>OU696579.1:8398162-8413162 GCA_916048095.2 Sacculina carcini | reverse complement strand
GCAGGCCGTAGTCGCAGGGAACGCCGGTCGAGCGGACAACGAGACTGGCGTGGATAACGCAGCGATTTTCGGCACGACTGGACGACACTGCATCCCGTCCAGCCGTCTTTTGTCGTCGAAGTCTGCAAGGCGATCGCCGACCACGACCGGTAAGTTGGTGGTCTTTGCTCGGTTCGTTGTGATAACGGCTGACTGACTGACAGGTTCATTTGACAGAGTGCTCTGACGACGAACTGACGCAGGGGCCGCTGTTTCCGCCGTTATCGTCGTAGTTTGAGTTTTTGCGCCGCCACGACTAGCTGCACTCTGGTCCGACAGCGATATTGGCTGGCTGTTGGCGCACTTCCACTGTGACATGGACAGATCCAGCGGCGCCTGGGAGCCGCTCGTCAGTGTCACAGCTTTTGACGATACGGCAGTAGGAAGCGAGTTGTCACTACAGCCACCAGTAGCACGCCGAGGTGAGACCTGACGTCGGTTATAGCGCGGTATTTTGATGGGCAATTCGTATTCGACCTGTGATTTAGTGATGCCGTTTTTCACAGTATCCTCCACTCGCATTTCAGCGGCTGAGCGCGGAGAAACTGACGACACAGACTTGTTCAGCGGCTCGATAGAATGAGAAGATACGTGTTTCCTCGGAGCATGTGCGCCCAGTTTCCTCTTGCTGGCACCTCTGCACTCGACCGGTCGTGAGAAAGGCGTGGTCACCACGTTTGAATGACCAACAACAGACTGATTATGGACCTCGTGACTATGGCGTTCAGGTTTATCATCAGAAGTTTTAATCGAGGTGACTTCGCACAGCCTCGTCGGTCGACGACTGTCAACTGACATTTTCGCGTTAACCGCGGCAAGCGCCTGTACATTGCTATCAGCTGCGATTGGGGACGATGCATTGTGTTGTGATGTTGACTTCGCCAGGTCGTGGATATGTGGAGGAGTCGCGGTCACACATAACATGCTCCGCTCCGCTCGGTTACGAAGCGATGATCCCAGCTGCTCGACAACGCCATCTGTCGCTAGCTGTTTCACTGAAACTGCTGCTGCTTGTTGTTTGACGCTCACAAACCTAGAATTGCCCACAGTACCGGTGTTCAGTGTAGCGTTGGATAAGTGTCCGGCTTCAACCGGTCTCTCACACAACCGGTCCTTGTGCGAGTCGAGTGCAGTACACAGAGGAGAGGAGTTAGACATGCCAGCCTCGACAGAGCCACCGCAACTGCCGACTTTCGCTGCCATGTCTCCGTGTTGTTCCTCTGTGCAGTCACTAATGGATCGGCGATCGTGACAGAATGTACCAAAAGAGGACGATGCGCACGGCGAGGAAGCGCCCGCAATACCTGACTTCAAACAAGACGATTCACATGGCTGAATGGAACCAGAGTCACCAATAGACTCGGTTATGTTCGTGGCGGCTGTGGACGTACTTGTGGTAGCTGCTGTGCTGACCATTGTGTTAACAGTTGTTGTTGCAACAGTAAGAACGCTAGACGCACTCGTGATGAAAACGTTCGAGTTTGTGGAAGCACATGATGTGGTCGGTGAAGACACACAGCCATTTTTATCTTTGATAGTGCATTTTGCAGGCATCTGACAGTGGGAATACAGCGATGCACCGGAATTAGAATAATCACTGTTTTTCACTAAACGCTGTTTATTTGAGCCCGATTGCTCCTCAAACGACCCCTGCGGAGTAGAATTAACAAATGAGTCACCATCTACTGCTGCACCTGTCCTACCAGACACTATTTGTCTTTCCGAACATGTGGTTGATTGGGTCTTTAATTCTTCAGAAGTTTCTGAACACACTCCATTGACTGAGATCAATGAGATATCTGAAGAAATGGGCGTAGGTTGCCTTGAAACGGTGTTCGACGTTATCATGTCAGCGGAAGAAGAGGTCATTGTTTCACTACAAGAAGTTGAAATAGACACCATAGGAGAAGCATCGGAAGGCAAAACCTTACATTGTACACAACTATCCGCAGCACCAATGCAACATGAATCCTGGGGCTCAAATGAATCGAGGCGCTCGAGAATTTTCTCCACAGTGGAGAGTGGTGAACGGTCAACTTCACTGTCTTCTACGGTCGACGCACAGTGTGGGGATGACAAATCACTATGCAGCTTTTTAGCAGATATATCCTCTAATTCACAACCATTTTGCTGAATATTTGATTTTGAGACCGAATTCTGTAGAGATTCAGTTTCGGTGCAAGACAGCTTGGGTGCAGCCGACGCTCTCCTCCTATGTGTTTTGATCTTTCTTTCGCCTTTGGTATGCGTTTTACAAGGGAAAAACTGTTGCCGCTGATTGGCAGCATCGGTGTCCGTTGATGTCATTTGATTGAAACAAGTACCTGACTCTGAGAGATCATCATGGGCTCTCATGCTGAAACTGTGCGAGTCAACCGATTTGGAACGATTATGCAACGATCTGCGGCCATATATTCCTGAGTGAGACCTTGCAGCTGATTTCGAACGATGACGAGTGGTCGAATTGCAGACAGTCGACGGTCGAGTCAGACAAGATGGAGTGGTGGTGTAGAGAACACGCGAGTTGGTCACCGTCTTCCAGAACTTGAGCACCACGTGAGCGGACGTGTTGACTGGTGTACAAGAGCTGTTGTTCTCAGAAAGAGCAGACGACAAAGAGGAACATCGAACCACATCGTTCTCAACAGACGACACAGCGACAGAAGCAGATGTCGTAGCGAGACTCGTCGAAGGCACCACCACAGCTTCACTGACGACCGTCCGAGACGACACTGGGGTGCATTTGTCGCGCAATTTGTCGGTAACTGTTGCTACTCGCCGCACATCAGACACCATTTTGCTACAGTGAAGCATGCTTGGCCTAGGAGCACCAGTTTCATTGGCGTTCAACAACGAACACTCGAGCGGGTTTGTAGCTAGCACGCCGGTTCGCGAAGCGGAATTACTCTCGCGGAGAACCGACACACACTTGGGCGACGAATTCCTATCGGTAACAGTCGCCCGAGCCGAAGCACTGATAGAAGAAGCTGTGCTATTTTTGCAGCCGTTGTTAATGCCAAGAGAGGCACAAGAAGCCCTGGCGTTCCGATAGGAGTGCGCTAGGAGACGACTAAAGTTTGGCGAAATATGCGCCTGTGAAGTCGTGGTCGTCACTACGGCCAGTGATCGTGACGTTGTGGATGACGCTTGCAACGTTGATGATGTAGTGACACGGGAAGTCTTGTTTCTCGGAGAAGCTGAGCCTGTACTTTGTCGCTTGCGCTTGCGACCAGTAGTGTTGCGACGACTTGTTGTGGATTTTGACGCGGCAATAACGCGTGTAGGTCGTGATACAAGTGTGCCTTCAACATTTTGCCGCTCATTTGATTGTGATGGGGAGACCGACGCTGCCTCGACACCAGTGAATCCCTTCTTCTTATGATCGGTCACACTGACACTGTCAGATTTACACTTCATCTCTGCTTGCTCGTTGAGCGATTTCTGCAGATTTTTCGGCACTGTTTCATCCACAACAGACTCGTTCAGCAGGTCGGATTCACGCTGATCATGTGTATCCAATGCTGATTGCAGAACATTGCAGGTCAAGTTGAGTGTGTCTCCCTGCAACAAGACATAAGGTGATGTTAGTAGGTTGTCCCGTTGCCTCACGCATGAGATTGAAATTTATCATAAAATTAACGCAAGTCCCCAGAAGACCGAGGAGCTGCTTGTAACTGCATCTTCCCGAAGTCGTACCTCTATTATAATGGAATTTTATTTGTAATGGGAGCCCCAATTATTGCACTCGAGGGCATAAGACCTCGCACCGGCTCTGAGTGTGGCACTCACGTGGTTGTAGTGGAATATGTAGCATACATCGGCCAGACTATAGTCAGCAGTGAGTCGTTCACCACCATGACACATCAACACCTACACGCCAGCAAATATACCACACAGACACACATGTATATACCCATACCACCGGCATACAACCACTGCTCGCATACTGTGATAAGGAGACAAGGCTAATTGGTAAACACTCCGTCGATAAGTCCATAAAACATGTAAACATATGTGCACGTGTGTGTACGCTAGTTGTGGTTTATACGCCGCTATGATTAGTGACCTCATTAGAACCTGATGGAATATGGCTGAAACATGGCTAGCAAAAATACACTGATACCTGGGCTGAATAGGTGCGGGCACGCAATCAAACACACACGCACGCATACACATAAATACATACAGACACTGGCACACACACAGAGAGAGAGAGAGTGGGAGAGAAAAAGAAAGAGAAGTGGAGACACGGTTGTGTCAGGTTGATGAATTATGTTGAACTATATTCTGATGTGATTAAGTGTTGTGTGTGTGTGTGTGTGTGTGTGTGTGTGTGTGTGTGTGTGTGTGTGTGTGTGTGTGTGTGTGTGTGTGTGTGTGTGTGTGTGTGTGTGTGTGTGTGTGTGTGTGTGTGTGTGTGTGTGTGTGTGTGTGTGTGTGTGTGTGTGTGTGTGTGTGTGTGTGTGTGTGTGTGTGTGTGTGTGTGTGTGTGTGTGTGTGTGTGTGTGTGTGTGTGTGTGTGTGTGTGTGTGTGTGTGTGTGTGTGTGTGTGTGTGTGTGTGTGTGTGTGTGTGTGTGTGTGTGTGTGTGTGTGTGTGTGTGTGTGTGTGTGTGTGTGTGTGTGTGTGTGTGTGTGTGTGTGTGTGTGTGTGTGTGTGTGTGTGTGTGTGTGTGTGTGTGTGTGTGTGTGTGTGTGTGTGTGTGTGTGTGTGTGTGTGTGTGTGTGTGTGTGTGTGTGTGTGTGTGTGTGTGTGTGTGTGTGTGTGTGTGTGTGTGTGTGTGTGTGTGTGTGTGTGTGTGTGTGTGTGTGTGTGTGTGTGTGTGTGTGTGTGTGTGTGTGTGTGTGTGTGTGTGTGTGTGTGTCTGTGTGTGTGTGTGTGTGTGTGTGTGTGTGTGTGTGTGTGTGTGTGTGTGTGTGTGTGTGTGTATGTGTGTGTGTGTGTGTATGTGTGTGTGTGTGTGTGTTTGTGTGTGTAGAGCACCTTGATATCGCCGGTCATGGAGAGTTTGTGCGCGACCAGTTTGTTGAGACTTGATAACGGCACACAGGCGGCACACAGCACGAACCTGACCATCTCAGCACATGCCTCACCGACACACGGGTCACGGGTCACGTGACTGTCAGGTCGCACCGTCTCTCTGATTGCGTCCGACACCGTACTGCAAGCAACATCATGTGACTGATGAGAGGCGCATGAGCGTGGCGAGAAGTGTGTGAATCTTGAATCGTGAACGTTATCAACGAAACAAGAAGATACATGGAGGTTTATTTTCCATTGCAAGTACACAAAAACCACACCCAGGCGCGTGTGTGTGCGCGTGTGTGTCAGTGTGTGTTTGTGTACAAGTACCTGAAAAATCATCATTTTCCAAGTTTAGCAAAAGGTCAGAATAAATTACCAATAAGGACACCTGCAGTTATTGAAGTGGGGGGACTTTTGAAAGCAACCGTGTAAATCCAGCAATCATTAAACTCGCTTGGAAGTCATTGCTACTGTGTGACAGCTTGGAAATGACAGAATGACACTGCAGAACAACTATATTGCAAGCCACGAAGCACGAAAACCAATGCCGACCTCCATTATCGAAGCGACCGCTGTTTGTTGGCCTTTCGCATTTGCGGTTTGTGCGAATTATAGACAGAGACACGAAAACACTACGACGACGTCAAGTGGAAACGCACGCGCGCGGCGATTGCAAATCAATGTTGCATATTGAAAGTGTGCAGAGAAGTTCGCAAAACGACGGAAAAAGACAAATTGAAACTCAACAAACACGAAACAACTTGGATAAAGCGATTAGGAAAGCGATTCATGAGAAACAATATATTGCATACATTTAGGAGAAAACTGTTGATTACTGAACGCGACTGAATTCACAATCTGTTTGCTCTATACTAATCTACCGCATCCACACATCGACATAATCCACCCTTCTCAAAATATTCGACGTTTTCACAACAATAAGGTCTTGGCATGAAGTAAAATCATGAAAAGCGGGATAGCACACGTCGTCATTTTAGCCTTATCAAAAGTAGCATTGTTCTATGCAAATGAGGAAATCTCGAATTCCACCTCGAGTTCGACCAACAATGCTAGCACCTAGCGATAACACAATCTAGTTATCGAAAACAAATAATACACTTCCAAACAAATGAAAGTCGCGAGGCTTAGTTTTTAGTTTACATATCCACATTAAAAAAAACCCTGACACACACACACACACACATACACACACATACCTGGTGTGTGGCACGCGGATGGTCAGCCGAACATGAACCAGTTCCTCTTCGGAGAACACGGGAGCCGTGTGGTGTGACGTCACAGATACCCGGCCTGTGTCTGCAACAACACGTACCAATGGTCGTCATTTTGTGGCCATTGCATTGGCCCTGTTCAACAACGGCGATACGATGCAACAAGCGAATGCAAAGAACGCGGAAGACAAGCAAATTACATCTATCAACACAACCTCCCGTTTACAAAACGAGATGGTCTGAAATGATCCAGCATTATGCGTGACCTCCAGTGAAAGCAACTATAGAAAAAAAATTCCTTACGGTGAGCGGAATCGCTAGCGAAGGAAGTTAGGAAGGAAGGCTCCCGCTGTGGAACGGATTTTCTGTAGAGAAGTTTTCTGATTCGAATGCTATGAGTTCGAATAAAAAATACACTAAGATGTAAATGTACACATGGAAAGATTTCACTGGTGAAGTTGCACTCAATTCATACTTGATTCACACACACATACACACACACATATATATATACATAATACATTATTTGACACATACGTGCCGACACATTTACGCATGAAATCTGATCACAAAGACACTCGTAAAACAATAAGAATCCCGTTTCATTACATGTCAGTGCTATGCAGAACCGTCCGGGTATACTGTCTCTACACTACTTCCACAATACACCCAGCGTGAAAGTGTTGTGTGTCGATGTGTGTGTGTGTGTGTGTCAGCATAAGTGTGTGTGTGTGCATATATTTCTCAACCACGTAGAGCGAAATCAGATAACAAGCACGGCTCACGTTGCGTTGGCCGACTGAAGAAAGAGGGCCAGTGTGAGTACACAATGAAGAGCGGCAGAGAGAGAGAGAGAGAGAGTGAGGAGATGACGGCTGATTAACATCAACCGCTCATTGTTACCGAAGAGCTCACACCAACGCACCCACACATACACACACACATACACCCACGTACGCACATGCAATGTGCAATGTTGCAATTTCAGTGATGGAAATTGAGATCGGTAGAGATGGCAGGGTCGGGAGAGGGATTCGCACTGGCACTGCAAGTTCATGCAACTGATGGATGGAACTGAGAGAACTGATGTTCCAATCATATCACATGATGTTCATCATGATGACCATCATGCTCCAATCATCTCATGTCTTCTCTTCTTCCCCGATCCTTGCGAATGATATATGCTGGCTAAAGGTTAAAGGTTAAATGCCTAAGTGGCAGCTGCTACACGGGAAGAAGCCGAAGCTTATGAACACACACAGGTGTGTCCCGTGCAGCTCGCTACCACCGCAGAACCGACCCTCTCCACGCTATGGCGCCACAAGGACGTAAGACGTATTAGAGAGGACCACCTCCCCAGAATGCGTGGCACAACTCATGACTGATATCTGGTACCATTTACTGCTGGGTTGACAGGGGCTGTGGGATTGTAGAATTATCCCAATGAAATTCTGCTCCGCCGGGTTTCGAACCACAGACCTCCCGCTTGTGAGGCGGATGTACTAACAACTGCAACAACGGCTGGACGGGTTCGAGCAATTGTTGGGCCTTCAACATCAATATGTAACCAACTCGAAACGCCGATAAACACACCGTAATTCATTAGCATAGGCTAGCTATCGGTTGAACCACACGCCTCCAAATGACAATTGTTCCAGCAATCGCAGAAGAGCAATATATTGTGTAGATCATTTCCGCGTGTGTGTGTGTGTGTGTGTGTGTGTGTGTGTGTGTGTGTGTGTGTGTGTGTGTGTGTGTGTGTGTGTGACAGTGGCAAGAGTATACACACCCTTCTAGATAAATAAATATACACTCCTGCCTACAAGTGTGCCAAAGAGCATCATGTATGTGTGTGTGTGTCTGTTTATACTTTGACGAGCGGCTGAAAGCAGCCATACATACTTGACGTGAATACATACACACACACGCATACACACAACATACAAGCACACGCACAGTTGAACACACGCTGTCTTAGATAGCATATCTTGTCAATTCAAAATGCAAACATGAATTCATTCGCCTATCCTTGGTTTGTGCATGTGAGTGCACGTGTATGTGTGTGTGTGTATGTGTATGTGTATGTGTGTGTTACACAATGACCATTAGAAACGTACAGTAACGGTAACAGATTGGCACACACATGCACACAGACACAACACACACACACAGGCACACGCACACACACACACACAAACAGGCACACACAAGTACGTACTGTATCGATCCAATCAAAACACACACACACACTCGCACACACATACATACACACACTCGCACATACATACACACACATACATACCTGGTGCCTTCGCGCATACACAACGCCCACACACACACACACACACACACACACACACACACACACACACACACACACACACACACACACACACACACACACACACACACACACACACACACATAGACAAATTATCGTGCAAAGTACCGACACACCCCTGCATTATAATTATACCAGTGGTTCCCAACCTTTTCCAGCTTGCTACCCAATTCAGCATGTCACATTAAGTATGTTACTTATTTCACATAATGTTGTCAACATTGATATATGTATGGCTAAACTGGAACACTAGTGATAATTTCTTATACTCATTGTATTAGTATATTTTGCATCTCTGATGACTATATTATTCCTAATACCAGCTACCACAATACCTTCTGGATTTTCAGAATTCTCAACATTTTTTTGTCATTTACCACCGAAACATTGCTAAATTACCCCAACGTATGATTTACCCCAGGGGTATGATTTACCCCAGGTGGGAACAAATACATTATACATTAGCGCTTACACAACATATGACTGTGTATATGTGAACATGTGTATATGTGTATATGTGTGTACGTGTACATGTGTACATGACCACTAAATGGAAAAATGGAAGAGTTGTTTCATGAAGAACATAGATCAGAGATTGAAAAGCTTACAGACCACTGATCTGGTGAGAAGAACTGAAAAATGCAACAAATGATATGTTTTATCTATGTATTATACTTTTCCCGGAAAGAAACATGAAGGAAACTACAAGGAAATGTAAGCTGTATGAAAGAATATTGAATTAAAGTATTTTTATTACGTCGTTTGTATTTTTATCTCTTTATATACCTCTTTGAAATGCGCGCGAACACTGAAACAGGTTAAGAAGCGCTGTCTTGAGGGAAGATGATGAATAATTCATAATTCACTGCGTCCTACTCGCGTCTCTGTCTTCCTCAATATCTCCCTCTCTCTTTCTCTCTCACGAACAAGTCAAAGGAGTTTTCCACAACAGCCAGTTGTTCGTTTATGAGGTATCGTTTCTCGCACTGGTTACAGTGTAATTCCCTCGTTGATCACTAAGTGATCACGTACCTGTTTGAGAGTGCAGTTTGCGACAAAACACACGTCTGGCGTACATCTCATTGTGGTACAACTGTGGTACCAGCTTGTACACCAGTGTCTGCAGGGTCGTGTCAGCACTGTAACCCACACACACATACACATACATACATAGACCGAGGTATATTCAATAATTAATTGACCAAATCATGTACTATTTGTGTATTGATCAAGCGAGCCGCAGAATTCCAGTACAATTTGCATGTCATGGCTGAGAACAGTCAACAGAGGAGAGGATCGATGATCTTACATCAAGACGGGCATCACCGCCGTCATCGCATCATTGCTGTCATCATCATCATGATCCTTGGAGGCGTTCGACGCGCCACATAGCGGACACTCACGATGCAGGCTGGTGTATTGCACAATGCAAGACCTGCAGACTGCAAACCGACACAAAGACACACACACACATGCACGCATATATATATATATATATATATATATATATATATATATATATATATATATATATATACAAGCACACAAACTCTGAATCGTATTTGGCCGGTGTGTGTTTGTGAATGTGTATGTGTTTGTATGTGTAAGTGTGTGCAGAACCAACAGTGAAACGTGATATAAACACACACAGATAAAGAAAGAGAGAGAGTGTGTGTGTGTGTCTTGTCATGTGCATGTCATTAAGGCAAACAGGAGCCCACGACGAATGACTGCCACCTCATGGTGACGTCAACAAAATGGCCGCCAGGCTCAATAAAAATAGTTCACATAAACATACACACACACACACACATTTACACATACAACTTTTCGCAGCTGGAATAGCTATTTGCATAGGAGAAACCTGCGACCGTTCGCCGCTGTGTAAACATTATAAACGCATGAATTCGCCTCAGACAAGTGTGCACGTGCTTATGCGTGTGTGTCTGCGTGTGTGTGCTTGCGTGCGTACATGTCTGTGCATGTATGTGTGTCTGTCTGTCCGTACCGCAGAGGAAATGCTCCATTGTGTACATGTGTATGTGTGTGTGTGTGTGTGTGCCACAAGACACACTAGGCATGGATGGCGTGTTGGGTATGAAATTCACGCACACAAAAATACACACACACAAACACATACCTACGATGTAAGATATTCGGATACAATTGATAAAAAACTAGCAATGTTTGTGAAAAACTGAGAGATATTTCAATTAAGAGCATTGAGCATTGAGTGATAGAATATCTGCAGCAATGGTAACAGGGGTCAATCATCCAAACTGGGGTAAATAAACACCCTGTGGGGTAATCAAGGTGGTAAAGATGTAAATGTTGAAAACGATTGACACGGTGCAATTCAGACCGATCAAGATACAAAACAAAGGAAATACAAGAGAAAATGAGTGGAAATTGTGACGAACGCGGGACAAACTGAACAAGAACTTGAAGAAAAGATGACATTAAAAACAAAACGTTGTCGGTATTCATAACATCAAACAAGTACAATTGAAAAAAGTACCCGAAAACGATCAGGAAAAATACAATAAGACAGGGTGGTGAATAACACAAGTAAACAATTTATCCTAGAACACACACACACACACACACATCTGTGTACCTCGCTTTCAATATACGGTCATTGTGCAAAGAAACACACACACACACACACACACACACACACACACACACACACACACACACACACACACACACACACACACACACAGACAAAAGACAACGTGTCAGAAAGAATTTGAAGCATAGAACAGAGGGGCAGGAGTGTAAGAGGGAATTTCTGCTGTGCAATTCCTCTACTCTGTAATGAACACACACGGTTCCTGCGCCGTCAATTCAATCCCTCGGGGCGAATTATCCGCAAGCCTTTAGCAGCGCGTGCACACACACACACACACACACACACACACACACACACACATACACACACAAGTGCGATGCACACGTGCCAACGCTCCCACGTGACTTTTGGCGCCATAGCCACACCCTCTTCAACACTCCCCCTAGACTGCAGAACGTACAGCAAGGCGATTGTCTGCTATGCAATGAGGCACTACGGCCCCTTACAGCACACACACATACATACACACACACACACACACGCACATGCACAAGATCGATCGACCATTCTCACAACCAGAAGATGAGATATTAACAACGTGGAGATGCTGAAAACAAGATTGATCAACGCACGCAACTGTCGAACACACGCAAGTTCCTTGCAAGATCGACTTCTAGGTTGCAATGCAATACATCAAAGCATGCTTACCGTAGATCCCGGCTATTGAACCCATGTTTTAATCGAAAATTCTACTTCATATTTTCGACAGTGGGCTTAATGGCAAGACGGCTATTTCAGGGTGGAAAAATTCAGTCTCCCAACAAAATTAAACAACGTAAATTAACAAGTAAATGATAGGAAAGGACATAATTTTTAATGCATTGTTCATGTAGAAGAAACAGGGCATTTGAAAAATACTACCGCAGAAAAGTTCAAATTTTGAGTGGGCTTATTTGAGGACCGCACCACTGAAAACCTAGTATTTGAGGCCATCGCCGAGACCTAGGATGCCACCTCACAAGAAACGCGCCGAGGAACAGGCAGAGATGCAGCTGAAGCCACAACAGCTGTGGTTCACACAGGCAGCGCGACGAAAGACGAGAAAGGACTCTGTTGGAAACAGTGCCAACAGCGTTAAATGACGCCGTAGCACAGGGTAATCTGAGAGAGGCTCCGATATGTAATGTTCCACTCTCACAAGCTCTCTACTTCACACGCAAATACACACACACACACACCGAGCTCTACGGGCATGTACAATGTATGTCCGTGTGCCATTGTGAAATAGTATCTGAGCCGGTAGTGGCACACACACACACACACATACACACACACACACACACATACAAGCAGAGTGGGTAGGTACGATAGTCACAGAGAAAAATGGAAGCAGATAAAAAGAGAAAAACCCGTTATGCAGGAAATCGCATGCACACAAACACACAGACACACAGACACACAGACACATATCGTCGGTATATGTACACAGTGAGACAGTAATAAAGAAATGAAGAGCAGCGGATAAGTGGGACAGAGAGAGAGAGAGAGGAAGAAAGGTAATGTGAACGAGAAATATAGCGAAGCAGAGAGATAATGAATTACCAAGAAAGTAGCATTGTGAACTGGTACTTTGAATATGGTAAATAGAAGGCCGCTACCACTACAATACCACTGACACGATACCACTGACACTACACCACTGACACGACACCACTGACACGACATCACTGACACGATACCACTGACACGACACCACTGACAAGACACCACTGACACGACATCACTGACACGACACCACTGACACGACATCACTGACACAACACTGCTGACACGACAACACTGACACGACACCACTGACACGACATCACTGACACGACATCACTGACACGACACTACTGACAGGACACTACTGACACGACACCACTGACACAACACCACTGACACGACACCACTGACACGACACTACTGACACGACACCACTGACACCACTGACATGTCACTACTGACACGACATCACTGACACGACACAACTGACACGACACCACTGACACGACACTACTGACACGACACTACTGACAGGACACTACTGACACGACACCACTGACACAACACCACTGACACCACACCACTGACACAACACCACTGACACCACACCACTGACACAACATCACTGACACGACACCACTGACACGACACTACTGACACGACACCACTGACACCACTGACATGTCACTACTGACACGACACCACTGACACGACACCACTGACAGGACACCACTGACACGACACCGATGGAGACTAAAAGACCAACCGCCGATGGCTGTCAACCCGGAAACTGACCACTAATTGGACAACGACCGTCCTCTCCGACTCGCATTGTGTATGTGTGTGTGTGTGTGTGTGTGTGTCTCGATTGTAAAGCTATGAATGAAAATGGTGTGCGCAACCACATACCCACACACACACATACAGGCGCGCGCACAAAAACGGTAAATTTGATTGTTATACTTTGTCAATGGACTTTCAACATTTCACACACGAAACAACACAAGAAAATTAATTGACAATATCGACCAAGGTAAATCACAATCAACGAAATAAGCAAGCAATCAGCATATGCACACACACATACACATATATATATATACATACATACACTTGTTCACAAACATACATACATGCATACATACATACACACATGAAAATAGCTAATTAAAGAGCATAGCTAAACAGGCCGCTATTTGGGCAAATTAGAATTGAGAAAAGAGGTGAAAATAAAGGTCAATTCGTGGGAAACGTATTGATAAACACAGATATGTACAATTATATGTGCATGTAAGCATACATGCACATAACACCCATATATAACAGAAAAGCGATTGGTATGACACACACAAATGACAACACATACACATACATACCCAAATGAACGTGTTTATGTGTATGTATATGTATGTATGTGTGTACGCGTGTGTATGTGAGTGTGTATGTGTGTGTGAGTGTGTATGTGTGTGTGCGTGTGTGTGTGTGAGTGTGTATGTGTGTGTGTGTATGTGTGTGTGCTGTGGTGGGAAATTGTGTGGTTGTGAAAAAAGCACACCCACAAACACACCTGCTGAGTCATACTGAAAATATCGGCCATTGTGTATTTGAGTGTTTCTCTCCTTATATGTTCGTTTGTGGTTTGCCATCAGGCAGTAACAATAAGGCAGCACATGAATGACCTTGAATAATAAGCTAGAACAATAAAGGACCAGGAAACTCCTTTGACAGCGGGCAAGCTCTCAAAAATCTGGGTTGAATGTGTGTGTGTGTGTGTGTGTGTGTGTGTGTGTGTGTGTGTGTTGGAATACATATTTTCACTATAGACAACTTTTGTCAATGCTGTTTGACACAACCACATAATTCAGCGCCTCAACATATTACACATATATGCATTCATCATGTCACATATTTACATGTGTTTCGAAGGTGTTGATACAAAATATATTAGTAAAAATAAACTCCCTATGTGTTCATTATGTGTGTTATTATAATAACCACATTTAAGTCGATGTAATCATGTGCGAAACGAAAAACCAAAAATAATACATGGCCAAAAAATTTCGCATGAAAAATTATAAACCTCTGTTAAAACAGTACCTCTAATTAATATTTGTAATTGTAATTATTTACCACTAATCATCCTGTATTTGTGTATTTTGTTAGATAAATCTGCATACGTTACTCGGTCCTCGTTTCATTCAGAAAATATACAGGAAAAAAATCGGCATTGAACGTCACTTCGAC
>OU696579.1:8390662-8393162 GCA_916048095.2 Sacculina carcini | reverse complement strand
ACGAATTTGAATTGATAAAAACACATATAGTTGTCCTGTTCTGTCCGACCTTCAGCTTCCCACTTGGCAACTCTTCCATTCCTCACCAGACAGAGGAATTTCCCACAAGTTAAAAACCACTGATCTATACTTAGCATTTATCAAAATCTTGCCTTCCAAAACGACGTATCACGACGTATCACGACGTGAACGACGTAACCTCCATTCAGTCCCTTGATAATCTTGATATGGACCGTCTAGTTATGTGAATGTAAGAGAATGCATGCACATTAAGAAGCATTCTTAAACAAACCCATGCAAGCGTAATATTTGAGCAGAAATAGCAAGCCTCGGTAACTAGCGGCAGTTAATCAGTGCTAGGTTAGCTAATTCAGTAACACTGTAGAACAACCAGTGTGCTAGGCTTTAGAAAATTGTCATATATACTGATAACAAATATAAACAATATTTATTACGATATACAAGCGAATACATAATGTAATTTTTAGAATCAACATACCTTGAAACTGTGGATCCGTCAGAATTCACATGCACACTTTGAAACCGACGAAATCCACAACGACACTACACGGTTTCACATGAAAATCGCAATTCACGTGACAAATAAGTTACGACACCGTCACTTTATTAACAAATAATGCCGCACATCGTCATCTTAGCACTGTATTGCACAAATTCACTGATAAATAGAAATTGTGGCGTATTGACACGGAGCGCAACAACCCCAACGACGCTTGACTACTTACTGAAGTGGTGTTGTACGCCCACCCCGTGTTCTGCTTCACAGCTGCTGTAGTCGGCTCCCCCGCCAATCATGCTCACAGTGCACGGCCACCCCTCGCAATGGACTAGTCGGCCTGTTCGAGCCACATCGATTCGTGCGTATTTTCAGTCGAAAACGTGCAAGCAGCGCCATCTATTGACAAGAAATTCGTCACTGTCTGACTGCATTTGGAAACCACTGATATTCAATGCATTTCTAATGAGTGCTGCACAATGCATGAATTTCATACCAAGATGCAACAATATTTCAACATTCTCGATAACACAGCTTGTTTTATAAGGCCAAAAATCCTACTGGGGTCTGAAAACACAGCAATACTATGCAATTCAGCAACATATGCAAATGTGTTGTGATTGAGTTCTGTCTGTGTGTGTGTGTGTGTGTGTGTGTGTGTGTGTGTGTGTGTGTCCAAGGAGTCGTGTTTGAGCTCCGCTGGTGAGGTCTTGTAGGCGCGCGTGGCTATCACTACCCCTCAACACCTCATAACCAAGAGGTTCACTAAGAGAGGTCAAAAAATCCATTTCTGTAGAATTTGCTGATATAGGCATTATCGCAAAGCATATTCGCACATTATTGTGTGTGTGTGTGTGTGTGTGTGTGTGAATGTGTGTGTATCATGGGCGTAAATTTGTGTCGAGGCTCGAGGAGATGACAGCCATCATGTATAAGTGTTCAAAGTTGACTCAGTTGGTCAATTGCATGAGACCCTCAACTATTTTCAGCCTATTCAACTACAACACACATACCCCAATGAAAGGTGTAATGCGTAATATAATTCTTTACATATTTATAACTTCTTACATTTTCGGTCTATTGTCATTTACCTTCCATGCTGATTTTGATGATAATATACCCAATAAACTAAACTCAGCAGAATTATCGGGGGTATAATTGCATATGCATACCCCCCAGCCAATTTGTCGGGGGTATATATACCCCCATACCCCCCAGGATTTACGCCCATGGTGTATATCATTGCAAAATGGCATGTCAGGACCTTTATACGCTATCTAGTCACTCATACATACAGTCTAATTCAATAATTTGAAAAACTTGCCTTAAATTATATTTTCGTACCGCTACAACACCATAGGCATGTGTTTTCCCATTTTCCAAATTGCTGAATAATTGCGATGTTTTTTTGTCGATAGATTCATGACCAAGCAATATTTATGTATTTATTATTATGTTTATTAATTACAGGCAAATTCAGTAGCATGGGGAAGAGTGCAAGTGCACTATTAACACCCTGCGGTGGCCCCATGTACTGGAAGCTAACCAAAAAGATATAGATAGTTGGAGAAAAACGAGCTTAGTTATTATGTGATCACATGTGCACAAAAACTCTACCATAAATAATATAGAAGGAAAACCACGCAATCACACACAAATCATTCACAGAGCAATTCACACACAAACACACACGCACAAACACACATACACACACTGCAAATACCCAGTCTAACACATAAAACACATACACTATCTACACCACACATAACACATTAAACATTTTCGTTTTACTTTAGTTGTCCGTAGTGTTGAGGGGTTTAGATTTGTGTCGAGGCTCGGGGAGATGACAGCCATCATGCATTAGTGTTCAAAGTTGACTCAGTTGGTCAATTGCATGAGACCCTCAACCATTTTATGCCTATTCAACTACAACGCACTTACCTCAATGCGGTTGAAGTACATTGCGTAAAGTATAATTTTTCA
>OU696579.1:8355662-8385662 GCA_916048095.2 Sacculina carcini | reverse complement strand
GTTTTATGCGATCACATAAAATTCCCAACTCTAGTTATTACTATTATTAGTCGTATATTTTTAGTTATTACAAACAGTGTATATAAAAACACACAGGAATTATAAATGTTAGCTCAATACATTAGAAAAGCACATTAAAAACATCCAGGACACGATTAGTGAAATGGCAAAAGAGATATCCACGTTATGGTTATTAGATCAAAGAGAGAACATGTGGTTTCCCAAGAATATCAAGCCATTCAGCTACACCGCAGCACTAGGCATAGCTGAAAAGTGACAGGTGAGCTGAACGAAGCAATAACATCGAGCACTTGTTTCAAGGTAGCAACGACGGTATTCAAATCGAACCTCGGATCAGCGTTTCCAGTTCGACACCGCACTGAAGATCGTCCTTATCCTCAACTTCAACGCATCGGCAGGGATTGTCAGTGGTAGTCAGCGGTCCTGACATGCCCATGGAGCTGGTGCAGTCCATTTCCCTGTCCAGCCCTTGGTTCTCACACTGACAGTACATTTGGGCCATGTTGCCGAGAGTGGAAGCGTTGGTCGACAGCAACATGATGTAGGGAGCTGCGTTGTTGAAGCCGGCCATCACGAATGTGGAATCAAACGACAATTGATCGTCGGCAGTGTTGAAATACTCGTCCGCTGATCGAGGAAGGATGGATATCATCGGGAAACAGCCGAGACTAGGGTTCGATGAGAGTTTATCACACAAACAGAGCCTGTCTTCATCAAGCTCGTGCTCGCCAGTCTCAAGATGAGGAATGTCGCAGTGGAAGCCGTCTCCGAACTCGCTGAAGACCGTCGAACACTTGCAGTTGACGTGGGTCGTCAGTTCTTGGCCGTGATAGAAGTTGGCGCTGAGTGAGTGTTCCCAGTTGCTCCGAGAGTATGTAGACCACACAACACGGTCAATCTTCATCAGCGACAAGGTCATGGAAGGTAGAAGAGACAGCAACAGGAAGACAGCAGCCAAATGGAATACAGTGAAGCTCAACATGATGAACTGAAGCAACCACACCGCTGCGGCTCTTGCAGACCACTGTAGAGTTCTTGCAGACGACTGCAACAGTAACTACCACTTGCAAGAGACCAGCTTTTATAGCAGCATCGATGAAGGACGTGTGTCTAGACGAGGACACGCAGTGTAATGCAGTGGCACAAAAATCCTGCCTTTTTGCGTGAGCCGTGTAAACGATTTGAAGCCGTGTAGGAGCGACCTTTAGTTTGGGTCAACGAGATTTGACCAGTTCAATCAACTTTGTCTACAAAAAAGCAGAACGTTTTCAGCGTCCGGGAAGAGACGAATGAAGAACTGGACACGCTGGAACTACTGAATCACCGAAGACATCGCTCGTCTGTACCAGATTATTCCTGACCAGCTCCCAGCGATAAACCCCCACCTTTCACCTGCCTGCTACCGTCTCTGTTAGTTCATCAGTGTGGCAATGCTAAGCATGCGTTCATTTGGCTCGAAAACCCATCAGACCTGTTTCAATATCGTTTATAGATATATCAATCGACACGTTGGCGATTGAAAAAACAGCACAACGCACCAACAATCACAGGACCATGCAATGAAACGCCAATATCATAGTTGAATGCACATATCATAGACTTTACGAGGCTCATTTTATATCAGTGCTTCTTAACCTTTCCTCACTGATTCCCTACTTCTTAATAAGCCATCTCTTCATTTTCCACAGAACAGCGCTGATAAATTCAATAAATTCAGTTGTTACATCAAAGTAAATGTCAAGAGGTCATTACTAATGACCTCTTGACATTATTTCTAATGACTCATTAGAAACAAAAATAAACGAATTTCAATTGATAGAAACACACATAGTTGTCCTGTTCTGTCCGACCTTTTGCTTCCCACTTGGCAACTCTTCCATTCCCCACCAGACAGGGGAATTTCCCATAGGTTAAGAACCACTGGTTTAGACCGACCGTTTTGCAACGGAGCAATAATAATGTCAGAAATGCGAAAAATCTGTTTTGGTACTGCCAATTGATTTGGACTTAATGAAAAATGGATTGTCTACTGTTCAACACGGTCGGAATCGACCCTCCTAAACGCGTCATCGATCAAACAATAAGAGAGAGTAGTTTAACCAGGTAGCGTATGCATATTAATTTAACAAAAGGAACAAATACAGGGTGATTACTGGTGATTGATATATTCTTCTATTTTGGCAATAGCTATTACTGACTGTTCGATTAAAGAGTGTGGTTCTATTTACCAATTGTTCCCCCAAGGTGCTGTCCAAGTAGATATTTTACGGTATCAATCAACTGAGGCAATGTTATGCACCAAGCTATTATTAATATTGGTCCTGCTGGTCCACTGAACAGAAACAAAAACAAATCACACAATCGAGTGTATTTCAGACACACACACACACACACACACACACACACACACACACACAATGACACGCACAAATACAACACAAACAAAAGTACTTCAGACGCTCGCTTTTATTAGACTCAGCAGGGCAAAGTGCAATGTCATTCCAAACAGTGGCGGATCCAGTGTGCAATTTTGGGAGGGCTGAATTTTTTAGGGCGATCAGTCATGTACATGCATCATTATACAACGATAATGCTTATATCAACACATTCTACATAAATATATTTTTTATTGACGTCTTTTAGTGAATCTCTTGGTTATGAGGAGTTGATGAAAAGATGTTGGGGGAGTTTCAGCCCCCCCCCCCTCTGGATTCGCCAGTGATTGCAAACACCACTGACACACACACACAAGCTGACACACTGACACTGACACACACATTGACACACACACTGACACACACTGACACACACACACACACTGACACACAAGCTGACACACACACTGACACATACACTGACACAGGTGTGATGGACAGGTGTGAACAGTTGAAGGCTACATGAGCACGAGACGTGATTTCTGTTGGCTGTCCAATTGGCTGGCCATATTGCCGTGACCTAGTTCATAATTGTACTTGCAAACGGCAAACACAATATCGGTCACAAAGAAAATCTACAAGAAAAAAACACACACAAACACATACACATACACACACATAAACAGACACAAAACATACACCCACACACTGACACACACACATACACATAGACACATACACATACACACACACATAGACACATACACGCATACACACACTGACACAAACACACAAAACATACACCCACACATACACACACATAAACAGACACACACACACACACATACACACACACACACAAAACATACACCCACACATACACACACACACACTAATTAACACAGTTACAAAAAGAACGAACCAAAATATCACATGGAGTTCCATTCTAACTGAAGTGCACTAACTGAAGTGTGGTGTGTAGCGTAGTCTAATATAACCTAGACATGTAGTGTATTCTAGCTAATGTAGCACATTAGCTACATTCAGACACAGACTGTCATGACATGTCTTACACATGTCAGATGTATAAGATTATAAAGACATGTCAGACACAGACACATAGCTACACACAGACACAAACACTGACAGTGTGTGTGTCAGTGTGTGTCAGTGTTTGTCACTGTGTGTCAGTGTATGTGTCAGTGTGTATGTGTCAGTGTGTGTGTGTGTGTGTCAGCTTGTGTGTGTGTCAGTGTGTGTGTGTGTGTGTGTGTGTGTGTGTGTGTGTGTGTGTGTGTGTGTGTGTCAGTGTATATGTGTGTCAGTGTGTGTATATATGTGTCAGTGCGTATGTATGCGTATGTGTGTGTGTCAATATGTGTGTGTGTGTTAGTCAGTATGTGTCAGTGTGTATGTGTGTGTATGTGTGTGTCAGTGTGTCGGTGTGTCAGTGTATATGTGTGTCAGTGTGTTTATGTTTGTGTGTTAGTCAGTATGTGTCAGTGTGTGCTTGTGTGTGTATATGTGTGTGTATATATGTGTCAGTGCGTATGTGTATGTATGTGTGTTTGTTTGTGTGTGTCAGTGTGTGTGTGTGTTTGACGGAAGTCACCTGAGCGGCGTTATACACGAGCGTGATGGCGAAGAAGAAGTTGGCGTTGGCAGAGCCGGCATGCAGCCAGAGTTGCCAGGTTAGCGGCGCCAACACAGCCACACTCAACACACAACACAACAGTGGCAGTGTGTAGCGTGTATGTGTGCGCGTGTGCCACATACACACGGCCAGACTGAGGTAGGTGGCCGCCAGCACGGTGGTGGGATAAGAGCTGAACGTCGAGCACAACACCAGCAACGACAACAAACACACAAACAACTGCCGTCCAAATCTAACACCAACACACACATAAAGATACACATACAGATACACACACAGACATACAGATACACACAAAGATATACAGATACACAGAGATACACACAGGCATACACACACACACACACACAAATACACATACAGGCACACACACAGATGCAGATACACACACAGGCATACACACACACACACACACACACACACAGATGCAGATATATACACACACACACACACAGATGCAGATATACACACACACACACACAGATGCAGATATACACACACACACACACTAACACACACACACAGATGCAGATACACACACACACACATACACAGATGCAGAGATACACACACACACACACACACTAACACACACACACAGATGCAGATATACACACACACACACACACACAGATGCAGAGATACACACACACACACACTAACACACACACACAGATGCAGATATACACACACACACACACACAGATGCAGAGATACACACACACACACACACTAACACACACACACAGATGCAGATACACACACACACACACACACACACACACATTTCATAATATAATTAGCGAACTATTTAATAATAACTTTCCTTTAATTGAAGTTAAACAAACATTAAAATCGGAAAAACACCCTTATATAACAGAAAACTTTAAAAAATGTATAAAAAATAAACATCGTCTGACTAGGTTGGTAACTAAGTGGCCAATAACATACACAAAATATTACAAGAAATATAGAAACATATTGACCAAATTACTTCGTCAAGCAAAAAATGAATACTTGCAGTTAAAATTTAAAGAAAATCAAGGGAATCCTAAACAAAGCTGGCAAATATTAAACTTGATGATGGGAAGGAAAGAACATGAAAAAATCATTGATATTGGTTTACCGAATGAACAAGTGGCGGAAACATTTGTCGAGCATTTTAGTAAATTGCATACAAATACTGAACCTGTTGGTAATGAGTTTGAGGAATATCTTAATAATCCATCAGAGTTTTCACTGTTTATGACACCTTGTAATGAATTCGAAGTACATAAATTAATCTCATCTATGAAATCAAATTCCAAGGGATACGACGAAATTTCTGGAAATACAATAAAAATAATATCTGAACATATAAGAAAGCCTTTAGCATATATTATTAACTTATCGCTTGAAACAGGGATTTTCCCAGAAAGTTTAAAAAAGGCCAAATCTATACCAATATTTAAATCGGGTGAAAATAAAAACATAAATAACTACAGGTTGATTTCAATTTTGCCTTGCTTTAGTAAAGTTTTTGAAAAAGTTATCGCAAAAAGACTCAACTCATTTCTTGAACAAAACAAATTATTATCGAATCAACAATTTGGTTTTAGAAAAAACAGATCAACTAATGATGCATTGTTAAATTTTGTTAAAAAAATATACGAAAATTTGGATGGAAAATTATTTACAGCTGGTGCTTTTTTAGACATTTCTAAGGCATTTGATTCTCTAAACCACAAAATTTTGCTGAAAAAGCTAAGCAATATTGGTGTTAGAGGAATCCCGAATCAATTATTTAAGAGTTATTTTGTAAATTGTAATGGACATGAGTCTAGTATTAAAAAAATTGATTGTGGAGTCCCCCAAGGTTCTATTTTGGGTCCCATTCTTTTTTTAATATACATAAATGATGTTGAGAATTCCACTAATGATACTAGATTTACTCTTTTTGCTGATGACACGAGTGTTGAAATATGTACAAAAAATCTAACTGAATTACATATAAAAATATGCCAGACAATGATGGATATTAAAACTTGGCTAAGAAAAAATGGATTAAGATTAAATGTCAGTAAAACAAAGGTTGTAGTATTTCAAAACAGATCTATAAAATACAATCTTGAGCCAATAAAAATTGAAGATGATTTCATAGAGAGAGTACCCACTACAAAATTTCTTGGAATAACAATTGACGAAAATTTGAATTGGAAACAACTTATATTCAAATTAGGCATTGAAATCTCTAAATATTCAGGTTTAATTTATAGATTAAGAGATAGGTTAACCCCGGAAATTATGATTGTATTATATTATACCTTTTGCTACTCGAAATTAATTTATGGAGTGTCAGTTTGGGCGTTTACCTGGCCGTCTTTTATAAATAGTTTGTTCAAAGTTCAAAAATCCATAATAAAAACTATTGGCTACAAAAAGAAATATGAGTCATCACATGAAGTTTTCAATAAATTCAAAATTTTGAAATTTCCCAATGTAATGAAGTATTTCATGATACTAAATATATTTCGTTATTTAAAAAATAATCAAATTAGTGATAGTTTATACAGTATGTCGGATCATGACTTTTGCACCAGACATAGTCAGTTGAATTTGAGTCCACCACCATTCAGAACTATATTATTTAAAAATTCGTTTTTATACTCAGGACCAATTATTTGGAATTCCTTACCCAGTGAATTAAAATCCACAGTTAACACTGAATCTATAGGACAATTTAAGAATAGATTGAAAAAATTCTTTTTAGAGAAACAAAATGCTAATTCAGAATGATATATAATAACCATATTAACAAGATTGCGGTTATATTTTAAGTTATGTTACTCCTTATTGTTTTTATGCTATTCATGTTATTATTGTTGTTTCATTGGAGCTTAATATTACAACTATACTGATGTGTTGTTCTAAGTATATTACATGCCATTTTTTGTGACCTATTTTTTCACACAAGAGTATGTCTAAATGATTTGTTAATGTATATATATTTATAACGTGTCTGTCCAAGAGTAATCACTCGACAGACTATGCCAAATTGTTTGATATTTTGTCAATGTCCTTTTATGTTGTTCATGGCAATAAACTTTGAACTTTGAACACACACACACACACACATATATATATACAGATACAAACACACACACACACACACACACACACACACACAGATATACAAACATACACAAATACACATACAGGCACACACACACACATACAGATACACACACAGGCATACACAC
The DNA here is from genome assembly GCA_916048095.2 of Sacculina carcini. Lineage (NCBI taxonomy): Eukaryota > Metazoa > Arthropoda > Thecostraca > Sacculinidae > Sacculina > Sacculina carcini. The sequence continues at coordinate 8,378,373 of OU696579.1, read as the reverse complement.
ACAGATACAGATATACACATACACAAATACAAACACACACACACACACACACAGCTTGAAGATTCAGACCGGACAGCAAATAACACTTCACAGATTAACTGAAATTAGCTATGTTAGTTAGACCCCAGCTGATGTTAACACAGCAGTGTTACCTGAGTGTTACCTGACTAATACCTGACTATTACCTGAGTGTCAGTGGCAGCGTGTAGATGAACGCGTTGATCTGAAACGTAGCCACAAACAGCCACTCGAAATGTTCAAACATCTCGATGAAAAAGTACCAGAACAAACCGATGTTGGGCGTCAAATCGGCCACACAAAACCTGCACACATTAACACACACACATACACACACATACCGTATTTATTCGAGTATAACACGTACATTTTTGTAGATGAACAAGAAGTAGAAAGTTTGTGTACGCGTTATAAACGATATCTGGTCATATTCATATTCAATAAACAAAATATCTATTCTTCACCGTGTACAATAAATATTCAACAATGTGTGTCAATTACAATACCACCTGGTCGCGGCCGAAAATGGGCGAAAACAATTTCATAAAGATTTATAATAGGAAATTAATGACGTGTGAATTATAGCCGAATAAATACGCTATATAAAAAACAGCTAATGACACCAATTAACACTAGTTATAACCACGCGCTCTTACGTGAAGCCGAATGTGGCGCTCAAAAAGCGCCAATCCCCGGCCAGCCAGCGAGACAAGTGCGCCATAATGGCCGCAGTGACGAGAAACGCGGCGAGAAAGCCAGCGCCGCGACTACGACGCGAGCTTGCCGCGGCCACCGCTAGAGGCGCCACCATCGTCGCAGTGTATATATTGAGAAATGCCGACACTCCGACACAACATGCACACCATGTCCACAAGCCATCCACTGTACACACACACACACACACACACACACACACACACACATACAAGCACAAGAGTCATACACATACACAATCACGAACACACACACTCACCTACATACACACACACAAAACAGACAAGTACATATACGCACAAACACAGACACACTCACGTTTACATCCTCAAAAACGCAAAAATACACACGCACATACATATTGAATAAGATAGCACAGCAGACATACAGCACAGAATACAACACAAAATACAACACATTAAGACAACACAGCAGGCATACAACGACACACACACACACACACACACACACACACACACACACAGCTATAAGGCCAGACAAGCGTTTGCCGGCTAAGTGAGTAGTTTTATAGATTGCGTGATGTCTGTTTTCCTTGTGTATGACAATGAATACAAATTTACTCCCACACAAACACACATACAAACAAATACACAAACACACACACACACAGCCCCGAGTCTGGACACAAATCTGTACGCGCTTCACTGCCAGCGATGGCCTTGTCAATAAATACCGTACAAGCAGCTACAGAGGCGCACTCAGTCAGTCAGTCAGTTAGTCAGTTAGTCAGTCAGTCAGTCAGTTAGTGAGTGAGTCAGTGAGTCAGTGAGTCAGTCAGTGAGACAGTCAGTTAGTCAGTTAGTTAGTTAGTCAGTCAGTTAGTCAGTTAGTTAGTCAGTCAGTTAGTTAGTCAGTTAGTCAGTCAGTCAGTCAGTTAGTTAGTCAGTTAGACAGTCAGTCAGTCAGTTAGTTAGTCAGTTAGTCAGTTAGTCAGTTAGTCAGTCAGTTAGTCAGTCAGTCAGTCAGTCAGTTAGTCAGTCAGTTAGTCAGTCAGTTAGTTAGTCAGTTAGTCAGTTAGTCAGTCAGTTAGTTAGTCAGTCAGTCAGTTAGTCAGTCAGTGAGTCAGTGAGTCAGTGAGTCAGTGAGTCAGTCAGTTAGTCAGTTAGTTAGTTAGTCAGTCAGTTAGTCAGTCAGTTAGTCAGTCAGTCAGTCAGTTAGTCAGTCAGTTAGTCAGTCAGTCAGTCAGTCAGTTAGTCAGTCAGTTAGTTAGTCAGTTAGTCAGTTAGTCAGTCAGTTAGTCAGTCAGTCAGTTAGTCAGTTAGTCAGTTAGTTAGTCAGTTAGTCAGTGAGACAGTCAGTTAGTCAGTTAGTTAGTTAGTCAGTCAGTTAGTCAGTCAGTCAGTCAGTCAGTGAGTCAGTCAGTTAGTCAGTCAGTCAGTCAGTCAGTCAGTCAGTTAGTCAGTGATTCACCTCGAGCGGTAGACGCGGTTAGTTCGGCCTTCATGGCTGCATGCAACGCGGCAGTCAGCGGCAGGACGTGCAATATTGCAGTGCTGAGCGCCCCGCACGGCAGCACGGCCAGTGGACAGCACAAATACACGGCGGACGTCAACGGCGGCGCCCACACAAGCTGCAGTCGCCGCTCCGGCAATGCGGCGGCCGCCGTACGGCGAGAAACAGCGTCAGTTTCCGACACCGAGCCGCTAACAATTGCCTGCAACTCATTGACCTGTGCATGTATGTGTGTATATGTGTGTGTGTGTGAAAAACATGCACACGTACCGGCACACACACATACAATGTTTAATGTTTGTTCATGCCTAACTACAGGAGATTGTTATCTAGTTATTAGTCATTGATAATCTGTTTGCAAGCTAATATCTGAGATATGTTCACGTGTGTGTGTGTGTGTGTGTGTGTGTGTGTATGTGTGTGTGTGTGTGTGTGTGTTTTGACAATACAATTTTCAAACTTTGAACGTGAACACAGCACAAACACACACATACATACATACACACACAGAGGAAAACACAAAGGCACAATATTATAGCCTGTTCAACAATGCAATATGCAGAGATAATGATGAAAACAATACACACCACATGCATATTGTTTTCTATAACTACTCCTTCTATAACTACTGTTGTGCGCTATATACATATTTTTTCGTTTTTTACTATGTATTCACGTTTTTCGGTATATACGCGCTTATATATATATACGTTTGAGGTAAACGGATAGCATATATGTTTTGTACCAAGAAGACAAGTGCCTGAAACATGCGTTTCGTTTTCACATGTATGTTGTATTCGATGAACATTATGTGTGTTTGCCATGTGTTGGCCAATAAAATGCCTGGAATAAAAAATAAATAAAATGTGCAGAGAGAATGATGAAAACAATATACACCACGTGTATGCATGTGTGTATGTGAAAACGACAACAACAACACAATATAACGTATTCAGCTTCACAACGAAAGATGTCACACATCACACACATCACACCTGACTGCGCAGAAAAGCAGAGGCCGCGAGAGAGAGGAGGTGGGCATTGAGCAAATCAACGATGATAAAGAGCACGGGAGCAGCCCAGCTGCCCAGAGAGAGCGTGTGATGAAGTAGGTAGAGCGTGGGAGCAGGTTCATGTACTGTATCGCCGTCATAGGGAGATACACCGCGCGATATCATGTAGCTGCCTTCCAACACTGACACACACACAACACACACATAACACACACAAACATAGACACACACACACACACACAACATAGACACACACACACACAAACAAGCAATCACATACATACATACACAGGCATACATCTGTTCAAAACACCTGCAAATCACAATCTTATTCTGGCAAGAGCGAAGTCATGTGTGTGTGTGTGTCAGTGTATGTATGTGTGTTAGTGTCAATTTTTTTTGTCAATTTGATGTCAATGTCAATTTGATGTATTGCCACAAATAGACAACAAAACAAGTTATACAGCAAACACAGATTAATAAGGCAACGATTCGTCGAGCCGTGGCTCTTGGACGAACGGATAGTGTTAAGTGCATTCAGTTGTACAATCATGTGAATGTGCTCATTTGTGTGTGTGATATTTATATACTTCAATGGACAAATAATGTAGCAAACAACGAAAATCATATCGAGACTATATATGAAACAACACGAGACACTGCATTTAAGTATATGCAATTTACATGAATTACATCGAAATAAGACGGTCTTATCAACATACACCGTTAGATGTTTGAAATCATGTCGGCTAAAAAGTGTTTTTTCAGAGCAGTGTGTGTGTCAGTATAAGTGTATGTGTGTTAGTGTGAGTATTAGTGTGAGTGTATGTATGTGTGTTAGTGTGTGTGTCAGTGTGAGTATTAGTGTGTGTGTCAGTATCAGTGTCAGTGTGTGTCAGTATCAGTGTTAGTATCAGTATCAGTGTCAGTGTGTGTCAGTATCAGTGTCAGTGTGTCAGTATCAGTGTGTCAGTATCAGTGTCAGTGTGTATGTCAGTGTCAGTATCAGTATCAGCGTCAGTGTGTCAGTATCAGTGTCAGTATCAGTATCAGTGTCAGTGTGTGTGTGTCAGTATCAGTGTCAGTGTGTCAGTATTAGTGTCAGTGTCAGTATCAGTGTCAGTGTGTGGATCTCGCTGTCACCTCGTTGCCAGTCGGTGAGCGGCGTGGAGAACATCACACCGTCGGCTATCATGTCTGCCAGCGACAAATACCAGGCCAGCAGACGCAACAAGGCACCGACCACATACACAAGCACCGACATGCTCCTGTCTCAATCTCCACCACAAACACACACACACACACACATACACACGGGCAAATCACCTGGCGAGAAGTTGTTGGCGTTGAAAACACACTAGTCTAGTACACAATACAAGGTCCGAATAAAGCTCCCGAGTAGCTCAGTGGTTAGGCTGGCTGAACTCTCGTGTCAGAGGTTCGAATCCTGGCCAGGGTTCGTTCATCAACATCTCCGCTTGAGTCCGCCGGGAGTCACCACTGTAGATGGGCGCAGAGTGGATCGCGCCATATAGTCTAAAGTGGCTGGTGCGCGCTTAAAACGACAATAACAACAAGGTACGAATATAGCGAGAAAACGCGAAATTATTATACACGGCTGCACACAAAAGGATTAAACAATAGAAAACCACAAATGAAATGAAGTTATAATTCAAAGAGGCATAGATATAAATTTCCACCTCAATACAATAAATACCCCGATCTAATTACCTGGTAAAAATGAGTGAAACTAAATAGGCATACAATTGAACGAATAATACACGATTCAACGTATGATACCAATCATTAAGATCCTACAACTGAGTATAACTTACCACAAATAAACAAAAAATGTTTATCTAGTTGATTTTGAGCCCATGAGATAGCTCTAGAAATATCAGGTTCAAAATAACTACCAAAAACCGAGCGGAGCGTCAGGTTCGCCTTACTGCGCTAAAATTGACGTTTCACGTGCTTTAAAAATTACGGATTCAAAAACTCAAATTTCATAAACTTATCAACTTCTAAAACTTCAAAAACAATAGTTTGAATCAATTATATTTTGCTTAACAACTATATTAATATTACAACAATATTTGCATAGTGAGCGGATAAAACCCAATAAGTACATCTTGAGCACGCGCGAAAACAAAAATATTTTTGGGACGGTACCGTCGGTTGCATTTTGTTATTAAAATGTATCAATACTTTCATTACTTTAATTGATATAGTTACGCCACCTCTCATGAAAAATACATCTTCCTCGTAAAAATTATAACCTAGGAAAAAAGTATCATATTCCTATGAATTACGACCGCGTATTATTTTGGTTGGAAGCTGCGTTGCAATGTTTGTGTACGTCATTTTATAAATATAAAAAAGCTCACATACACACGCACTTTACAGTATTCAGTTGTTTCGTGCATTGTTGAGTGCACCAGTGCACACTTGTCGAAACTTCAATACCGAATTAGTGAAGCAAGAAAAAGAGACGCTAATGAGAAAGAAACAGAAACAGCAAAGACGTTAATCTAGATAAATATTTGAAGATTTCAAAGTTGCCTGGGTGGCAATTAGCTCATTAGCACGCGCTAACAGCTTGGATACCCGCACACAGAGATTACCGCTCTAATTATCTCACGTGGCAAAAGTTATTCTTGTTGCTATTTTGTTTGTGGGACCAGTAATCACACAGCACTACAGTTAGCCAACTTGGCCCAACGACAAGAACATACACACACACACACACACACACACACACACACACACACACACACATAACGAGGGGACATGAGCAGTGTTAAAGTATATGTCGGAAATGGATGAAACGGAACAGTTTTTATCGAGTTATGCACAATCCAGTGGAAGAAGAGGACAAAGAGAAAACAGAAAAAACTAGGTGCCGCAGTAATTGGAACAAGTTTAGTTTTCCGTATAGATGCGTGGATAAATGTAATAAATTAAGGGAAGAAGTAGTCGACAGTGAAAAGATTAGCACATTTAAGGCAAAGCTGAACTGAATTGTGGATATTGAGACGGGACAGTCCGAGCCTAAAAGCTCTTGTTCCGCATCAACAAATCGCTGAATATACATATGTATATGCAAGTAATGTAACAACAAGGTTTAGTATAGCACTTTTTTCACCTTTTAAACTACTTGACGCTTTTCCTGTAAGACTGGTTAACAAACGCGTCTTCACGTTGCTCACATTGTATGAGTCCAGTGAAGCCCTGATAATACGCTAGGTTCTATAAATAAGTCATCAATGGTTATAAAACATTTGCAATGTCAGATTACAGAGGCATTTACGGTATATCGACGGTCAAAAATTCATGTAGGGACATTGCAAACAATTATGCACGTGATAAAAACATCGCAAAATAAACAAATAGCCACATAACTATTTATAGACCCACTATAGAAGCTAAACTCCTTCCATGAAAGTGTGTACCTAAGCCAGTGGTTCCCAACCTGGGGGTAAATTACCCCCTGGGGGTAATTTAGCAATTGTTCGGGGTAATGTAGGGGTGACAGGAAAATGTTAAGAATTCTGAAATTCAAGAAAACATTGCGGTACCTTGTATTGGGATTCATGTTAACTTAGCATATTATGTTTATTGCTTGCATTGTGTGGATATTGTATTGCTCATATGGCGTGTTATATATAGTTGTGTGTGCACGCGTGCGTGTGTGTGTGAATGCTTACAGTAACATGTACAGTAACAAAGGGGTAACATGCTTAATATGGGATGCTAAATTGGGTAACAAGCTGAAAAAGGTTGGGAACCACTGAACTAAGCTAATAACACCAAGCCTTTCGAGTGGCAAAAATGTTTTCAAGTTATACTTCACTGATAAATGCACACACACACACACACACACACATGTAAGTGGATAAACATTCTTCCACTTATTAGCCTTGCTTTGTCGCTTGCTAACACACTCGCGTGTTGTGCTTCGTTCCTTGATGCAACTGCAATATTTGAGCGTGTCTTGTGTATTGTCATGTGCACTGTGCATTATTTCCACGAGCAAAATGTCAGCATGCACATGCCAACAAGATAATTTCCATATAAAAGCAAATTGCCGCTTTGAAGTCACTCCTGTCGTATGCATATTACCTACACACACACACACACACACACACACATACATACAAACACACACTTCCCTGGGGGCATGTGTAGGTAATATGATGGGAATAAATGCTCTTTCATCGCATACTCCCCTAGCTATTGTGATAGTTGTGCCTAGAGATGCGACCTAAAAAAAACCGACGGTTTTTTTTTAAAAAAAAAACGTTTTTTTTGCCAAAAAAAAACCGCGACCAAAAAAAACACGTTCTTTTTGTTTTTTTTTGAAGAGTCATGCAAAGAATTCAAATTATGGAAACGATATATTTGGGATGTTAAATGAATTATTTTTATCGACACATGGGTTATTCATGCTATTAGTGTCCCTATCAAATTGAATTATCATTAAATATGCACAATATAATTATTATAATGTGTCTGAAAGGCCTAATATCATTGTTTGCACGGTACTGTGCGGCACTTCTATGTACAGTACAGTTTTGCGTTCAATTATTGAGTTAATCATTGTGTATGAAAGCAGGGTTTGAGAACCGTTTTTTATGCTAAAATCTGAAACTGTTTTAAAAAAAACAACAGGTGGCATAATTTATTTTTATTTTTTACACATTAACTTTTTACTGCCAGAAATTAACTACGTTGGTTATAATAAGTTTCATTATTTCCTTCAGCAGATCAATTATTTGCAAATATAAGAGTACAAACACTGCAAATATTTACAGATACTACGAATATGCACACAAACTTAGTGTCCCTAATGAGACTACGAATAAAAGCGGGTCGCAGTGGCAACGGACCAGAAAAACGGACCAGAAAAACGGACCAGAAAAACGCACAATATTTTCGTGTAGGAAAAAAAACAACTGAGGAAATATATTTGATGTACAAAAAAGTATTTGAACACAAATAACTACATCAAAGAAACCATCATCCATGAAACCAGTTCTAAAATAGGTTAATAATAAAAAAACAGTTAATTTGGTTAAACTTTCCTTGATCTGCCGCCAATTTTTTTCGCATTCTCTACATCTACGAAAACAGTTTCTCAAAAAAATCTATTTTGAAAAAAAACCATGGTTTGAAAGAACAGTTTAAATTAAGTGGTTTAACCAGCCGCTTATACGTACCAGCAGGCTACTTGCTATACTAAAGGTATTTGAAGGTACATCAATCAAATCTATCTTACATAGATACTGTTTTAGAAAACATTGTTTCATTAAAAAAGCGTTAGTTTAAATGAACGTTTGTCAAAAAAAACACTTGACCAACCAATTAGCTTGTCTTGTTCTGCTGCCAACATTTTCTGGACCTGTACATTAATAAAACCAATTTAAAACCAGTTTGAAAAACATCATTGCATTTTTTCATAAAAAACATGGTTTCTTTAAAAAAAAAACATGATTATTCAATGAATTTGTTTTGTTATGCAGACAAATTATTTCAAATATCCACATAATTAGAACCATCTTTAAAAACATGGGTTTTCTCAATGAAAAAAAACTTAACCACCGGACCCGGATGCACTTTCAAACAGTCTCCTGAGGTATTTATTGATAAATATTCTTGTTTTTTATACTATTATCAAATTTTCTTTGAAATAAGACACGTAAAGATGTACAAAACATCAATTGAACTCATTTCTATGTACTAAAATCTAACATCCGATGACAATTGAGGCTAATTCTGAAAAAAAACCCAAAAAAAAACAAAAAAAAACTAAAAAAACATGTTTTTTTTGCAAAAAAACCGCAACAAAAAAAAACGGTTTTTTTGCATCACTAGTTGTGCCCCATGGAAAAACGGGTTGATGTTTTTCAATTGTTTATTCGTTGTTCTCTTTCTGTTTTGTCAACAACAACAACAACCGTGTATTTGATATAGCGCACTTATCAACAAAAACGCGATAAACATGTGATGAAGAGATACAAAAGAATAAATACATCAAAACGGGAGCTCAAAAAAAGAAAAACAAGAGCTAGCTCTTCTGTTGTGCATGATCACACACACACACGCACACACACACTCACACAGTGTACTGTAGTTAACCGTATAACTATATTAGTCCATCATGTGATACGTCATTGTAAAAAGGCTCGCGCATAAAATGCACACATTCTCTGTGAGAAATTGTACTTCGTTCCCATTGTCAATGTCATCATTAATTGATCTTTTCTGTGACATTTTTAACGTTTAACAATACGGTGTGACGCAGAACTGTAGCATGGAGAATTAACGATATATTGCTCTTTCCAGGACAAATAAGCTATAATTGCCGACTTATTGAAGTATTGGTAAATTCGGATATAACTTCCGTTCTCACTAAACGAGCTGATTAAGTGTTGTCGGTACACACAAGATGAAATATTTGAGCGCGCATTCTGTCCTGTGGTCCAATAAACGCATCCGTTCTATTTAATGCACCCCCTAGCTTCAACAAAACGATTTCCCCTAAATTACACATCGGGAAAAATATTACACCGAGATACAAGTGAACTTTTTACATAGGCGTCATGTTTCCTTTGTCTAATCTTTTTGCAACACATGATCAATATCGCATGTATATATAACTCTAAATTTAGATCAGATCATAATAAAGCATACCTGAGCGTATAAAACAACCCTAATAATCTTTATTAGCCGAGAAAGCTTATTTCGTCGTGTTCAATTATATCCCCTGATGCAATAACGTCATGATAAGTGGAAGTGTTCCACATGATAGCTTTTCTTGTCACCACACGTTATGAAGCCGTAAAAAACGAAGCCAGCCAATGAAAGCGTCGTAATTTTTCATAGCGATAGCTGATTGGCTGGTTGGGTCAGTGACGTCACGTCATGTGGTATATAAGGCGAGGTACACATGCGTATCGTTTGTAGTCATCGGCTGCATTGAAATAGTCTTGCTTCGTGCACCAGTTTTCATTGCTGCTTAAAAGTTGGTCCAATCTATGTATTATTGCCAAAATTAATCAGACTATCATCTAATTACAAATAGAAAAAGTATATGCCAAATTACCGACAAATATTCCTTTCTAAAATATATCGGTTGATATTTGAAGAAATCCTGTATAATTGCGCCGTTTGATTTTCTTCGAAGTTATAAAGTACCGGTGTCTATATAAAGTAAATTTGTTGTCTATATACCAGCAATGTGTTGATGTATTTACTGCAAGGTCGAGAGAAACATGCGTACGGTGCAGATAATCAGCTTGTTGAGCCTGATGGCTACTGTACTCCTGCTGTCTCAGCTCAGCCAGGCCAAAACCATCCTCAACCAGCGACTCATAGACTCGCTGCTCAAGGGACAACGAGAGAAGCTCGACTCCGACCACGTGGACCCACTGATGCTGCCGGCCTCCTACCAACAACAGCTGACTGCGGTCAGTGAAGAGGGTGGGATGAGGGCAGGGAGAGAGAGAGGGGAAGGGAAAGAATTAGCGTCCAAGAAAAACTGTTATCACAAATGGCACAATATTCAACCAAGATCAGCCGAAAGCAAACTTTAAAAATCGATAAATAATAGAAAAATTATTTGATAATTTGAGAGGAATTAGAGAAGTTTGTTTATTTGCCTTGGTTACGTCGTGTTTTCCTTGCCACTCAATTTATCGATTAAAATTTAAACAAACTTTAAACTTTAATCGATATATATCTGGATGATTTCTATAGGCAAAAAGTTGTAGTAAAAATAGTTTAATCCCCCGGTGGCCAACGCCACAAAACACGTGAGAAATCAGGACATGTCAGTCTCCTTTCAATGACAATAAATCTCGTAGCCAACGAAAATGCCATTGAACCAAAGCAAATATGCAAGGCAAATAAACAACCTTCTCTAATTCTTCTCAAATAATCAAATTATTTTTCTCAACCTTTTCTTCTAATCAATGTTCAATAATCGACCAACATTCTCCACGAGAAAAAACCATTCAGCAAGAATAATATATGGGGTCGAGAGGGGAATCACAGTGAATAATTCATTCAGAACAACCTAAGGATGCAATAACGCGCAGCTTCATGTGGTTCCTTTGGAAAATTCCCCTTGCATTGTTGGATTTATAATGTCACAAGGGAATCTAGCCAGTGTTCCTCTGTGTGTATTATCAAGGGCAACTTATCCAAGCCATTGACATGCTATGCGTACACAAGCATGCATTTGACCTACCCCAATCACCGTGCAAGAATGGATGTATCATTCATAAACATTTAACATAATTTTTTATATATATTATATTATTCTTATAAGTAAAAAAAAGCTTTTTATTATTATTATTTTTTATCATTATATATTATATTATATTTTATTATTATTTTAATCGGTTTCATTTATCATTCATACATTTTGTTCATTCATTCAAGACAGGCAAGTCATCATAAGTCACTAATAATCCGGCAGGTCACTGCCAGGTCAGATCGAGGCTGGCTTTGTCTGCTCTATCTTCCTGATTGTATCCATTTCTTCTTCGTTCATTTCCTGCATGTTTCTGAGTGAGTGAAAATCTCACACAACTGAAATGACGTCATTTTCAGTGTACGAAATACGGGAGCTGGGCCGAGTTCGGATTGAACCGCTGAAAATGCCACACATATTGGTGGCTGGCAGAGCGAGTTTCTAGAGTATAGCAACACAGCCACTTGCCCCAAGCTGTGACATGACCTGTTTTGCCCGGGGGAGCAGCCGCCTGACCACTCTGCCTCACGGAGAGAGTGAATAAATGCACCAGTATTGACCGAGCTGCTAAAGTGCGACCACTGCTCTTACACGACACAGAACAAAGACCAATACATTCGTAGATAGCGTAGCGTCAGGAAGTGCACATTGCAAGGGGAGCTAGAGTGAACCATGGGCTGATTTGTGGCCGGGTCGAGCGAAATATTGCAATATTGCAAGACCTCGAGTGAATATCGGTGAGGTCCAACCAATCAACACAACTTACTCCCCCACAAAAACATATCCTAACATCGCCACTGTTGATATAACGTACAGAATAGAACACACACACACACACACACACACACACACACACACATTCATTCGAGTGGTTGGTGCGTGTCTGCTAGTGGCGTGGTTATTATTGGTGTAATGACACGCCTCAATGTGATGCAATCACAAAGGGAAATATTTGCCCAGCACTTTCTTCTCTATTTGCCGAGCATATCGAAGCCCAATTAATGAAAATCTATCAAGTTAATATGCCTGTATAACAATACATCGAAGGGTATCGAAGGAGGGCAACAAAGACAAAACATCTGGAAAATAGCATACAAGCGGTCCCAAACCACTTAGATGCATCACGTCGATCCTACCAACACTGATCCAGGACAATGATGCGAGCACCACAGCATAATATCAAGGTTCAAATGAATGTAGGGCTCCGAATACCAGAATCAAAATGACAGAATCAGAGGTTAAAAGGTACCATGGTCCCAAAGACCAGGACAAAAAGTCAAGATTATAAACTAAGGTCCAAAAAGTTTCATGCCTATGCCTGTGAATATAGCAATGCAATGAATGTGCAATGAATGGAATGGAAAGGCAGGCAATGTGCAAGCTTGTGTGATTTTTACAGCAGAACCACCTCAACGGAGAAGAGAAGGATCGCCGGGATTGGACGTTACTGGCCTACTTGTTGTCTTCGAATGGCATGCTCTACAACATGGCTCAGCTGCTGGAGAACAAGAGGTCGTACGCCAAACAGTGCTCCTTCAATGCCGTCTCTTGCTTCGGTTAAGGACGCATCAACAAGTGAAAGTGCCGAAAGGCAAGTCTTGCAAGAGTCTTCGTTTCGTCACGTTGTGGATGAGCGGCGAAATGCGGACGATTGAGTCATCTCCATTGTTGCACATACATATGGCACTCGTATATACTATGCCAAAGTCTTACGCACTGCTAATACGTTGCACAGTTTCGCACACCATACCGCCCATACGATAAATGATACGTCAACCACTGTAAAAGTCACAAACAGTCATTTCAAACACCATTTGTATCCTGCTGTTCGTGTCTGTGTGTGTGTGTGTGTGTGTGTGTGTGTGTGTGCACTGTACATTCGCTCTGTGAAGCCCAAACCAGCAACAAATTACCCTGTTATTTGCTGTATTTTATTTTAATTTTCCATTAGACACACCTGGCGTATATATTCACTCTTTAATGTACAAACAAGATGAATGTCAAGTGATGCTTGTCTATATAATTACTGTGCAGTTTCATATCTCAGAATTGCTGATTAAAAGTGAATAAATGAAACTGATAAAATGAATTAGCTGATTCCGAGAAACACACAGCACAAGACAAATAAATAAAATAAGTAACATACTTCCAAAAACCTTGGACTTATAACTCGGGGGGATGACAGCCATCATGTATTAGTGTTCAAAGTTGACTCAGCTGGTCAATTACATGAGACCCTCAACTATTTTATGCCTAGTCAATTACAACACACATACGTCAATAAAAAGTATATTGCATACACTTACACACACACATACACATTTGTCAAGTTGTTACTTTTTTGCTAATTTGTATGATAATATACCAAATGAACTGAACTCATCATAATTCCCAGGTGGTATATTTGCATATACATACCCCCAGACAAATTGTCAGGGGCATATATACCCCCCCAGGATCTACGCTCCTAATTGCGGCACACACACACACACACAGTTGTAACAGTGTTGTACTGTTGTAGATCATGGATGAGAAAAGCGCCGGCCTTTGATCGACCCAGCACTGACTAACCCGTGAGAGCAAGCATTAATTTACCTGTCCAATCAGGTTGCATTCACAAGACTCTATTTGGGATCGTTTGATGAAGAGAAGCATATAGCATCTCTGTCGGTCTCATCTCATTCTGATGTACTTACCGTTCGTCACAGTGGCGTATCCAGAGTGCAATTTTAGGTGGGGCTGAATTTTGGGGGCGATCAGTCATGTACATGCATCATTATGCAACCTCTTTGCGATAATACTTATATCAACCAATTCTACAGAAAAAGTACCTTTCTTGACTTTTTAGTGAATCTCTTGGTTATGAGGAGTTGATGGAAACATTTTGTGGGGGGCTTCAGCCTCCTGAGTTCCCCTCTGGATCCGCCAATGGCTCGTAATGAACAAACTCTGCTGTGTCATCGTGAACAGTCATCTGATATGTGCATGTTGAGACATCACAGTGATTACGTCACGAAACGAGCTCTTATTGACCTGACGGGTCGCCAGCAATGCACAGTCTCATCAATCAACATCGTGATCAAACAACAACAATAACAAACAATATGCTAATTATATGCTTTAATTCCATACCATCACGTGCAGTCGCGGCGCCAGGATTTTTCCCATGTAGGGGCTGAGAAGAGGCTAAGGAAAAAGTTGTGGGGGCTTGGCGAAGCATGAAGAACTACACTAGAACGCTGAATACATAATATTATAATAAGGGACTGGGGCACACTGATTCAGTCCTCGAACTTGAACCAAAATTACAAGACTTCATTTACAGTGGTGAGAAATTTTAATGTTCATGATTATGATTTTAGGGAGGCTTAGGGGGGCTGGGTATATTAGGGGGGGCTCCAGCCCCCCTTGAGGCCGCCACTGATTACGTGGGCTCCGAGAACATTAGCTGTTGCTTTCAACGTTAAGTAGCCAAGCACTTTGTTCGTGTGAAATCAAAATTAAGAAATACCACTTCCTCACTAATAAACCCAGCGCTACTACGAGTTCAAATAAGAAAGTCTCAACCTTCCCTAAGTCAGTGGTGCGTAACCTGTCGGAAATTCCCCACTGGTGGAGAATGCAAGGTTTATCAAGGAATAAAAGGTCGGACAATAGGACAAATGTGTGCTTTTATCCATTCAAATTCGTTCATTTTTTGTTTCTAATGACTTCCTGTGGCATTTAATTGAATGGAACAGCTGAATTTATCGGACTTTTCAGCGCTGTGTTGTGGAAAACAAAAAGTTGGCCCATTAGGAAGTCAGAAATCAACGAAAAAAGTTCCGGACCACTTTCCTGGGTAATCAAATAGCATACCCCAGTTTAAGTTAGTGACCTTGAGCTCTGTGACAAGGAACAACGTGTGCACGTGCACATATTGATATATTATCATTGAAAACATGGCCAACATCGTGAAAGAGACGGCAGGTGATGCCTGAAGACACTGGCAAACAAAACAATATATTTGGCGCTGGCAATCCCACTTGATGACACACCTGTCGTCACACAAAACCATACACTTCTTCTGGCTGCAACACTGTCTGGGTCTCCTCTTCGTCCTCGCTGAGAGGATCCACAATCGGCTCTGCCTTGACAGCGGACTTATCCCGCCCGTCCTTGCTCGTCGCTTCAGTGTTATCGCTGGCAGCACCAGTCCCATCTTGATCTTGATCATCATCCTCGTCATCGGAGAACCACTTGCTCGCTCCTCCAAGACCCACGTGCCGTGACACTGGCTCCAGAACGGCCGTCTGTGTGCGGTACACGCTCAACTTGGCGTCGAGCGAGGCCATCTCCTCGTCTTGCTCGTCCTCCTCGGCCGTCGGCAGCTGAGACACCAACTGAGGCTGCACGACCGTCCCCGACGCTGTACACACACGCTCCTGCTGGATATCGCCCAGCGACGCCGACCAGTCACCGCCGGGGACGGACCTGCGTTCTGCATCCTGCTGCAACAACTGCTTCAGCTGGCGACTGAGTTCGACGGCGCGCTGAACGGCCAGTCGAGTACAGCGCATCACGTGACTCTGCCGCAACGACACACACCCGGCCACGTGCAGTACACACACCTCGCCATATTGATTCACCGCCACCGATAACACTCCACGCATCACACTCTCTTCCACGCCGTCCGGATCGGCCAACATCGTCCAGCCGTCGTCTTCGTCATCTTCGTCACGATCACCACCAGCATCCGTCATCGATCCCATATTGGCATCTCCGGAGGCGGCGGTGGAAGTCGCCTCTTGTTCCGCTTGCTCGTGGGGCGCGTCGACAAAACCATAGCAAAACAGCAGAGGCGTGTGCAGCAGCGCCAGCGGCAGGGGCTCGATATCGGCACGCGACGCCACTGTCACGCGCTCGCCGTCAACGGCCACTGACGGCCGGCGATGATGACGCAGCGCCGTCACAGCAGCCATCACTGCTGCCGGCGCCACGCCACCATCACCGCTCTGCACCACACCGATGGTGACCACTAACTGCCACACGCACCGGTCGGCCTGCACACACAACGCCTCCATGTCGCAACAGCGCGACTCGCGCACGCATCGCTCAACCAGCCGCTCGAGACACGCCTGACTTTCAACAGCCACTGCCGCAACCGCCGCCGCCGGAGAGTAATCGACTCGCACCAGCAGCACGCCCTCGCACGGTCGCGACGCTCGCGGTCGCACCAGCGTGCCGGTGACGGCGGCCGTGACGCGTGTCTCGCCGCAGCGCACCTGGCAGACGCCGGACCGCCGTGCCAGTTGCACGCTGAGAGGCCGGTGGTCGAGTGGACCGCGTCCGTCAAGACGACAGCCGGACGCCGCCGCCGTCGCCACTGCCCGCCGCTGACACAACGAGGCAGCCGCCGCAGCAGCCGGCTGACGCATTGCTAGAGCGTAGTAAACTTTGATCCCCAAGGTTTCGGATATAAAGGATCAGTTGAGCAGAAGCTATAAGTAAAATTGGCTCCGCCAACAAGAAGCAAAAACCGATATCATTGTGAAAATAATTCAGCGCATGCAAGTGCCCCAGAATGTCTCAATATGTGTTAAACTTGCGTCATTAGACAAAATAGATATGTATCAAATGCTACGCTGTAAGAAAAAATCTAATGGAGAATCATTTGACTACCAATGCCATGCATTGAAAGCGGTCATTCTTATATTTGCGTTCAACACGATATGATCCTAAAAACCACAACGATAATGTAATAAATCATCCTGAAAAATACACAAGAAAATCAAGGAATATTCTGACTATGAGCAGAAAATACGCTCGTATAGACAATTGTAAACTGAATACCTGTATACAGTATATTATATATCCATCCAAATGCCACACAAATAGTACACACTAAAAATTACCGAAACATTACTTAATTTGCGCAATTACCTCAAATCTAACAACACAACTTTATCTCAAATCTAATGAAAAATAAGCAAACGCACCGAGAAGCACGACAAAAGCACACGGTGGAAGTCACATTTATAAGCGAAAAAGGAGCGCTGTAAACGTAGCTAATGTCTGAGTAGGAATATATAAATTATTTATTGCAGGAGCTCCAACCTCTTCAATTATAATTTATAACTATATTATAATTTGATTTATAATTAAATTATGTTTTAAAATTATAATAAATTATAATTTTTAATACTCTTTCAACAAAATAAACCATAAATAGAAAATATCTGAGTCCCATTAATGCCGAGTGGCAACTATAGTTGCCACCAAAAACAAGCTCTCTATAATCTAAATCAAACAGACATTTGTTTACCAACGACCACCGTTCGAAAGGGGAGAATCTCCTCTTTCTCTTACGATGAGATAAGACACGTTCTACGCAGCGAGCAATCCACACATGCGAGATTATTCAGTGAGTGTCCGACATGGCTGAACAGCGCATTGATCAGAGGCATGTGATTTCCTACTAAATGCGAATTTGTTTTGTTTTTTTGTCTCATCTTTTAGAGTGAAGCTTGATCTTTCCAAATATGTACATATATTTGCAATTTTTTAATATAATTAGATAATAAATCAGTGTTTTCGGAGAGTGGCAACTATAGTTGCCACTCGGCACTTACGTGTACAAAATATTGTCATATGGAAAGTTCTCAAGATTTAAAAAGAGATTTATCAGCTCTATGTTTCAATAACTGACTCTACATATATTTGCCTTATGTTAACAATTGAAACATAGATGTTTCAAATAAAATATTCATTTCAGATGTACTATGAATGAAGTTTTGGATAACTTGGATGATCCAGCTGATGCAGACGCCAGCAGCGACCACCTACATATACTAATTTTACAGCCTCCCAGTGAACTCCCAGATGCAGATACTGACTGCAGATTCTGATGCCAGTGACGGAGAAGCGAATTCAGACCCAAATCATTTGCCTCGAAGGATTTTGTGTGCCCCAGCTGAATTGATGACAGACAGAGATGACGTGGAATCTTCATGTGCAACGGCTTCAACGAGTCACTCTCAGCCTGACACGTCGACACAACGAAGACCAAAAATACCAAAAAGGGACAAACAGCCAAAAAAGATGGACAAATAGCAGACGCAGACTTGGCCAGAAAGTGCCTCAATTTTGTGACACAATGGCGCCCAAACCAATCGATGGTTTGAGAGGTAAAATCAAGACTCCATCTCAATGCTTGAATTTGTTCCTATCTGATGAGCTCATCGGCCATCTAGTTGAACAAAGCATTATATACTCCACCCAAAAGGTCTTGAAACATCCGTTATCACAGAAAGCAATATACGAGTAGCTTTGTCCATCATGATACTGTCTGGATATTCAAGTGTCCCAAATAGGAGGCTGTATTGGCGTCGAGACGGTGATGTATTCAACGCTCTGGTGGCACATCTACTACGAAGATTACATCTTGCAGACAACTCCAAAATAAGTGTGAACAAACCAGATTCCTATCACAAAGTTCGGCCGGTTTTTGAAATCACAAATACAAATAACAAGCTCATCTTACCTCCGGAGGAACTTTCTATTGATGAGTGTATGGTACCCTACTGCGGCCACCATCCTACAAAGCAATGCATCAGGAGCAAACCTGTGCGATTCGGCTTCAAACTGTGGAGCATATGTACGTCTGACGGTTTCATGCTTCACTCGGAACCTTATTGTGGGTCAGCGACACAATTGGACAGTTCCGGACTTGGACAAGCAGCAGATGTCGTGTTGGGACTCGCTTCGAAATGTCAACTGAATCCTGGTCACCATGTCACATTTGACAACTTCTTTTCTTCTGTGCGTCTTTTGGAGCAGCTTTCCACGATGGGCATTGCAGGGACATGCACTATCAGAGAAAATCGAGTGCCGAAAGATTCATCTTTGATGCCCAGCAGCATGGTGAATAAGGAGAACCGAGGCTATGTTACTTCAGTTTTTGTTGATGACCTCTCTTTAGTGAGATGGAAGGACAACAAAGCCGTCGCAGTTATCAGTAACAAGCACGGTTTTTGTTTGACGTTTGTTCAGTATATTTTTGTTGTTGACTCTATACCGTGCTTATTACTCATGACTATGACGGCTTTGATGTCCTTCCATCTCATTAAATATATATATATATATATATATATATATATATTATGTGTGATGATGTATATATTATGTGTATATATATTATATATTTATGTGTGTGTACATATATGCATATTTTTGTCATTGAAATATAATAAATATACCTTCATAAACATTCATGTGTAAATGCTTATATTTTACAGTAACATGGTATCTAACATTTGAAGCCAAGTTTGAATATAATAGTGACATTTTTAATTTAATCAAACTCGGAATTTTATAAGAATAATACGTTTTTGAGTATAAGTCTCACTTATATGTTTTTTTTCTCAATGTTCTGAATGATGCTCAAAAAGTTTAAGAATGTACTGTTTTTTGTCTATGCCACTGCCGAGTGGCAACTATAGTTGCCAGTCTGAAAAACCTTGTTAAAAACTTTTTTTTTCTACAAAACTTCGTGAACATGCAGAAAGTGCCCCAGAAATAACATTTCTTGAAAAAAATCTAAAAAATTAACATTTCGAAATTCTCGGCATTAATGGGTTAATTGCCATCAATCCTACAGCCCTGCTTTTCCATGCTTCATAGCAGCGCAGTTTCTAAAGTATTCGAAAAATGTGCTGCTTTTTCCCAAATAAGTACATTTCGGACCAAAAGAGAAGGGTCCTCCGTCTCTCCTGGATGCGCCCCTGACGCATATCGGCCACACTTTTCGGTATATTTCGCAGATATGAGCGCGTCGAGAAATGAGATTGATTGAGGACGAGATTGAATGAGCAGTTGATGCCGCTCCAAACACACACACACACACCAACAGCCCTGCCATCGCCGCAAACACACCGACATTCAAGCTACATCAACATCCTGCACACGCAACACACACACACACACACACACACTCACAAACACACACACACAAAACCCAGAGTCCCATCCATGGGAGCACATTGCACGTTCAAACTTGAATACCAAGTAGTTATAGTTGTAATTAGAGAAACACGAATGTATATATATATATATATATATATATATATATATATATATATATATATATATATATATATATATATATATGGAGTGATTGGTACAGGATTGGTTGTTTATACATGAGCTCAAAGTTGAATGCGATAAGACATGATAAGAACATGAATGAACATGCATACACACACACACACAGGTAAATACACAGATCAAAGCTAACATATACACACTCACACACAGACAGACATACATACACGCTTGTCAAGCATATTGGCACAATTGCACACAGACGCACATACACATATACAGACACACACGCAGATCGCCAATTCTCGCGGGTCGAAAATCCTACGGGAAGCAAAATGGATGGCACAAAGAAACATTGTGAATTACTAACATGAATATACACAAACGTAATCATACATGAACACATACACACATACAGACAGACAGACAGACATTTTTATGTGGGCGGTAGTTCAGTGGTATTAATTTCAGCTGGTGTATGTATGTGTGTGTGTGTGTGTGTGTGTGTGTGTGTGCGTGTATGTGTGTGTGTGTGTGTGTTCCGCATAGTTGTATATCGAAACAGATTCCAGTGCACCAAAGAGCGAAAACTTCCCATATATCATGTTTCAATTGTATATATAAATCAAAATTAGTATGTAAAACAAAAATTACATATTGGTTTGATGCTATAATTGGGTGTTGTGTGTTTGCATGTAGTTCTTGTTGAATATTTTATTTGTATAAGGACAAAATGGATGTCTGGCCCGTTGCTGGAACATCCCCTTATTTAGATGCAGTCAAAATCGATTTGTGCACAATCGATTGCCAAAATCAAATATCAAACATCGTACACAGGAAAACGTTCAGTAACAGTCTACACATTTGCACGTGGCTTATGTCTAGTCTAACGAGTCACAAGAGCAATGTGATGAGTGTATCGAGTTGCGTGGCGCAATAGTGATGGAAGTCGCTGCCATTAGTGACGGAATACTTGCGCCAGGAAAAATGGGAGCTTTTTCCGGCCGGTCCAAATTTGTACCACGACAGAATCAGCGTGTGATTATGATAATGAGTGAGGCATGTAGTGATGTGGTATCACAGAAACCCGATTTTCTTTTTCTCTGCAGAAACGCTTGAAAATTGGCCGACAATCGACGATTGCATGTGACCAAACCCCCTGGTGGTCTGATCGCATAAGCAACACCAATCTGCTCCATCTATACCAAGAGACGGTTGGGTGATAGGCGCCTCAGCTCTCTCAGAAGTGCTTGACATAACCTCGACGTGTGTAGTCCTCTCCTTCCATGGCGCATTCGCGTTTCACACGCTGAATTATGTCGCTGACCAGTTCCTCTTCACGTTTCTTGCGCGACTCTTCGAGTACCCGCGCCACGCCCTCCCAGTCACGTCGCGGCCGCGCCGGTTCCGCCTCCTGCCGCTCCACCAGCTGCGCAGCGGCCACCGAAGCTGCCGAGCAGTTGCCAAGCAGCTGGTCGTGCTTGGCTTCCAAATGCGCTTCGTATCCGCGCTTCGACTTGTAGGTGATTCCGCACGGTTCGCAGCGGTATGTGTGCCACGCGTGCATGCGGTACTTGTGGCGGTACCAGTGGTTCCGACTCGGAACCTGCACACACACACACACACACACATACACACACATACACACATAAGTATGGACATTCTTAAAGACTTGTATGTGTCCAGAGAAACACTCGGTCAAAACTTTATTTTGAAATTGAAGAGGAAATTTTCCCAGATGAAGATGTAGATGGCTGCAACGACATTGTGATTGGATTATGATTGTGATGATATTGTTATTATGATTGTATTATGATTGCGATTTGATTGGGAATGTGATTGAATTGTTATTGTGAATGGATTAATATTGTGATTGAATTATGATTGTGATTTGGTTATGATTGTGATTGGATTGTTATTGCGATTGAATTATGATTGTTATTGTGATTGGATTGTGATTGGATTGTGATTGGATTGTGATTGGTTATGATTGTGATTGGATTGTTATTGTGATTGGATTGTGATTCCACCAAATAATTCCTCGTTTCCAAACGACACCAGATGAAAATACGGTCGTATTTGTCACGATTCCACACTGAAATCATGTACGTTTGGCTGACGTTAAATTTGAGCATCAGATGTGTGTACTACAGTG
>OU696579.1:8345662-8348162 GCA_916048095.2 Sacculina carcini | reverse complement strand
AATTTGACATGATAAAAACACACATAGTTGTCCTGTTCTGTTCGACCTTTAGCTTCCCACTTGGCAACTCTTCCATTGCGCACCAGACAGGGGAATTTCCCAGACAGGTTAAGAACCACTGATCACTAGACCAGTAGTCTGAAACCGGCCAGGAATTGCCGACTGTTTATCCCCCATACTGTATTTGCATGTTGCAGCCCGGAGCGGTCACGTGACCAGTGTCAACTGAGTTGTGACGTCAGCACGGCTGGTCTGTGACATTACTATAGCACGCGAGTATCGACCCGCCAAGTGATGGAACAAACAAACCTACCTGGATGTATCGTCGATACGTGTACTCTCACAAACACGCACATGTGCACGCTGCATATATTGCATATATTGCATATATTTATGCATGTGCAAGCTTGACGTACGCGTCCAAATTTCCATGCGCAATGCGATCTCATTTGCATACATATGCTATTTTTTGCCCTATATTCAAGATATCTCAATTTTAATTCAAATGTATATTGTAGATATATATTTTAAATATTTTTCATGAATGATCTCATATTTGTTTTATATTACATGATCATATAAAATGAGCATATATTACAATCATTTTTCCAAATAAATCGCTATATTACAGTCGGCTGAATTTTATGTCGTGCATATCAGTCCGATTCCTATGGACACATACAAGCTTCACAAATAAAAAACTGTAGAGAGGAAAATTATAGGCAAAATAATAACTGAATCATGAAATTAACTCTGAATAAAAAATTGGCCATATTCAGATTTGTCAAAATATATTTAGAGTAAAATTAATTTGTTCTTGCCTTAGGAAATTTTGATTTTCCTTAGATAAATGTCGTCAGTACCTGGTTGAAGACATTCAGCAAGTTGGTCTGGTGGTTGCTCCAGCGGAGACAAAACATCTGTTCCGACGAGAAACTCTGACACACACACACACACACACACACACACACACACACACACACACACACACACACACACACACACACACACACACACACACACACACACACACACATACACAGGGCGTGTATTAGCCTGGCCGTCATACGCGACAACGCTGCCTTCACTGATGATGTGATGTTAATATGTGTACGCGATTTAAACACATTTGCTTGAGTGTAAAAAACACATACACACACACGCATACATACACAGGCTGTCTGTTTTCAGGTGGATATTCTGTAGAGTAAGGGGCTACGATTCGTTTATTGAAAAATTACTAATAAACCAAATATATTAGAAATAATATACAATTAAACATATTTTAGCCGCTATAAATACAGAGTGAACCAATGTAAGAGTGTAACAGTAATGTAATAATATGATGTTATGATATAATGTAATAATATAATGTAATAATATAATGTAATAATATAATGTAATAATATAATGTAATAATATAATGTAATAATATAATGTAATAATATAATGTAATAATATAATGTAATAATATAATGTAATAATATAATGTAATAATATAATGTAATAATATAATGTAATAATATAATGTAATAATGTAATGTAATAATGTAGTAACAGTAATGTAATGTAGTCAGTAATGAGATGCTGAATGCTTAATGCATGATATAAGCATGTGTTGAAATTGATCAAGGATGAGTGATGTCTATTGCAAGAAGCTCATCATGTTTATCACCAGGATATCACAGGCATAACAGTGATATCCTGGTGATATCACTGTTATCCCCCCCGAACCCTCCAGCCAGGGGGGATTCCCCGAGTATTGAGGGTTCATGTTGCCTCACGCGTGATATTAATATATATCATAAAGTAGCGTATAAAAGTCGCCAGCTTAATTGAGACAGAGGAAGTGCTCGTAACTGCTCATTTTCTCAAAGTCACACCTCTATTACAACGGTGTTTCATTTATAATGGGGTCTTAAGTATTTCTTTCGAGGGAGGACATATGACCGTGCATCCACTCTGCCAATACAAACCATTCAATACAGTGGGGCACAGGAAAATGACGATGATCTTGGTCCTCATCAATGTAAATTGGTTCCGTGATAAGATTTAAGAACAAGATTTGGTACTCGGCAAGGGGTTCCAGGACAGAATAGTTCTCTCTTTGATTTCAAACTAATCTTGACATGTCACAATGCTCCCACATTACAAATGTTCTACTCCTGAATAGCGAATATAAGTCAATCCATGCATACTGCATGCATGCGTATGTAAGCGTGTGTGTGTTCATATTGGCATATTGATGTAGTTATGCTAAAGGTGTTTGGTAAATCACATATTCACTTATGTATTCGGTGACAACTGTACTCATACACATAAGTATGTCTGCATGTGTATGTGTATGTGTTTGCATGAGTGTGTGTGTGTGTGTATGTGTGTGTGCGGGTTAGATCAATACGAGAGCCAATAGTGGGAGCCCGGTCGTACATAGCGATCAATAGCTAGCTCTTGTCTCTTCCACACTTTGCCTGCCTGTGTGTGTGTATGTGTGCGTGTG
>OU696579.1:8310662-8343162 GCA_916048095.2 Sacculina carcini | reverse complement strand
TTGCTCGCGTCGATTTCGATGGTGCTGTTTGTAGGGTCGATAATCGTTGGATGAACGGATCTGCCAAAGCGGAGAATCAATACAAAAACAGGACGATTTTGAGACGAACTTGGCGCGCTCTCTCTGTCTCTGTGTATGACTCTCGTGTTTAATTCACGCACAATTTCTAAGCAGAAAACGCATGCCATCATATCATTTAGACACACCAGTAGTATACAGTGGTTGGTAAAAATTTGCACACAAAACACAAGAAAAGCTAGTATTTTACGAAACACAAACCGATTCACTAATGATGCTCAAACAACTCATTTCACCTGATAATTTCAAGTATGCTGGTAGAAGTGAACATATTGAGTTTGCTGTCAGTCATGCAGAAATATGTACAGTTAACACGTGATGTTGAAAACGAGACACTTCCAATTTGCATTACCAATAAAATGATTTCAACATTTTAGCGTGCATGATTGTGACGAATGCTATATGTATTCATACTCTTCATATACATTCTTCACTCTACATATTCATTCATCTGCAATCGACTCAGAAACAAACGTGTATGGATATACTGTTGAAAATGGGTGCCATTTTCAATTAAGAATAAACACATTATATAATGTCGTTTATTTTCGAAACTCGGTACAAACCCTACACAAGGCCGCTATAATATATACAACACACATATGTACACAATCACACATGCGTTTACATACACGCAAACCTGTACACACACACAAACATACATAAGTAGTCACATACATTTTTTGCCAAACACACGAGCGGAGTTCATCTGAGAAGGAATTAACCGCGTCCAACGAATAAAACCCACAAAACAAGACATATTTACACATAAACTTCGAACAAGTGGCATAAACACATTGACAAAATAATTAGGCTGGTCACAAAATATGCCACAGAACGGCTGCCAATTTATACAGTGAATTCAACACAAATTGCGTTGGTCAGTGGGGAAATCCGGAACTTTCGGAATGACAACGGACAGCCGGATCAGAGAGAGAGAGCGGAAATCGAGTCAAATCCGGGGAAGGAATCTACCTGGATGTTTTCTATAGTAGTTTAATTCACACGCAGGATTTTCAGTGTATTGCATATACATAGCCAAGTAGGAGTTTAACATCTGACTGGAGTGTTGCACTCACAGAACACAACTCAGAAGATACAATTGGAAGCTAAAATGCGGTGATAAAAACCAAACACACAAACGACCAAATTCATTTTACCAAAAAACTCCCCTTGAAAACTATCAATGTTCACCTGTATTGCTTGATATTCCAAACACACACATACAAACACAAACATACATACACACACACATACAAACAATAGTGAGACACACACAATTCGCTAAGAAAATTTGGACGCAGTAGAAAACATTAGCAGTGTTTTCTCATCAGAAACACCGTGAAAAACACCGACGATTAACGGTAAATTGTACAGAAAACACACGCAGACACAAACATACTGACACACAACCCTATACATTAGATAGTAGGATACACATCACACACAAGATTGCCTATTGGTAAACTATAGATGTCGCTGCGGTCGTTATTTCAGCATCACCAGCTTGCCTCGATTGGTGCCGTAGACAAAACCGGCGCCGACTCGCGGCAAAAAGCGGATACAATTGATCGATACATAACGACTGCACACACACACACACACACACACATACATACAGCAGATAATGAGAATTACCGTTATATTTCAAAGGAATTATATGATTAACCTATGTAATATAAATTGTTCCTGAAAAACGTAGCTTTGCTGAATTCTCTTACAAGAGTTGTATGAATGAATATTGAATAAAAAAGTCATGCTATAACGTCGTTTGTAAGGTTGAGAACCACTGGCGTAGACCTCGAGGAACTATATTACCCCGGACATATTGGCTGGGGGTATGAATATGCAATTATACCCCAGATAATTCTGCTCAGTTTAATTCTTTGTGTATAATATCACCAAAATCAGCATAGGAAAAAGTAACAATACACTACAAATGTGTGTGTGAATGCAATATACTTTTCATTGAGGTATGTATAATGTATGTACAATATAATGCATGATGGCTGTCATCCCCCCGAGCCTCGACACAAATCTACTTAAAACCAACAAAATCATTGTGTTTTTACGTTGTCTACGTAAAAACACAATGTGTGTGAGTGTGTGCTTGTGTGTCTGTGCTTGTGTGTGTGTGTGTGTGTCTGTATGTGTGTGTGTGCTTGTGTGTGTGTGTGTGCTTTTGTGTGTGTGTGTGTGTGCTTTTGTGTGTGTGTGTGTGTGTGTGCTTGTGTGTGAGTGTGCTTGTGTGTGTGAGAGTGTTGGTTACATTGGAAAGTGGGTGGTGGATGTGAGCAGTTCTTTGACCAGATGAATTCTGCGTCGAGCCGGATCCAAACGAAACACCTGCCCCAACATCTAACACACACAAACACACACACACACACACACACACACACACTTAATCAAGTGCTATTCTTTCAATTCAAACTTGCTCTGAAAAAAAAACACTTTTTAGCCGACATGATTTCAAACATCTAACGGTGTATGTTAATAAGACCGTCTTATTTCGATGTAATTCATGTAAATTGCATATACTTAAATGCAGTGTCTCGAGTTGTTTCATATATATGGCCTCGATATGATTTTCGTTGTTTGCTACATTATTTGTCCATTGAAGTATATAAATATCACACACACAAATGAGCACATTCACATGATTGTACAACTGAATGTACTCTAAACTATCCGTTCGTCCAAGAGCCACGGCTCGACGAATCGTTGCCTTATTAATCTGTGTTTGCTGTATAACTTGTTTTGTTGTCTATGTGTGGCAATACATCAAAATTGACATAAAAAATTGACACACATACACACACGATGATATCAGAGAACGACACATTGCAATATTCCAGTGGTTCTCAAACTTGTTCAGTATTGGCACCATTTTTGAATCGGCAGTCAATATAAAATATATAAAAAAACATAATACAAATGTGTGAGCAATACCTGGGCGTCGGACGAGAGAGTGGGCATGCGCCTGGCGTCAATACCGACCACCAGGTAGCGAGTCTGCGGCGACAGACTGACTGATATGGTGGCTACGCCCAGGGGCAGTCGGTACAACACGGCGCCCAACCGACCAGACTGCAAACTCAACACACCTGCACACAAACACACACACACATGGAAACAAACTGAAAAACACTAGATATTTGAGAGATGTTAAGAAGTATAGTTTCCCATATATAGGTGTGTGTTGATGTCTGGAATCAGTTATTGAGGAGGATATTGTAGGAGCTAATAGCGTAGGAGCATTTGAAGAAAGACTGGATAGTGCGTGAAATACTGGGAATTTCAAGGAAGATAGGTTACTAGAGGGTGGGTTGGAGACAGGACAGTACGAGCACAGCTCATCTCCTGTGCTAAACGAATAGCTGAGTACAAATAGGTGAGTACACACACACACACACACACACACACATGAAGTGAACATGCAACTAGTTAAAACAGAAATCGAGAAGTTGAACAAGAAAGAATTGCTGCTTCAGAAGGAAAAACCGGTTAAAAGCGGAAAAAGACACAGGGAAATGACGAGAAACGAAAGCGAATATGAAGCGAATGTGAGAAAGAGACACATGAAGTTCGTGAGAATAAGAGAGAGAGAGAGAGAGAGAGAGAGGGTGGGATACTGACACACTGCTGTGGCCAGTTGTTCAGGCACCACTGCTGCCACACATGATCCATCACTGGCAATATCAACCGTGGCATCATTGTGAACTTTACACCGCTCACTCACCACGTTCATCTCCTCTGCAACACACACAAACACACACACACACACACAAATACCATGGTATACACATATTACACACACACACACACACAAATACCATGGTATACACTCATATTACACACACACAAATACCATGGTATACACATATTACAAACACACACAAATACCATGGTATACACATATTACACACACACACACACACACACACACAAATACCATGGTATACACAAATTACACACACACACATACAATGGTATACACATATTACACACACACACACAAATACCATGCTATACACATATTACACACACACACACACAAATACCATGGTATAAACATATTACACACACACACACACACACACACACACACAAATACCATGGTATACACATATTACACACACACACACACACACACACAAATACCATGGTATACACATATTACACACACACACACACACAAATATCATGGTATACACATATTACACACACACACACACACACACACACAAATACCATGGTATACACAAATTACACACACACACACAAATACCATGGCATACACATATTACACACACACACACAAATACCATGGTATACACATATTACACACACACACACACACACACACACAAATACCATGATATACACATACACACACACACATACAAATATCATGGTGTACACATACTACACACACACACACACACAAATACCATGGTATACACATATTACACACACACACACACACACAAATACCATGGTATACACAAATTACACACACACACACACACAAATACCATGGCATACACACATTACACAGGAGATATATGACACCTACACACTCGACTTTCTGCTGCAAAACCCTCTGCGTGTATGTTCTGTTCGAGTAGCTTGCACATCAGCAATTTGTGTGTATGTGTGTGTGCATATGTGTGTTTCAGTGCTATAGAGACCTTCTAAACCTAGGACGCTACATAAACATCCGCTTAATTTTAGTGCTGTATACTTGTATGTGTGTATGTGTCTGTGTGTTTGTACACGTTTGTATTTGGTGTATGTGTGTATCCATCAATTGTACCTGTATGTGTGTGTATGTGTGTTTGTACACGTTTGTATTCGGTGTATGTGTGTATGTGTGTATGTGTGTATCCATCAATTGTACCTGTGTGTGTGTGTGTATGTGTGTATCCATCAATTGTACCTGTATGTATATGTGTGTATCCATCAATTGTACCTGTGTGTGTGTGTGTGTGTTTGTACACGTTTGTATTTGGTGTATGTGTGTATCCATCAATTGTACCTGTATATGTGTGTGTGTGTGTGTTTGTACACGTTTGTATTCGGTGTATGTGTATGTGTGTGTGTATGTGTGTTTGTACACGTTTGTATTCGGTGTATGTGTGTGTGTATGTGTGTTTGTACACGTTTTTATTCGGTGTATGTGTATGTGTGTTTGTGTATGTGTGTTTGTACACGTTTGTATTCGGTGTATGTGTGTATCCATCAATTGTACCTGTATATGTGTGTGTGTGTGTTTGTACACGTTTGTATTCGGTGTATGTGTATGTGTGTGTGTATGTGTGTTTGTACACGTTTTTATTCGGTGTATGTGTGTATCCATCAATTGTACCTGTGTGTGTGTGTGTGTGTGTTTGTACACGTTTGTATTCGCTGTATGTGTGTATCCATCAATTGTACCTGTGTGTGTGTGTGTGTATGTGTGTTTGTACACGTTTGTATTTGGTGTATGTGTGTATCCATCAATTGTACCTGTATGTGTGTGTGTGTGTATGTGTATTTGTACACGTTTGTATTTGGTGTATGTGTGTATCCATCAATTGTACCTGTATGTGTGTGTATGTGTGTTTGTACACGTTTGTATTCGGTGTATGTGTGTATCCATCAATTGTACCTGTGTGTGTGTATGTGTGTTTGTACACGTTTGTATTCGGTGTATGTGTGTATCCATCAATTGTACCTGTGTGTGTGTATGTGTGTTTGTACACGTTTGTATTTGGTGTATGTGTGTATCCATCAATTGTACCTGTATGTGTGTGTATGTGTATTTGTACACGTTTGTATTTGGTGTATGTGTGTATCCATCAATTGTACCTGTATGTGTGTGTGTGTGTGTTTGTACACGTTTGTATTTGGTGTATGTGTGTATCCATCAATTGTAACTGTGTGTGTGTATGTGTATGCATCAATTGTACCTGTGTGGGTGTATGTGTGTATCCATCAATTGTACCTGTATGTGTGTGTATGTGTGTTTGTACACGTTTGTATTTGGTGTATGTGTGTGTCCATCAATTGTACCTGTATGTATATGTGTGTATGTGTGTATCCATCAATTGTACCTGTATGTGTGTATGTGTGTGTGTTTCAGTGCTATAGAGACCTTCTAAATCTAGGACGCTACATGAACATCCGCTTAATTTTAGTGCTGTATACTTGTATGTGTGTATACATCATTGGTACGTGTGTGTATTAATCATTTGTGTGTGTATGTGCACCTATCACATGTGTATGTATGTATGTGTGTGTGTGTGTGTGTGTGTGTGTGTGTGTCAGTGTTAGTGGCTGACCGTTCCATATATCGGGAATGAGCAGACGTGAGAAGTCCCAGGCTTGCAGGCGATGTGTGACGTGTGTTGATGCCGAAGACAGCGTGTGCATCAGGTGTTCACCCACCGCTCCAGCCATCACTCCCACCGATACACCGCCATCCAACAACGATCTGCCCGACACACAAACACACATACACACACACACACATTGTAAATAATTACAGACAATTTCAGTACCAGAAACTAACCAAAAGATGCATAGAGAGAGTTCGAAAAGTGAACAATTTAGTCAGCGAGATGAGAGATATAAATCACACGAAATTATCAAATCAACACAAACAATATCACTTGTAATTGACATTTCTTTTTATAACTTATACTTGATTTAATACAATTTTGATTCTTGTCGCTGGCTAGTTTCAACGTCTATTCTTGTGACTGGTTTGTTTTTGATGACGTTTAGAACAAGTAGCGCTTTTCTGGCGCCCTCATCAATGTGAGTCGTATACATTATACGTGGCCTGAAAGATAGATCATATCTACATGTATATATATGTATATGTATGACATAAAACTACAACTATTACTATGTGGAACTATGTGAAAATCAACAAAACAACACCCCAAATAAAACCCCATCGACACATGCTAGTTGAAAAGCTTCCAGACCAGAGGAGTTGAAAATGATCCGACACAGAGCCACAGACCGCCTTCAGTGTGCCTTTATGATCGACTCACCCTAGATCATCGACCACGGCGTCGGCACGCATGGCGCCGCCTGCCTGCGCGTACATGGAGGAGGAGGACGGAGGAGGCGGCGGTGACGGCAGGTCAGGCTCGTGCAGCAGATGTCTCCAGCGAGCCTGACTGGACACACGACCGCCGTGCAGCAGGCCGTACGAGTAGAGGGCGCGCGACCGCAGCGAGCCGGACGCTTGCGGCGGAGTGATCTCAATGCGTGGCGCACGGCCCCATTCTGCCGGCCCGCTAGCTAGCTCGTCATCCAGCGGCTCGTTATCGACGGCCGCCGTCGCCGCGTCCATATCAACATCGACCGACGACGCGCCAAAGAACGGATCGTCGGCGCCGATCATGACGTCACGGGACGGCCGGCCGGCGCGGTGAAGTGAGGACGAGGACGAGGAGATGTTGGCCGCACGACGAGCCAGTTGTAGTGGCGCCAGAGGTGGCTCCAGCTGCAACGAGAACGGCTGACGTGGCGGCAGCGACGGAGACGGCAGCACGCCGTCGTGCGTCGCTCTCACACGACCACCGAACGTCGACGAGCGTCGCTGCCACCACGAATGCCAGCGCTGTGTCAGACGACGCATATGCAGACTGGACGAAGACGAAGACACAGCCGCCGCAGCCGCTGAAGAGTGGCTGCCAGAAGAGACACGCACCGGCGAGGCAGATGTGACGGTTGAGGAAGATGTGACGGATGAGGAGGAAGAACGCCCGACAAGCTGCGCCGCCTGCAGCAACAAGCCCAGTCGCCGCTGACCTTCCACCGACCTACCGCTACCGCCTCCGCGACTGTCGCCAGCGGCCGAGGAGGATACGGCGGCGGCGGCGGCGGTGTTTGACGAGATGCGACGCATGGAGGACGAACGGAGACGACGCAGAGCATAACGCCGCCAGTCGGACGGATGGCGAGGTGGCGGACGAGAACCGGCTGAGTGGCCGGCGTGTGGTGTTGATGAGCTAGGCGGGTTTGTTGAGACTGATGATAATGATGCTGTAGCAGTAGTAGTAGTAGTAGTAGGCGGCGGTACTGTTGAGTTAATGTCACCGGCATCAACACGTCGAGAACTAGGCAGAGTAGAATTGAGCGATTCGTTGCCAACAGAACCACGACTGCTAAATACAAACACACAAACACACAAACAAACACTTGGCTGTTGATGCTACACAAAGTGAAAATGTACAGAAAAGAACCTAAAAGTTATTAAAATCATTAATGTTGTTGTTGTAAATCAACGATACAGACACAAACACGAAGACGATTGTGATTGTGACACACACTAGACAGTACCCACACAAGATGTGGAAAGAGCTTAGAGAAAAAACAAGAAGACGTGAGATGAGATGGTGAGGACGTGGAGTGGTCGAACAACACTCACATATCGACTGACTGATGGTCAACGTGACCATATGACGATGAAGTGGGAGGCGGCAGTACTAGCGCAGGCAGACTGCGCTGACCGGCATCCGTCGAGCGTGAGTCCAAAGACTCGCCATCCGTTGCCGCCAGTGAATATGTGGACGTCGAAGAAGACACAGATGAAGAGCCAGAAGCACTGGAAGATGAAGAAGATGATGAAGAAGAGCTGGTGATAGATGTGTTGCCCGACGACGAAGGAATACGTGAGCCGCAAACACCACAAGACGACGCACCGGCGACTGTGTTCGAGGTGGCCGTCTGGGTGTGACTTGTCGAGGTCGAGGAGGATGTGGAGGCCGAGGTGGTGGCACGAAGACGTCGCAGCATCTGTCCCAGACGCCACTCGGCAGTCAGCACCTGGAACTGAGTACGACGTGCCAGTTGGTCGCAGCGAGCTAGTGAGTGACGCAAGCGACTACGAGATGGCGCCAAGCTCTGCCAGCCACAACACAAAACACATTATATCATCACTTGCCATCAATTACCGCCCACTACCATTGCTTACCACCAATTACCATTAGATCTCAATGATATACCATCACTTACCATGGTTCACTTTATAAAGAATGCAAATAGCGGAATGTAACGAGTTACAAAGACATGAATGTAATAGAAACAACACATGTCCACAGAAAACCTAACCTCTACACACATATACACACACACATATGAGACAGGTGAACAGGTCACTGACCCGACTGGGACGGGTCAACGACCTGACGTGCAGCGGGTCGCGAAGTCTCAAAACACGCGTCATATAAGGCCGAGTACGACTAGAAGATGAAATATCATCGCTCAAACCTGCCCACAATCATACACACACACAAGAAAATTTGTGTATAGAAAATAATAATAAAGTGTGAGAAAATAGTTTAAAGAAAATTTGCATATATATGTATAAGATGTGGTTAGACAGATGCAAAATGTCGAAATGAATTTTCTAAAATAAAAACAACGGATAGTATAAATATATATTTCCTTATAAGAGTGCCGGGAACTTTAGAAATGCTTGTCAAGGCTAGCTCGCAAGCTAGAAATATGTTGGCTACCATTGCTGTAGTACAAAGAGTGTATACAAATATGTCTTGTATAAACGCCAAAACACGCTCATCGTAGCGTGTTCAAGTGTAATCTGAATGGGCACAAAACAGCTGATTGTTAGGCAACTATTTCTCCGTTTCATGATTGTTTCAATTATCCTCGTTGTCTCATTTTTTCCCTGTCTTGAGCACAGTTACTGCTTCCTTTCCTTCCTTGCTGCTATATTTTTTATATTGTGTGTATGTTCTCTGTAATAATTCTCTGTCGATTTTATTGCTCGAACATACCACTTGATTTTTGGATCTGTGCTATTTGTGCTTGTGCTTGCTATTTACTCATTTTGGTTTCTTTTGTGACTTCACGCTCTGTCGTTGTCGTTTTGCCACAATTGATGTTTTCCCTTTTTCGCGCTTGTGTTTTACCGGCGCTATAGCAAATACACGTTGTTGTTGTTGTTAGGCTGTTAGATGTGCTGTTGCTAGCGCAGTCACGTAGACATGAAAACACGTAGTGTCTCAATATTGCACTGCGGTGGTATTATATTATTATGAAACTGTGTATATGTGTGTGTAACAACTAACGAATATATTTACAAAAACATGTACACATATTAACAACACTACAATACAATGGAGGCGGCGTTGCCACGAATGACGGCCAGGCTTATTCGCTGCCGAAGCCAGGCCTTCTCTCGCGGCTCCCCTGAATACAATGAATTGTGTGTGTATGTGTTTGTGTATGTATATATGTGTGTGTATGTGTTTGTGTATGTATATATGTGTGTTTGTTTGTGTATGTATGTGTTTGTGTATGTATATATGTGCGTATGTTTGTTTGTGTATGAGTGTGGTTGTGTGTGTATGTATGGATGTATGTGTGTGTGTGTGTGTGTTCACTGTATAAGTGCTTGTGTGTATTATCAGCTTTTGTGTATACTGCGGTCAAACTCTCTCTATAAACTCAATAAACTCTATATATATATACGTGCATTGTATCGTGTTCGCACTGACCTGGTCTATTGTGTGTATGTGTGTGTGTACGTATGTTTGTATGTCCATGTGTGTGCGTCTCACCGGCGCCAAACTGCGAGTCGACGGTGGCGCCACCTGGCGGATGAGTGGCTGAACCACGCTGGCCAGTCATCACTAGCGAAGTGGACGTGCGCGCCGACAAACGCACAGAAGAACGCGACCTCATCGGCGCCGATGCTGTGCTGTCATCGGCCGACAAGGAGTCAGAGAGAGGAAGAGAGGACGAGGGGAAGGCAGAGGACGAGGAGAAGCGACGGGACCACCAGGAACTGCCGCCACCGCCGCCGCCGGCCGAATACCGCCGCACACTGTGATGTCGCCGGCGTAGCAACAGATGCCGGCTGGAAAGCAGCGAGAGTCCGGCGGCGGCTGTCACAGTGCCGCCGCCTACACTGGTGACTGTAGAAGGCCGACTATGATCGAGCAACGAGTGCAGAGACAAATACAGCGCGCCCACCTGTTGCTGCAGTGTGGCGAGCACGCGCAACACGTCGTGCAAGTGACGCACGTGCACCTCCTGTTGGCTGACCGCCGCCGCTATCGCCTCGTTCAGTCTACTGCTGCCAGTACCCACGCTCGACCTACACCCGCCACACACACACACACACACACACACACAGAGAGAGTTTATTGACCACAGTGTACACAAATGATTTTACATTGATAATACATACAATAACATATACATAGACACACAGTTTCATACTCGCAATGCAGTACCACCGCAGTGCATCATTGTGGCATTATGTGCCTTCATTTCTACGTGACTCCGCATGAACAACAAAGTGACATACCTAATAGCATAAAAAGAACAACAATGAGCTATTTTAAACAAATTCCCGTCACTTAATATAGACTTGGAGTATCAAATACGTTCTTACAACTTTTAAACGGTCAACACACACACACACACACACACACAATTAACATTAACACATTCATTACATCGCACTTTTCACCCGAAGGTCTCACAAAAACACTCACAAACTCAAAGCACACAATAGAAACGTATACTATATTTTGTAGGTAATTAATATATAGTACACACACACACACACACACATACACACACGTGCAGTGGCGCGCATATTTGTCGTGAAAACGTGACAAAACACGTGTTTCGCACGTGT
Organism: Sacculina carcini; assembly: GCA_916048095.2. Lineage (NCBI taxonomy): Eukaryota > Metazoa > Arthropoda > Thecostraca > Sacculinidae > Sacculina > Sacculina carcini. The sequence goes on along the minus strand of OU696579.1, from coordinate 8,331,413 downwards.
TTACATGCTTGATGAGCTGCGCTCAACAGTGTATTGAACAGTTGCGCTACATTTATGTTGCAAAAATGGTTGCTCAAGCGACATGGGTGATCTGCGAAATATTCTTGCAAATTATTCCATGTATTCTTAGGTTCTTTATTATTACTATTATTAATTACAGGCAAATTCAGTAGCATGGGGGAAGAGTGCAAGTGCATTATTACCACCCTGCGGTGGCCTCATGTATACCAGAAACGGCCAATACATTCAGAGAGAAAGACAGTTAGAAAATAAAATAATAAATAAATAACAATTGATCTGATACCACTTCACAATGTCTCTCCGCCCACACTCTTCAATAAATAACAACAATCAACAATAAACAAATATGTGATTCAATAAATAAGACAACAGGGTCTATTCCTCCTCCCTCATAATGACAAACACACACACACACACACACACACACACACACACGAGACAAAAACAGGAAACGCCTCCAAACAACACAGCCTCCTGCCACCACAACACATGAAAATCTCAGTTTGATAGTTTGCCAATTTGCACCGCCAGCCATTAGGTAGATTTGTGTCGAGGCTCGGGGGGATGACAGTCATCATGCATTAGTGTTCAAAGTTGACTCAGTTAGTTAATTGCATGAGACACTCAATTATTTTATGCCTAGTCAATTACAACACACGCATACCTCAATAAAAAGTATATTGCATATAATTGCACACACACACACACATTTGTCGTGTATTGTTATGTATTTTTGCTCTGCTCATTTTGATGATAATATACTGCAAATGAACAGAACTCAGCAGAATCATTGTGGGGTATAATTGCATATTCATACCCCCAGCCAATAAGTCAGGGGGGTATATATATACTCCCAATAACCCCAGGAAATACGCTCATGTGCCCAGCTCACCTGGCAATTCGCTGAAAGTTGCGAATATGTTCGGTGACGGAGCGAACACGAGTGCGCAGCTCGGCGACCACTCGCATTGTCTCTAGCACGGCAACGTTGGCATCATCGCCGTCAACACTTTCATCATCGTCATCGTCTTGCTGATGCTGGTCGTCATCCATCGTAGACATTCGGTCAACATCATCCTGCTCCTGATCGTCCGTGATAGAACTGGCATCAAGTCTGTACGACTCGTCACTAGTGCCCCATGTCGACTAACACACACACACACACATACACCGACACACACACACACAGATGGGTATTAATAACTTCACTCTGTTTACAGTTCCGCACAAACGACATCCACAAATCGCCACAAATATTGTGTTGAAGTTTAAAAGCCTCAAGTGACAGCTGCTACATGGGGAAGAAGCCGAAGCTTATGAACACACACAGGTGTGTCCCGTGCAGCTCGCTGTCACCGCAGAACCGACCCTCTCCACGCTATGACGCCACAAGGACGGAAGACGTATTAGAGAGGACCACCTCCACAGCATGCATGACACAACACATGACTGATATCTGGTACCATCATTTACTGCTGGGTGGACAGGGACTGTGGGATTATAGAATTCGCCCAATGGAATTCTCCTCCGCCAAGTTTCGAACCACGGACCTCCCGCGTGTGTGTGTGTGTGTGTATTGCTGCTTCTTGTCTAGTCGCTCACTGTGGCCGAAGAAGAGGAGGAGGAAGAGAGCGAGTTGATCTCGCTGATGGCCTGGTTGAGCGCCTCGACCATCGACTCAGCCCAGCCGATCATTTGACGCGGATTGGCGCGCCACTCGCCGTCGCCCGCCGGCTGCTGCGGTGGCGAGTGTTGCTCTTGTTGACGCACCGTACTGTCCGTCCACTCGTCGGTCACTTGGCGCGCATAATGACGAGCCAAGCGCAGGCCGGCCATCGCCGCCGGACTGGACAGTGACGGAGCTGAAGGAGGAGGAGGTGGTGGTGGTGGAGGTGGAGGAGGAAGAGGGGGAGATAGTGGAGGAACCTCATCATCCTCCTCATCATCACTGTTATCATCATCAACACCGCTGCGGCCGCCATCACTGACAGAAAGCGTGCCCGACGTGGACGCCTGTGTTCTGGCGAAAAACGACGACGCGCGCAAACTGGGCGATGATCTGCCGGCCAGTAGCGACTGAAACCGACCCTCCTCAGCCTGTCCACAACAAACACACACACACACACACGTACATACACAATAAACGTGTCCGTGATAGCTTGTTCAGCACGAGGTTAAATGTTCGTCGGGTTATTGCACGTGGATCATTTAATAATTGTTGTCTGTTCCAGTTGTCTGGCCGAACAAGCTCGCATTATTGAGGAAAGACACGGCACTGTGACCGGGTTATTTCACAGAAGCCTAGTTGATTTGATGTTGTGTTGGCGTCTGGGTTGAGTGTGTGCTGTGTTGCATGATATACGTGTGTGCTGCTGAATTGCAATCTGGACACATGTATCATTGATTGTATCATTCCACGTTTTTCTGGCAAGTTAGAAGGACATAATGATGACCACATCTCAACCTGCCCGACCTGTGGTGTACCAGCCGATTTGGTGAGGCTTTGTCCACACAAAATTACACACGAAGATAGCCTATCCACTGCTGTGTTGAAATAGGTAACTATCATATACATCATATCTCAACTAGTGCCTGTGCGTGTTGTGTGCGTGTTGCAGAGCACCGACCTGTCGTCTGTGTCGCCGCAGCGCCAGATACTGCGCCTGCAGTTGTTCATAGCGCCGCATCAGTGACTGGTAGACAGAGTCCAGCGAGCGGCCGCGTGATGTCTCACTGCCACCGCCGCCGCCCACGTCGCTGTCAGCTGTGCTCGCCGCCGCCGAGGACGGATCAGCAACACCGCCGCCGTCCACTGATGCCGTGGCGGCCGCCGTACCAGCGCCAGCACCTACCGACGGAGCCACGTTACTAATGGCAGTCAACAACTTGTGACCGAGCGGGTCGAATTTGACAAAACTGACACACAAACACAAACACACACACACACACAGTTAGGTGAAATGTGTTCCTCTAATTATAAAGCTAACACATTGAAGGCTGCTCAAGTGACAGCTGATATATGGGGAAGAAGTGGAAGCTTATGAACACACACACACACACACACAGGTGTGCCGAGAACAATTGTACATGGGGTATTCTAAGTGGTATGGGGTAGATGGGGCCACGGCAGGGTGGTAATAGTGCACTTGCACTCTTGCCCTATGTCACTCGATTTGTCTGTAATTAATGATAGTAATTATTGATTGAATCATGACAACATGGAGCATAGTGTAGCAGCATACTACTACTAGAATCAGTGCGGCGGCGGCGGCCTCTACTCACCGGAGTCGCTCGCGGGAGCGGTGCGTGCTGCGCTGGGCGAACGGCTGTCGACTCTTCCAGTCCCAGAAGTACAGATGATTACCGCTGGCCACCACTAGCACGTGATCGACCGGGTGAAAGGCCAGCGAGGCGATCACGTGAGCCTCGTCCGCCTGCCAGCGTTCACTGCCGCCCTGTTTATTATGAGCACACAGAGAGAGACAGAAAGAGAGAGAGAGATACACACACACACTATATATATATATATATATATATATATATATACAAGTATGTTAAGGTTAAAGGTCTCAAGTGACAGCTGCTAAACGGGAAGAAGCCGAAGCTTATGAACACACAGGTGTGTCCCGTGCAGCTCGCTGTCACCACAGAACCGACCCTCTCCACGCTATGGCGCCACAAGGACGGAAGACGTATTAGAGAGGGCCACCTCCCCAGAATGCATGACACAACACATGACTGATATCTGGTACTATTTACTGCTGGGTTGACAGGGGCTGTGGGATTGTAGAATTCGCCCAATGAAATTCTGCTCCGCCGGGTTATGTATATGGCTATAAGCCCAGTCAAACATTGATACAATCCAACTCGAATATCGCTCTAATCCCAATCACATATAGTTACAATCCCAATCACATAGAAATGCAATCCCAATCACATATGGTTACAATCCCAATTATATATAATTACAATCCCAATCATATATCGTTACAATCCCAATCATATATCGTAACAATCCCAATCCCACACCTGCCGAATCGCAGTCGCAATCACTGACCGTATGATCCCAGACGCGCACTTCTCCGCCGAGACAGCCGGAAGCAATGAGGTGGTGGTTGGTGGGGTGGAAGGCGACACACCACGGTGTACGCGGGTGACCGCGTAGTGTAGTCACCAGTGCGCCGCTGGTCGTGTCAGTCACGTAGATATTGTGATCGCCGTGTGTCGACGCCATACGCGCCCTGTCACACACAAACACACACACACACACACACAGTACAGTATTACATTTGTATGGCGCTTTACACCAAATGTCTCTAAAGCGCACGTACACACATACACAGAGACAAACACAAAACACAAACACACACATATATGGACACGCGGACATTAAAGCATCACAGGGCAACATACACATATACACACACATAGACACATAGACTTACATAAGCATAGACACACATATACGTATAGATAATCTAAAACCAAGAACGGGAAAGACGTTAAAGAGCACAGAAAATAAGGCTAAATACGATATTAACACACACACACACACACACAAATGTGGTTGTTGTTGTTCCTCAGGTTGTCTGGCCGAGCAACCTCCTGAGCTCCTGAGGAGAGACATGGACCGGGTTGTTCCACAGGTCCCTGATGGATGTGATTTTGTGTTGTCGTCTGAGTTGTGTGTGTGTTGTGTGCAGTGTTGCATGATGTGTGTGTGATGGTGTGTGCTGCTGAATTGCAATCTGGACACAGGTGTCATCGATTGAGTCATTCAACCTTTTCTGATATGACAGAAGGGCAGGATGATGACCGCATCTCAACCTGGCCAGATGCACCTTGTTTTCACGTGGTTGTTATCAGTGTTGTACTGTGAAAACTGTTCGACCAAGAGCTTTCACTCGACACAACATGTCTGTGATTGTGTGCTGTAGCATTGTTTAATATGCCGGCGAGTGTCTCTATTGGGAATACATTCTTGAACGCGTAAACATACAGGCTAAAACCAAACACTTTTTCTTGATCAAGTCCAAAATTAATCCTATATCGTTTTCGATTTTTCATCTAGACATATCTGCACAATAATTGACGTTTTTGGTAATTTTTTTCACTGTAGTTTCATTGGCCAAAGACAAGTGCGCGTGCAAAATCATTTTTCATACTGTTCAATACTGAGCATTGCAATTTGTGCAATTTGCAATTGGGGCTTGCTGGCAAACAGAGCGGAGGCTCAGAACAAGCCGGCACGATAACACAGCAACATCATTGATACATTGCAACAACATTGATAAAAAAGAGACAGATGGAGATGAAAGATGTAGAGATTAAGATACATAGAAATAACACGATAGATGAGAAAGATGTAGAGATTAAGATACATAGAGACAACATTACCCGTCGCCACTGAAGACCATCAGAAACGTGGATTTGGCAGTGGAGGGAATCTCGCACAGCTGAACACATCAAACACACAAATAACGCCTGATCAAGTATGTGTACGCTTAGATGAACACGACGATAAGCGAATGTATAAGATAAGACAGGGAGAACAATAAGATTAGAAAATAAAAACACATTATTATGTTTATTATTATAGCTATTTCGATATTATTATTATCTTTATTTGGTGCTTTATAATTTGTTTTCTATTTCTAATTTGTAAATCAGCGTGTGCAAATTTATCACGTGCTAGATGATAGAGGCATCAAATGATAACGAGACATAAACCCCACACTAACATACACTAACATACAAACTCAAAAGCACACATACAAAAACAAAAACCACACACACACATACATACACACATTGACACATACAAACACAGATACATCGACATATACAGACACACACACTAACACAAAACACACACACACATACACACATCGACACATACAAATACAGACACATCGACACACACACACACACACGCACAGAACCGGCGCTGACCGTCTCGGAAAGTTGTGAGCTGAGCAGCCGATCCTCGTGCGTGTCGCGCAGCTGCCGGGACAGCTGACAGCCGGACACAGTGGCGCGCAGCTGCCGAGTCGTGGCCAACTGCAGCAGCGAGCGTCGGCCGTGCGTCGGATTCGTCGCCGCACCGCCCACGCCGCCGTCGGCCATCTTGTTGAGATCGTCGATGGTCGATATGGAAGATAGAGACATGATGGAGAGGTAAGATGCTACCGTTGTGTGATGACAGCCGCATGTGGTGGCGAGCGCTAATTGAGTTGAACACCACTGCTGCACGGAAACATACATGAAACATAAGTCAACACGTTTGTCTACTTATTTTTATTTCGGGTAGAGGGATGTGACAGAAGAGAGCTGCATTAATCCAATGGGGGTACCAGCCCTGTTGGATTATCGCTTCCCCCTTTGTGTGGCAGTACAGGGAGGGAAGAAGCAGAGGGTCCGCTTTTAGTCGCCTCTTACACGACACGCAGCGGGTACGGCCGCAGTATTCTTATCCCCTGACGCAGGGTCAACCTTGTCTACCAAATGCTCCAAGCAGAATGCTCCAATGCTCCAAATACGACCAGCAGTTCTTAGTTGACAGTACAGCTTGAGTGGATCATAAAATACTAGAGGGTGAATGAGCTCATACATTGGGGTGAGCGATATATCCTGCACTGCACTGCTGGTGCACGCGTGAGCCGTCAGTGAATGAAAGCTTGCTATAAATAGCGATAAAAGGCAGCGTCAAATCGTCGCAATAGCTCACGCTCGACTATATTTATCCGAGTTTTTACACACTACCAAAACGCGCTTGTGAATTTTCCACAAAAAAGAAGAGAAAACAGTACTCTTCAAGAGAAAGTTGGATAAAAAGCCGAAAAACATCTCGGATGATCCACCACAGGGTTCATGAGACGTCATAAGAAGTCACTAGCGGGTATTGTATCATACATAACGAGATGAGCTGGGAGCTGCTGAAAATGGATTTCAGCTGGGATTGGATTAATATATCGCAGGATTGTAGGACAACTGGCAGCAGCCGCCTTAGCTAGTCAGCAGAAAATAAGGTAACAGATTGATACTTTTGGCTCAATTACAAAGTAGACGTACAGGAAAATGAAAATAATGCAACCAATGAACCAAAAATACAAGTACCGGGTGATTCTCAGATAGCCAGTATACGCTAGAACACTTGACAACGATATGACCAAAAACAGGAAATAGGAAAAATTAGAATACTCATAAACTCACCAATGGAAGGGTCACGCTCTCATGAGAAAACCAGATTTTGCGACATCGCATGCGCAGCTGTTTGTTAACAACACATCAAGAGTTTTTGGACTTATAAGGATTAGTTACGAAAAAGTCAGTCCACTAACAATAAGTCAAGGAACTGTACTGAAACAATAATCATGTTGAGTATCGCACATCGGCCTGATCGCGATATTAGATGAACTTTCATTTAGTGTATATATTTTAGAACTACGTAGTATTGCACTTTGATCTATTGGTTTAAACTGTGTATCTCTTTATTCGTGTATAATTTCATTGACTAAGCGTATGTTTTTTCAAAAAAAAATATCTTGATATTTGGATAAAATATTTAGTGGATGCTGATTCTTGCAACATACGGGATATTTCGCAGGTTATTGTCGCTATCGCGCATTGGCCGGCCGCACCCGTATTCCAGTACTGCTCTTCTGTCGTGTTGTTTGCTTCGTATTATTTGTGCTGGTGTTAGTGTAGCGTGTGTTGTTGCTGTTAAATTCGCGCAATCTACGCTGTTCTCCAGGCCATTTCGGGGTTAGTTGTTTTACGTGCTTACTGCTAACGCTTCACCGTTTTTGTCATGAGATTTGTTTTTGGTTCTTGTTTTTACTGCGGTTTATGATCTGATCAGAGGCTATTGAACGCTGTTTTATGTGTTGATTTAGGTCTTTAGAACTACATTGGGCTGAATATTGTAATGGAGAACTGTTTTCAATGTAAATGTCTACTGTTTTGAGGGTTTCAGTTTCGATGGTTGTTGAAATCCAGATGTCGCTCGTAAGTTAGACAATCACAGGCAAGTTGTTTGTGTTCGTTCCTATTAGGTTTGTTACGAGAGGAGACTAGGACCACCTTGAACAATTTCAAAGTATGTTACTGTACAAAGTTATACTATTGTAGCTTATTGAGTGTAGCATTTAATTAATCTGCTGACATTTAGTGATCTTAACAAATACGGCTTTGAATTGAATTGAAAATTAACGACTCACCGCAGCGGGCCGACGCTTCAGTAACTATTGTAATATACTAGAATAATGATTGTATTTAAACATTTGTTGGCATGTCTCGCTGACGTATTGAGTCTCAACGGATGAATGTTTGCATAGCGCGTCTCATTTAGAACTACAGTTCGATTGAAAAAAGGCAATGCACAGACCAGTTCATATCTTTTTCGAATATGTCTATGTGTGTGTAAAATATGCTGTGTTATGGCATCGGGTGAGCTGCCGTTTTATATATTTTTCCCTGGCTTGACAGTTCGAATCTGACTCCGTGATGACTTGATTCTTCTGTCAGTCCTCACTGTGAATGAACGCACTGCCTCAGCAATCTTGTGCATGTGCTATGCTGAATGTGTCGTTGATTTTGCACTTGCAGCCGATCGTGTTGCACGCGTTGGTCTTTCTTCAACGAGTTCGAACGCTCTCAAAAACGCGTATTAGCTATTTCATATGCATGTCCGTGTGTGTGTATGTGTGGGTGTCATGATTGTCCTGTATGTGTTTGAATGCAACATGATCATGCAACACGCACTGCTGTCGGTGTCTCTTTGCAACATGTCGAAATGGGGCGCGTGCTAGCTGACAGGTGTTGTGTGCATCGTGTCAACGAGTGTGTTGCGTGTGCCGACACATACAGACACACAGACACATATACAATCATGACCTCAACTGGATTTAACGCTCGAATTGTCCAGTTATTCCCGTTAGTGCAGTGTCTGTTGAAGATTAGCTGTCGGATTACTGTGGCAGTGACCTTGTCTGTATACATCTGTCTATCTGCAACATTGACAAGTGAACGCACATGGATTGTATATGTGTGCTTAATTGTCTGTGTCTGTGTGTGTGGGTGGAAGTGTGTCTGTGGCAGTGTGTGTGTGTGTGTGTGTGTGTGTGTGTGTGGCAGTGTGTGTGTGTGTGTGTGTGTGGCAGTGTGTCTGTGTGTGTGTGTGTGGCAGTGTGTCTCTGTGTTTGTGTGCGTGTGTGTGTGTGTGTGGGAATGTTTCAATGTGCAGTCTGGCTTGGCTAGTGGGCGATTTTCATGGCGTTGATGTCGTTGATGAAAGCAATCACAACGGTGGATCACATGAGGTCATCAATCACCGGTGATCAATTGCACTTGATCAGTTGATCAATGATCATCCTTTAATCCAGGGTTTCTTAATCGGGGATGATCGCTTCCCTAGGAGCGCGAGCCTAGTTCCTGACGGATGCAAGGAATGCTGTGAAAAAAATATAAGAAAAATTAAAGAAAATATGTTTTTGCCCACGCTTTATGTTTTCCTTGACAAAAACACGCTTTTCTCCCACGAACTTTAACCTATATGAGTAAGTATTCAATTAACTGAGTTTTGTTATTACGTCGTTTGTAGTTTTAAATTTTTCCTATAGCTATAAAAATCCAGGCGGTGTGAGAACTGACTTCCTATTTGGAAAGGGTGCGAACACTGGACACAGTTTAGAATCACTGATTTAACCGGTGACAATAGCTCAAGTTTGAAGAGAACAACAACATATGTTTGAATTAATCTCGTTTTTCATCTCCACGATTGTGCTTGGGCTCACTATTGATGAGATTTTGTGTTGTGCCGGTTTTGAGAGTTGTGTTGCTCGCACTCGCGCATGTATGTGTGTCAGGGTGTCAGTGTTCTATTGTTCTTTCATTGTTCACAATCTTCCTGGTGGTTACGTTCAGGTGGAACGAGCGGAAAAACATGTCCTGGTTGCACATGTGTGTGTGTGTGTGTACGTGATTGAAAATCACTGGGGTATGGGTGAGTGCGGTGTGTGTCGAGGCGTGTCAGTTTAGACTTGATGGTTATTTTTGCTGTTGAATTATTGTTGCGGTCTGATTCTTGCATTTTTCTCCTGCGTTTGACGTCATTTCTTCAAAACCATATTATCGAGTAAGAGTTCAGTGCCGTTGTTCTGTGTGTCTGTGTGTATTTATATTTCGTGCATTGGTTAAACATTTCGGAAAGCTTAGACCGACAATTGGCGTAACGATAGAAACGATAGAAATTTGCAAATAGGCTCAGAACTGACCTTTAGCATATTTTCAAAGGCCACGACATAATTGTGTTTAAAATCAATATATTTTCTATTGCTCTGAGGTGTATTTATTTTTTATGCCACATTATTCCACATTATCTATGCTTGATTTGTGCTAGTTTCCTGCGAGCTTTCTGCTCACACATGCACGCACTTTCGGAAGCAATTTTTCTACAAATCCTGGTTTATTTAAATGATTCTTGCGCGCGCTTGTGTGTGTCTGCGTGTTGTGTTTAGATGAGAAAATTAGATCGCGTGAATATTATTATATGTGCACGTGTATGTATTGCATCTTATTAGAAATTTGATTGAACTCAGGCAACACAAGCTATTCAGCTTTAATTGCCTTTATTTAGCCATATATTCTGATTCTGTTGAATTGAACGCTGGAAAAATACATGAATGAATGTGTATGGTGATTGCCCGGTTCACTATTAGAGCCACCTCTATACACACACACACACAGGCATATACAAGCACCCATTTGCCTAGGGCGGAAGTCGGCGTTTGTGGTGTGCATTTGTTATGTGTGATTTCTTGGGCACTTCCGGTCTTATTGTGTGTGTGTGTGTGTGTGTCTGTAAGCGCGCTTGTGTGCTAATGTCAATACGGTGCCCATCTATCTTGTGTTTGTGTGTGTATGTGTGTGTACTTGCCCTATTCTGTCAATGTTTGTTAGCGCGAATGTAATCTGTTTGCCTGTTGTATGTATGTGTGTGTGTGTGTGTGTGTGCGGCTAATGACGATCTTGCGTGCCTCGTTGCATTTACGCATGCGCATCAAGGATACACATGTGTGTGTGTATAGACATCAAGATAACGACATATTTTCGTAACTTTATTTTCGTTGTTCGCACAATTGCTCTACAATGGCTGTCGTTGCCGGCTTTCAATGCACGTTATAGCTGGAATCTACTATATATTGGCCTGTAAGCAGCGTCTACTCACACTGTGTTCTAAAACGCCATCAGCACATACACACAGTTTGTGTATGTGTATGTGTGTGTGTTTGTTTGTGCTTGACTCTTTGAAGAGCATTGTTATTTAATTGAACGAGAATGAGAACGAGGGAGATGCATGGCCTTATGGGCAATAAGACCATGAAGGCAGTAATCGTGTAGTGTTTCGTGGAGTAGTGTTTAGCACACCCGCCTCACAAGCGAGAGATCTGTGGTTCAAAACACGACGGAGCAGAGTTTCTTGGGCGAATTCTATAATCCAACAGCCCCTGTCCACCCAGCAGTAAATGATGGTATCAGATATCAGTCATGAGTTGTGCCATGCATTCTGGGGAGGTGGCCCTCTCTAATACGTCTTTCGTCCTTATGGCGCCATAGAGTGGAGAGGGTCGGTTCTGCGGTGGCAGAGAGCTGCACGGGACACACCTGTGTGTTCATAAGCTTCGGCTTCTTCCCGTGTAGCAGCTGTCACTCAGGCCTTTAACGTTTAATTGGGTCCCCTATTATAATAGAGATACGACTTTGTGAAAATGCAGTTTCGAGCAACCCCTCGATCTCTTGGAGACTTACTGTACTTTTATGCGCTACTTTATGCTAAATTTCAATATCATGTGTGAGGCAACGGGCCCCTCAACACTCGGGCTCCCCGGCTGGGGGCGGTTCTGGGGAGACACACCTGACAGCGAATTCACTTGACTGTTTTCTCGGCGTTTTGCCTAGATAATCTATATCGTAGCCTTTTTCTTCTGATTATCTCTTCTTAATGAGGCTTCTGTTCATTTTCCACAACGCTGACAAATCTAATTTATCCGGACGTTGCACCCAATTAAATTTCTGGAAGTGATTAGAAACGAAAACAATCGAATTCGTGTTAATAAACCCACATTTGACTTTCTGTCCGATCTTTAATTGCGCACTGGGCACTCCCTAGATTACCCACTGAAATACTCCAATGTTGGTTGAATTACCCCACTAGTGAGTGGGGTAATTCCCCGCAGGTTAAGGACCACTAGTTCAAAGGGAAGGTGAGAGGTACACATGAATTGGAACAATGTTGCTATTTTGGGCATCAAGATGTGTGTGAGTGGCGTTCGTTTGTTGGCCAAGTTTATATGCACAGTGGAGTGTTTGCATGATATTTGTGTGAAACAGACCGTTGCGTTCGGATGGGTTCAATGACCTCTGCGGTTGTCTTGTCTGGGCGCGCTTACACACCCACCACTGGCTGGTTGCGCTGTTGTTGGTTATTGGTGGGTTAGCTCGGTGTGTAATGGTGCAGAAGCGTGATACACAACACCCCGGGAAAACGGAATAAGGTAGAGATAGAGGAACAGGGACAGTTCCGCTTTTAGTCGCCTTTTACGACACACAGCGGATAGTTGGGCATTCTTCCCTTACCGTAGGGGGATATAGGGGTTGTATTGTCACTGGTGCCTTATCGCCCTCAACCGCAATGAGGCAGTCAATTGTGGATGAGCTCTGCACTATTTTTCTTGCGGACGATTTTCTAGCCAATGTCTATCGCCGGTCTGACGAGGAGTTGAGCTCACACAAGTCGTGTTATCACAGCCTGAGCTGGGTAGTGTGAGGCAGCATCAGTTGGCAGTTAGCTAATCGGCGATACGAGCTAATACACAAACACACCAGCGAATACCTTAGCGGCGCTCATCAATGTGCATGCATGCATGTATGTGTGTATGTGTGCGTTGGCGCCGGTCTTGCTCGGTTCGTTGTGCCTGGGCCGAGGGTGGAGACGACCACCACTCTGACTACCACCACTACCAGAGTCTCGTCGACGGATCGATCAAGTGCGGCAACGACGTCGGCGCTGCGACGACACACACGTGTGTGTGCGTGTGTGTGTGTGTGTGCAAGTGGCAGCCGGTGGCGAGGTGTCTGGTGTATGATGCGCGTGCGCCGTTGTCGCCGCCGACGCTGTCAACGTCGAAGTCGGCGTTGTGAGCTGCGCACCGGCACTTGGTCGTCGTCGTTGTTGTTGTTGTTGTTGTAGGCGTTTGTGTGCGTGTTCGTTGCGACTGGCTGCTGTAGCTGGTTCTCTGCCGACAGATTACTCGACACTGTGGGGCTGTGGGTACTTGCTGTGAGCGTGGCAATCGTGTCGTGGCGTGGTGTGGTGTTGTCCATCCAGTGGTGGTGTCGCCGTGTCATTGCTACACGGTTGACTGCGATACTCAGGTGATATTGATCTTGGGAGTCGGCCGATATCGTGTGTGCGTGCGTGTGAACGCTGGCCAAGTGAGAGGAGCGGGTTGTGTGTGTTGTGTTGTCTGCGTGCGTGAGGAGGTGCCGAAGGAGGCGCTGTTGCGACGGTCAATGTGCTCTGCTGCCTGTCGTATGCGGCTGCTGCACGCTGTGCTGATTCAGGCCACACTGACACTTGCCACCTGATAATACGATACCGTCCACATCACCGGAGCTTTGTCTCGTTCCCTCATCGTCAGCAGCTCAACGGTTGGCCGGTCCACGACCTGTGCGGGTGCGTTGATCATTGGCTATTAGTTCCAATCCCGGCGGAGGAGAATTTCTTTGCGCGAATTCTATAATCCAACAACCCTTGTCCACTCAGCAATAAATGGGTACCAGATATCAGTCATGTGTTGTGTCATGCATTCTGGGGAGGTGGCCCTCTCCAATACGTCTTCCGTCCTTGTGGCACCATAGCGTGGATAGAGTCGGTTCTGCGGTGACAGCGAGCTGCACGGGGCACACCTGTATTCACAAGCTTCTGCTTCTTCCCGTGTAGCAGCTGTCACTTGAGGCTTTTAACCTTTATTGACAGAGCACATTGTGTATGCTTGTGTGGTGTTGCTACCGTACTAGGTTGTCTGGTAGACGTTTGTGAGGGTTGCTTGAGGGATACTGTAATGTTATTAGATATTAAAATAATTTTGCGTTGGTTTTTCGCAAATGGATGTTGTCGCAAATTGCGGGAAAACAGTCATCTATTACCATCATGGGGTTATTTTTAGGGTGTGGACGGACGCCCAGGAACTTACTGCACAATCACCTGAATGCAGGTGTTTTCCATGCTTATTTGGTTGTGCAATATGAAACTTCTCGACCAGATGTCAATGACCCCTTTCTCATCGAGATCATTGACCGGTTGGTGGCTTTCGGCTTTTGACCTCTGACCTCTCGTCAATTCGTTGTTCTGGGTTCATTTGTGTTTTTCAGCAGGTATGTATCAAGTGTGGTTATTGTCAGACTGAGCGAGCTGGTGGGGAATGAAGTTCCTCGCTGGTGAAGAATAGAGTTGCTTGTGATCGAGCGTGCCAGTACCGTTCGAGTCTCGGCTTCTTGTTATTAACGGCCTTTTGGTTTGACGGGTGTTCTGTTATTTGTTATCTTACTGCATACCTCTCCCTATTGCTTTTAAGGTTAAAGGCCTCAAGTGACAGCTGCTACACGGGAAGAAGCAGAAGCTTGTGAATACACACAGGTGTGCCCCGTGCAGCTCGCTGTCACCGCAGAACCGACCCTCTCCACGCTATGACGCCATGAGAACGGAAGGCGTGTTAGAGAGGACCATTTCCCCAGAATACATGACACAACACATGACTGATATCTGGTAACATCATTTACTGCTGGGTTTACAGGGGCTGTTGGATTATATAATTCGCCCATTATATAGGAATTCTCTTCCGCCCTGTTTCGAACCACTGACCTCCCGCTTGTGAGGCGGGTGTGCTAACAACTGCACCACGGAGTCCAACAATGATACGTTTCCATACGTTGACACTGTGCTGTTTCGTCTAGTATAAGGGAGACTAGTGAAAAACTTGGTCAGTGGGAGTTGGCGTTTGATGGCGCATTTGATGTGTTTTGTTGATTAATTCTCACAATTAAAACTGGCACCAGCTTGATAATGCACAATCAAAACAGCATTACACTCAACTTAGTGTCAATGCGTTAGGTGCATATTGACGTCAGCACACACACACGCGCTCATATGTGTGTGTGTGTACCTATTCACACACACACACACACACACACACACACACACACACACACACACACACACACACACACACACACACACACACACACACAGTTTTCCTTGTGCGTGTGTGGTGCGTGGCGTGATCAATAGATTGTCTATCGCTCATATCCGAATATCCAATCGCGCTTGCTGGGGTAATTGTTGTAGTTATTGTGTGTGCAAGCTTGGATTGGTGGGTTTTTGCTAAACTTTGTTGATGTGTATATATACCTATACATACATATATATATATGATTCCATATTTTTTGTATTGCGATCGTACAAATTGTAATATTATCGTGCCAATCACAGAAGCAATTTTTGTGGAACTTCCTCTCAACTCTTTTCCTCCTAGACACGGGTTGTGGGAAGATTATGTATTCAGCATGATTAAACGCCAATCGAGTAGGCACTGGACTATTGCGAACAATTTGTATTTGTGGCCTACTAATCGAATGGGCTCAATCTCAATCGAACAATTATTGTGAGGATTTTGGTATGTGTTATGGTAGCGGTTCCTAACCTTTTTCAGTGTTCGTACCGTTTTCAAATCAGCAGTCTGTTCTGGCACTGCCCTCGATTCTTGATAGCTCTATAAATAGGATGAAAATACGAACGACGTTATAACAAGACTCTTTTATTCAATACAGTTTCACACAACTTTAATTATTTGTCTGCACAGCACAGGAATCTTCGCACCGCTTGGCATTGAAGTGTGCCTCTCTCTCTGTCTGTGTGTGTGTGTGTGTATTCATGTTCGCATATTCAGCGGACACTGTAGCACACCATTTGATTCATGGCGGAACTGCACAGGTGTGTGTGTGTTTGTTGATAAGTCGAACCTGTTGTACCTGCACAGGCTTTTTTATGTGTGTGTGTGTGTGTGTGTGTACATGTGATATTGAATCGGTCCCTGCACGGAGGCATTGTGCTCTTCCGGTAAAATTCTGTCTGCGATGACTCGTCACAGTCATAATCAACACAGACTCGCCATCAGGAGAAGCGTGTAAATATCTCAAAATAGCCTTGCTGTTGAGCCACAGAAGGCAAAGTTCTGAAAAAATGTTTCCAAGTTATGTAGGATTATCAGTTGGATGAATTTTGTGCACCCATATTCGATTTTCTCCAATTTCGTCGTGGATGTCGTGGAATTCAGCAGAATTCAGTCTGTGAAGCTGTGAACTTTTTCGTGGGAGGGGTTACATGACGTACTGTTGACTCCAATTTTGTTCCATGTACAGTGTGATGACTTTTCATTCCATTTTCTCCATTCCACGACGATCCTGTCGTGGTGTGCTGTGCGATATTATTTGTTGTACAGGGAGTATCAAGTTATAGCGAGCTATATACTCTGAGCATCACTGGGTAGTCATGACACTATTTCTAGGCGAAATTATTTTTCGGTGACGCCCGCATTCCGTCGTTCGATTTTTCCTTTGACCCGTGTGTGCATGAGACTGGGCCACCGGTAAGTATGTCAATGTTTTTGGTCGTGATATAGGTTTATCCAACGAATGCAGGTGCTTTTTGTGATGCTTTTCACAGCGCGGTGCAAATGTGTTGTTTTCCATGGAGAAACTGTGTAGCGGTCTTGTTACATCCTGCTGATGAATGTTCTCGGGATGCAGGCAGACATAGTCAAGGAGGACGAGGAGTTCCCAGTGACTCCCAACTTTTTTGTGATGGAGTACCACTTGACGTTTCCGCATACAGTCGCCGCCTGGTACCACCTGGTTCCAGAGAAACGCAGTTCAATCAGATAGCACTGTATTTACATAATTGTTCAAGTAGAACACATAACTCAACTTAAACAAATTACTCAATGCGAGGACTGTATCTGCTTCTCCTCCAGCAGCTGGTCAATGAGGGACATTACTTTATGTCATTGTTTATGATCCCGAAAGTGTTCGCGTACCACCTGGAAGGTCCATATTGAGAACTAATTGCCATGATTCATGCGTCTCTACGGTTTGTTGTTTGTTTTGTCCGTCTGATTTGCTACCACTAGCAGGCTGTTATCATGATCAGGTTAAGGATCGGAGCGATCTGTCTGCTTGTTGTTATTTGTTGGACTCCGCGGTGTAGTGGTAGCACACCCGCTTCACAAGCGGGAGGTCCTTGGTTTGAATCCCGTATAGCAGCTGTCATTTGAGGCCTTTAACAAAGGTTAAAGACCTCAAATGACATGTGTACTTGCCCACCTCCATCCAGTCTTTTCCAGGTTGATTAAAAGATTCTAAAGATTGCACCGGTCTCACCCGGGGGAATATCTCGCTCATCTTTTAAGTGTGACATTGACAGGTTGTCGGGTATTTCCTTCGCCTACTTGTTTTCATCTGCCATTCTTCCAATTTCATCAAATGGGATTAGCATTGTGGTACTCTCTTGGTTGGTGTACAGTTTTTTTGTGCCTGTGTGTGGTAGCGAGTGGGTGTGGCTAGGTAAATTACAGAGTGTGTGAGGTGTTTCCTGGAAAGTTGTGAAGTGCGGTTCATTGAGTGCGTATTCGCTCAATGGTTTTCCTATATCATCTACTCAAAATGTCCTCCAAATAAATGCTGGCACACAAACACACACACACAAAAAGAAAAGGGTTTGGGGATTGTTATTGAAGAAACACTCTCGACTGAGAAACATATAGGAAGGATTGCTGCAGTAGCCTACGCGTCACTGAAAAGCCTGAGGTTCGCGTTCAACTTTTTATATGCCGATATGCTAAGATTATTGTTTATCTTATGAGGCCGAAGTTGGAGTATGCAGCTGTGGTGTGGTCTCTACATAAGGCCAAAGACAAAAGGAAGCTTGAGAGAATACAGAGAGTGGCGACAAGGATGGTGGAAGAGCTGAAGCAATTGAGCTATGAGGAGAGATTAGCTAGACTTTGTCTGCCGACTCTGGAGAAGAGGAGATTGAGAGGTGACTTGATCAACGTGTATAAAAATAAGACCGGAATGGAGAAGATTGACAGAGAAGATTGCTTAGTTAGGGATGGATCAGATAGAAGAGGACATGGTAGTAAACTGAAAAAGACGAGGTATATTCGCAATGTGAAATTGTTCAGCTTCCCTAGTAGGTGTGTGTGTGTGGACGCATGGAACGGCTTGAGTGCACAAATAGTGAATGCATTGTATTGGGAAATTCAAAGATATGCTGGATAAAGGTCTGAATATTGACAAGGAGACAGGTCAGCTCGAGCTTGGCTCATTTCCCTTAGCTACAAGTACATGAGTACACTCATCCACTCGAGAACCACTCTATATGTGGTCGGACACATCTACTTAACATTGACAAGTGTTCATCGCCGTTCAAATGTCGAGTGCATACTGCACCTTGTTGCACTGGTGATGTATCGTGTTCGTTGCTGGCTTGTGGTTATCTGACCGTAATGGCGATGATTTTCATTTGTATTCCAATCTGTCCGGTCGTGTAATGAGGCACGACGGGCGTGACGTAGTTTGCGGTGAACAGCGTGTGTGTTTTATGTGTGTGTATTAAACTCATCATTATACAGGACATGCCATGAAATTGCGCATGTGCTGACGTGTGTGTGTGTGTGTAGATCTGGTATTCTGTCAGTCTTCCGTTTATTATCTTGAAAACGTGAATCACCCATCTGCAATAAGGATTCAACATAGTCCAATGAAGCATTTTTCTGTGTTTTGTGTATTCTCTCACTTATTTTCTAAATGATTGTTTTAAGATGTGTTTACGGGAAAATGTCTATACTTCATACGATTGAATAAGGATAAATATTAACGAATAAGTGAATAAATAACAATCAGAGGATAAATATAATATGTTTTCTTGTTTATATATAGTTGTTCTGATTTATTCATGGAATGTTATCCGATGAGTTGTTTATTGTTATTTATTAGTTTATTTTCGAACTGTCTTTCTCGCTAGAATTCCTTACTTTTCGAACTTTCTTCCTTTCTACATCTTTTGGCCGCTATTGGTACACATGGGGGGCCGCCGCAAGATGAAAATAGTGCACTTGCACTCTTCCCCCATGCTACTGGATTTACCACTGTAATTAATAATAATAATAACACATTACCTATTGATTGTTTGATTTGATGTTTGATTATAAACTTGTCGATTACAGCGTGTGTGTGTGTGTGTGTGTAGCAGTGGTGTGATTTGTCGCCAGTGTGAGTTCAATGACCAGCGGTATGAACGAGCTGGACGCGTTACGTCAGGAGGCGGAGACACTCAAAAATGCCATCAGGGTAAGATTATCACTGTGTGTCACTGTGTGTGTTTGGGTCAGTGGTCTGAAATCACTGGTCAGAAACAGAAACGAAAACAATAATAACAGAAAAAATACCAAATTTATCTACACAGCATTTGGCGTGTTCTGTACACGACTAGAGCATAAAACAGGTGCACAAGTGAACGAAGCACAGTAGATGAGTAAACACACAAACACACATACACACACATATCTCAGTTATTGGGCTGCTAGTGCATGTGTGTGTCTGGTGTGTATATTGGGTATGTTGCGTGCGTGTGTTTGGCTATTTGTGTAGGCAGTAGCGACATCCTTGTTGATATCTAATTCATGTGTGCGTGTGCGTGTGTGAGAGAGTGTGAGTGAGAGAGAGAGAGCGGGTTTCTTTGCCTTGTGGACATTAGCAGTGTGGTCTTTCACAGATGTGTCTGTGTGTGTGTTCATTGGACATTTGTATTGATTCTGCTGTGGTGTATGTGTGTGTGTGTGTGTGTACATATTTCAGTGTATCATACACATGCATTAATGTGTGCAATGTATGATACACACACGTGTTTATCAGTTGTATATGTCATCTGGGTGTATGATATTCTGTGTTCCATGTTTGTGTATGTTTGTGTGTTTGTATGTATATATATATATATGCCGACTGTGTGTGTGTGTGTGCGCCGGTGGTCGATCGATGTTCTACTGTACATCCACACTGCACTGTGTGTATGTGTGTGTGTGTGGGTGTGTGCCCACGAGAATAATGGGGCGTGTATTACAGTACAGTGGGGGAGGGGGCGTATTGTCGAGGGGCGTCTCTGTGTGTGTGTTTGTCTGCCAGTTCCTCAACTTGTCCAAACTTATCTATATATATATCACTATCATCACGGTGTAAACATTGATTGCCCGCGGGGTTTGCAGTCATGCGCTTGCATGTCATTGCAATGCCGATGTAGCATGCAAATGTTGTGTTGTACTGTTGGACTTATTGTTAATGCTGTTGTTGTTGGCTTGTGTGTATGCTGAATTGTTAGCCGATGGTTGTGGTGCTTCGCATATTACTACCACGGAGTTTTAGTGAAACATCGAGATGTTGCCATAGCAACGGCTGTTTATCAATGGCGTCAGTCTGGTTGCTGGGCTGAATACGAGGCCATTCATTTTCCATGACATCATGCGTTAGTGTTCAATGTTGACTCAGTTGGTCAATTGCATGGCACCCTCAATTAGTTTCGGCCTATTAAATTACAACATACCTCAACTAATAGTATAT
>OU696579.1:8175662-8303162 GCA_916048095.2 Sacculina carcini | reverse complement strand
TGTGTGTGTGTGTGTGTATGTATGCTAGGACACTGTATGTGTGTGTGTGTGTGTGTGGATTATGAGCAATCCACTCCTGAGGCTTACGCACTCGCAAATTTCACGTGTTTATTTCTTCAGTGTAATCATTGTGTGTGTTTGTGTGTGTGCGCCACTGCCATATTAAGTATGTGTGTGTGCGTGTAGCGCGTATGTGTGTGTGTGTGTGTGGGCGAGAGATATGAATAGGAAAGGAAGAGAGAGAGTGGATGTTGGTGTAGAGGTAGAGCACATGAGTATGTGTGTGTGTGTGTTGCTGTTGTTTTTCAGTCGCTATTAATGTGTGTGTGTGTGTGTGTATGTCGGTTGGCTTGCATTAACCTGGTTCTGTTTTGATATATGCTTGTATGTATGTGTGTGTGTGTATGTTCTGGCTGCTTTTTGTGTTGTACACACGGATAGCGCTGTATGTATGTCTGTGTTTCGATAGAAATGCATTTGTTGTATATATATATACTGTCGATTTTGCTAATTTATCACTTGTGTATGTGCTGCTGTTTTTTTTATGCGATACATGTGTATGTGTGTGCGTGTGTGTGTCAGTTTGTATGGTAATCCGATGATGGTTTGTGTGTATGTATGTATGTATGGCACAAGAACACAGTTTCACGCAGGGCTCAAAAGTGTGGCACAAGGTATCTAAAAAACACGTGTGTATGTATGTGTGTGTGTGTCGGCGTGTGTTTGTCTTCGACTCATGTCATTTTCATTGTGTTCAGCCTATCGGTATGTGTGTGTGTGTGCGTGTGTGTGTTTTGGCCGTAAGTTTGGCCTCGTCGTATTTTGGCGTGTGTGTGTGTGTGTGTGTTGAGCTGAGGAATGTAGTCTGATCAGTGGGCTTATTGTCGCAATTGTAGGTTTGATGTGTGTGTGTGTGTGTGTGTGTGTGTGTTTTGCGTACTTTTACACGGGCGATGAAGTTGGTCGGAAAGAGTGCGGTTGTGCACGCGGATGCACGCGGATAGACACGCGTGTTCCAGCACCATCACTGCAGCTTAGCGTCTGAACGTGCTTGTGTGTGTGTGTGTCAGTCAGTGGACTGCATGTTTCATTGCTACCGCCCCCACCCCGTCATCCCCACTCTGACCTCCACCCGCCAATCTCGAAATACGGCCACTCTGAGACCAATTTGTGTGTGTGTGTGTGTGTGTGTGTGTGTGTGTGTGTGGATGTACTAGTGAGTGTGTGGCGTAGAAGGCTGCATTTTGTCGGCACAAGTGTGTATGTGTATGTATGCGTGTGTGTGTGTCCACCCGCCACTCACCGGCGTGTGTGTGTGTGTTTCTTTGTCGGTCGATATATGAGTTGTCATTTACACCAACACACACACACACACATACACGCTTACACCACCGTTGGATTTGTCCAATAAAGGTAATTGTCTTTGTGTGTGTGTGTGTGTGTGTGTACGGGCACACGAGGATGAAATGAATGTGTTTATGGATGGTGGGAGGAGTTTGTGAGGAGGTGTTAGCAGGTACGCTGAAGGTTAGTGGCATTGCCTAGCGTTCCCTGACCAGATCAGTGATGCGTAACGTTTTTCCTCGCATTCCCCACTTCTTAATGAGTCAACCATTTATCTCAATTTTCCAGCACAGCGCTAAGGACGAATTCGAAATCAAATAAACGAATTCGCACATTTTTCCTTCTGTCCAATCGTTAATTCCCCACTTGGTAATCCGTCCATTTCTGACCAGGGGGAAATTCCTCACAGGCCCACTGTTGTAGATAATCAAAATCCTGCTGAAGATGAAGTGCCAACATGAATATTGTGCGTTTGATAGAAACGTCATTAATGAGACTGTCGATGGACAAATTCGCTGTGTTCATCTATAAAGCAAGCTCATCTCTGCGATGCAAAACACACTAACATCGGAACCAAGCTTAAAAGTACATGCTTAAAAATGTGCCTTGATATATTGATTATGTCAAGATGTCTCGGTTCGTCAGCTGTTTCAGTCAAAACGATGTCGCTTCATACTTTAAATTAACTACACCAATCCACAGGTACGAACTGGGCGCTTCTGTAGAAAAACGCAATAACAAATTGCCACCTTACAGGAATCCAACAACGACCGCACGATCAATAGACTATTCGACACCATCAACAATGACAACGAGTAGCGCATGTTATAATAATGCACTCAATAAACCTGGACGAGGCAGTGCGATGATAGGAGCCGCCGTTTCGGAAGCGGCTATTCTATTTTGGTTTGGCCAGCCAGCCAGTACACAGAACGATACCGATCCCAGGACAAACACTCCCCATAGTAGTCTCCTGCTGGTCGGTTAAGATCGCCGCCTCTCTCACACACACACACACAACTATGTGAGTACACACACACACACACACACACACACACCTCAAGTAGACCACCGCTGTACGCTGTGGTAGTGCAATGAGGGGGACACTAAACCTTCACAAGGGGACACTACACCTTCACAAGGGACACTACACCTTCACAAGGAGGCACTACACCTTCACAAGGGACACTACACCTTCACAAGGGACACTACACCTTCACAAGGGACACTACACCTTCACAAGGGACACTACACCTTCACAAGGGACACTACACCTTCACAAGGGACACTACACCTTCACAAGGGACACTACACCTTCACAAGAGACACTACACCTTCACAAGGGGACACTACACCTTCAAGAGGGATACTACACCTTCACAAGGGGACACTACACCTTCACAAGGGGCACTACACCTTCACAAGGGGCACTACACCTTCACAAGGGACACTACACCTTCACAAGGGGCACTACACCTTCAAGAGGGATACTACACCTTCACAAGGGGCACTACACCTTCAAGAGGGATACTACACCTTCACAAGGGACACTACACCTTCACAAGGGACACTACACCTTCACAAGGGACACTACACCTTCACAAGGGACACTACACCTTCACAAGGGACACTACACCTTCAAGAGGGACAACACACCTTCACAAGGAGGCACCACACCTTCACAAGGGACACTACACCTTCACACACACCTTCAAGAGGGACACTACACGTTCACAAGGGGACACCATCGCCCCCGGCAGCTGCCGGAGTGGACGTCGCCGACGCGTCCAGTTCTAGTTGTCGCAGCTGTTTGATAACAGCATCATACTGCCGCCGTCGATCTCGCTCGGCCTTCTTCAGCACGGTGAACACATTGCGCCCGTCAGTTTCGCGCAGCTTATCGACGAGCGCGGCGGCCACCGTCGGTGTCACGCGGCCGTAGCGCGCCGCCGCCTGGCCGTACTCACTGGCGTAGCACTGCCAGTCGCCGTGCACGGCCAGGTCGAGTAGCTGGCGCAGCTCGGCGAAGCACAGCAACAACGCACCGTCCTCGAAGCCGGCCACCGGCTCCGAGGCGGCAAACTGCTCACACTGCAGCACGTCCAAGCTGAGCTGCTGCAGCGCGCCGAGCGATACAGCGGCGGGCACCACGGCCCCCGTGCCCCCACTACCTGCTGCCCCGCCCCCTGCCGTCGCTGATGCCGGCCCGGTCACGAGCGCCAGCAGACGACGAGCCACGTGTTGACAGCCGCACATACAGGCAGTCTGAGCGACGGCCGGCGGAAGGTTGGTGAACGCATCGAACGTGCTGCGCAGAAAATAGACCATATCGAGCATGTAGCTGCTGGCGGCGCCTGTCGGCTCGGCCAGCTGCCAGTTATAGCTGGCCAACTCGAGCGACTCGTCGATTTTCGCCTGCAATCGGCTGTAGATGTGTTGTTCCGTGTCGGCGCGCATGTCCTTGAAAGTCGCGCCGCCCATCAAACACGATTGTACATCACTGCCTGCGCTGGCACCAGCAGCAACTCCGACACGAGCAGCACCTGCGTTCTGACTCCGCTTGAAACTGATCATAAACACACACACACACACACACACACACAATTTAATAAACGTTTTTAAGCATAGCATTGGCAAAGAGATCGAAGGGGACACAATAAATGTCTTAGGCAGACCAGAGTGGTTATAGGGATATAAAGAAATATAGTTTCCCAAATAGGTGTATCGACGTTTGGAATAGTCTTGAAAAGTATGTAGTGGAATCAAGTAGTATTGGACAATGTAAGCGTAGATTAGACAATGGTGGGTTTGAAGACAGGACAGTCTGAGCCTTGCTCATCTCCTGTACACAACAACTAATGAGTACAACTAGTGAGTACACACACAAATAAACAAAACTGAATGGAGGCATTAGAAACATAATTTGATTGTCGAACAAGTGATAAAAAGTCAAGCATATCAACGAATTTCTTCCAGTCCCTCGCCTCCTGCAAAGGCAGCATATTACATTAGAACGCTAAACCTACCTAAAATTTATGAAAAGTATACAAACGTTTTTGTACGTTTTTTATATATAAATTAGCGTTTTTAATGTTCTTGAATCCTTACACATTTAGCCTAGACCCATATCAACAAAAAACAGTTAGTATAGGATAACGTAATCAAGTCAGTTCCATTAATCATTATAGTAGGCTGACACCACAGGGATATAACGAGCAAATATGCAAATACAAAGATTCATACTGACTCAGTCGCATGCTGCGCGTATATAATTATATAAATATATAATTATATACAATTAGCGGCAAAATAATGCACATTTCAATGATTAATATATAAAATTCACTGTTGATTTTGTAGCCTGTAAGAAACGTTCCATTGAATCTGCCTTATTAAGTCGCTACGCTAGTCAACTATTTTGCTGAATTTAACGCTTGTACTTTTACGTTTCTAGTGTGTATGTGTACGTGTGTACGTACTTTTATGTTTATTTGTGTGTATGTGAGTGTGTGCGTATATGTGTGTATTTGAGTGTGTATGTGTGTGCGTATATGTGTGTATTTGTGTACGTCTGTGTGCATGTGTGTGTGTGTGTGTATTTGTGTATGCAAGTGTATATGTGTGAGTATGTGTCTATTTGTGTGTGTGTGTGTGTGTGTGTTAATGTCTGTGTGTTATGTGTGTGTATGTTGTTTATATATATATATGTATGTGTGTATGTATGTGTATGTGCATTTGTATGTATGTGTGCGCATTTGTGTGTCAGTGTATGTGTGTGTGCGTGTATTTGTGTGTGCATATATATGTATTTGTATGTATGTGTGTATATATATTAGTATATATTAGTATGTATGTGTGTATATATATTAGTATATATTAGTATGTATGTGTGTATATATATTAGTATATATTAGTATGTATGTGTGTGTGTGTGTATGTATGTGTGTGTGTGCATTTGTATGTATGTGTGTGCATTTGTGTGTCATTGTATGTGTGTGTGCATATATATGTATTTGTATGTATGTGTGTATATATATTAGTATATATTAGTATGTATGTGTGTATATATATTAGTATATATTTGTATGTATGTGTGTATATATATTAGTATATATTAGTATGTATGTGTGTATATATATTAGTATATATTAGTATGTATGTGTGTATATATATTAGTATATATTTGTATGTATGTGTGTATATATATTAGTATATATTAGTATGTATGTGTGTATATATATTAGTATATATTAGTATGTATGTGTGTATATATATTAGTATATATTAGTATGTATGTGTGTATATATATATTAGTATATATTAGTATGTATGTGTGTATATATATTAGTATATATTAGTATGTATGTGTGTATATATATTAGTATATATTAGTATGTATGTGTGTATATATATTAGTATATATTAGTATGTATGTGTGTATATATATTAGTATATATTAGTATGTATGTGTGTATATATATTAGTATATATTAGTATGTATGTGTGTATATATATTAGTATATATTTGTATGTATGTGTGTATATATATTAGTATATATTAGTATGTATGTGTGTATATATATTAGTATATATTAGTATATATTAGTATGTATGTGTGTGTGTCGGTGCACAGACCCCGTGACGGCCGCTATTTCTTGTTCCAGCCACTGACTGGCTGTTTCCAGATGAGCCGTATTGATCGAGATCTGTATCAGCTGCAGCAGTCCTAGTGCCGGCCGCCGTCGCACCTCGGCCGCCACACACGACGCCAACGACACTGTCAACAGCTGGTTCAGCGAGCGACGCAGCCATTCGTCCGTCTCGACGCACGTCAAACCCAGTCCGGTGCAGAAGCGCGCGCATCGTCGCACGAACAATACCAGCTGCCGATAGACACGCGGCACCATCAGCGAATAGGACAGCCGGTGCGGCAACTCATCGCCTCCGTCGGTTGCCGTCAGAAAACGACGCACGACCGGCGAGTGATCGACGGCAGGCGTCGCGTCCGGCGGCAGTTCAATCGGATGATAGTTGTCCGTCGAGAAGATGTTCTGCAGCGCTCGCTCGCACCGCCGCATCAGCTGATGGTTGTACGGCTGGCGCATATCGAGCAGAACTTGCTGTAACGGCCGCACATCACAGCAGTCGCCTCCGCTAGCAGTCGCCGTACGGCAGTATGCGGCGAGTTGCTGTTTGATGGCCAGTAGCGAGGCGGCATCGTCGGCGGCCGCCGTCGTCGCCACGTGCACCTGCCGCACGAGCGCCGCCGTCGCCTCGGACCACAGCAGCTGCAGCTGTCGGCCGTCGACTAGCTGGTGGCCGGCGTGCAGCATCACGTGTCGCTCGATGGCGAAAAAGCCAGACATGCCGTGTAGCAGTTGAAACAGCGCCGTCACTGCGTCACACGCCGAGGAGCCTGCCGTCGCTGCCTCCCCGCTTCCACTGACGACCACCTCGCCGCTAGATGGCGTTGCAGTAGGCAGTAGCGTGGCATCGCTGGCCAGACGCGCCTGTTTGCCGCGCTGCATGCGATAGTAGCCGCGAAACTGGTCGGTCTCGCCCAGTGTCCGCTGAATCAGCCAGCAGCCGTAGAGCGGCACAAAGTCCACGTGGCGCCGGCACAACTGGTCCTCGTCCATGTCGCTGTCGTCGTGACGACGTGAGCTGACGTGATCCGCGGACTGTGATGTCGTCTTCACCACGTCGCTCGGTTGCGACGTCACTCCCTCATCACCGCAATCATCACAGTCATCATATTCCTCCTGCTCATCATCTGGCAGTGGGGGCAGTTCGTCACTGGGGCCAGTATCATGCAGCTGCATCACGGCACGGCCCAGCGTCGGAGCCTGCCGGCGCGCCTGCTCGAGAAAGTCTTTCAGCTGCGTCACACTGGCGGCGGCGATGTTGGCACGCACGCGGGCCGCACTCTCGACCAGCATCGTGGCGAAGCGATACTGCGTGACAGGAGGCACCAGCGCACGCTCCAGCCGCTGCAACGTACGCAACGCCTGATACTGCCGCCCACCGCCGCTCCGGCAGTTGACGGACGCGTCCAAGTGGCGGCGCAGCTCGGTGCACGTGGCTAGCAGAGGCAGACAGGCACGCAGCGCGGCCGTGGCGCGCTGAATGTTGAGCTGCACGCGGCGACCTCGCGCCAGGGCGTCGCCGCGGCGTACCAGCTGCCGGCACGCGTCGGCCAGCCGGCGGTCGGCGTGCGTCGCGTGCGTTTTGAGCCGCGCCGCGTCGGTGCGCACCAACAGCAGCTGTCGAATGGAGTCGATGAAGTGTTGGTAGTGGTGGCTGCACAGACGCTCAATGCAGCGATCGTGCTCTTCAATGCGGCCGCTCAGTTGCTGCATGAAGACGTGTTGTTCGTCGCGCTCATACACGGCACGCAGGGTCGAACCCCAGTGGTCATCGAGACCCTCAATCTCCTGCACGTAGACGGCGTGACGCGCACGAGCACTGTCACTGCTAGCTGGCTCGTCCATGCTGGCGCCTCGTGTGTGTTGCGCCCAGCAGCTAGACAGCTGTCACTGTGATGTGATGGCCGCCAGCAACGGCAGCGCTTATTGGCTGATCATTGCTAGCATGCGGAAACAGACATACAAGATGCCCCTGCTGGCAATACTGTTTGATGGAGCCGTCGCAAACACACAAGTACCGTCCTGCTCCCACCATATATACCAAACAACAGCTGTTTTACAGAGAAAAACGCTCATCAAAGTTTGAGTTGCAAGCAGTTGATCTATTAGAGGACGGCTTGGACCATAAATGAAACGTGTAGCTCATAAGAGTTCAGTGTATAAGACAGTGAGTTTGTAATGCAAGAGAAACAGCTAGATAACTATAGATTTCACCTCAGTAAGTCTGAAGTACGAGTGGAAACACCTCAGATGGGCATGCACATACGAGTCACTTAAATATATACAACCTTTCTAGCATTGGCAGTGCAGAGACAACAAGCGGAGCTCTATAATGCAGCCAATGAGAACATAGCCGAATATGCAGACAAACTTCGAGATATAAAAGCATTAAGCGACGCAATTAGTACCTGAACCGCCACAAACAAAACTTGAAATATACGAATTAAAGCGAAGAAGTGACAGTATCCCACCCACCGCGAGCAACCGAGCTCAATTATCACACAAGCACTCAGATATGTCTGAGTAATTCTTATATATTAGTTTTTTTCGACATTGGGAAACCAACATCGGAAAAAACTTTAGGCATCAGGATGCAGAGTAAAATATGTGATGATGTGGAAAATTCAGCTGACAAAATTTTGACAATAACTTTTTGTCAAAGAATGTGTGACTCTTATTGCGTTGCAAAGTCAAAAATGATGTTTTTGGCTCGTTCGAGCTGGATGTAAAATGTGCCCGATTTTGTAGAGTTCTACTTCATTAATCATTTTAGCACACGTAAGTTTTTGATAACTCTTATTCAGGCTTGAATGTGATCACTTTATTCTGGCCAGAAACTCAGGTTCCTTTGTGGTGTTAGTTTTTTTCGCAGTTCGCTATTTAATGGTGGCAACGCTATGCGTGTGGATAATCGGAGTGTGTGTACATGTATACATTTTTGGATTCTGTGTGGGCTATTCAGCGCTTCTGTGGATGTAGTGTGACTCAGCAGGCTAAGCGAGTGGATGTATTTGCTTGTGCCGGAACCAATTATGAAATCAAGGAGTTGCAGACACTAAGTGTAATACATTTAGGACGATTGGCATTGTATCCAACTTAAGCCGTTTTGAAATAAATATTATTTGAAATCTTTGTTAGGATTTCGTTTTATTTCTTTTGACCATTGTGCTTTTCTGTCGTGTGGTCCTAATGTTTTGACTTTTGTTTCAGTTAGTCTCTGTAGCCAGTTTGGACATAGAGCCATGCCGTCGACTAGACGTAGGTCTCCTTCTATTTCTTCCCAATCTTCGTCATCATCAGCATCTTCACGCTCCCGTTCTCCACGTGCATCGTCGCGTGCTGGAATCAAGCAGCATCATTCTACAAAACCACAGTCGTACCGTGACAACCCTGACCACAAGACAGCCTCGTCAAGATCCAAGCAACAACGCCCGTCACCGGCTCCGATCAAGCGAGAACGGCTGTCGAGCGCGTCTTCATCATCCACCATCTCTTCTTCAAGTTCATCTTCATCATCTTCTCATCACTCCCGCCACCGTCCTGCGCGGCGCTCGCCCCACACAGCTCGAGATCATCGACGCAACGACAGCAGCAGCAGGCGTCGTGGTACCGACATTGTCGACTCTGTGTCGCGTCGCCACCGACGCACCAGTGCCAGCAGGAATCGCTCGACGCGTCGGCGTGGCGCTAGCAAAGATCTGGCAGCTAGCAAAGATCTGGCAGCTAGCAGCAGTCGCCGTCTACACAAGAGACACACCAGTAGATCACACAGTAGATCACACAGTAGATCACCCGACAGATCTCGCAACAGATCACGCAGCAGACATCGTCGTTCTCGACGCAACGACGACCGTAATTCATCGTTGAATCGTCGGTCCCGACGGAGCGGCAGTCGTGGTGAGCGTCATCATAGTCGTCGTCGTCGTCGCCGTTCTGTCAGCCGTGAGAAAGAGGAGGCGCTTGGGCACCGTGGCCGCGGGCCATCTAGCTCTGGTGGCGCCGACCGGACACTGGGCTCGTCTCGAACTGAGGCTGCCGTTGAGGTGAGCCGCTGTGGCTTGTCATATGATTATAATGTTGAATTGTTGTGTTTATATTCGTGTGTGTTTGTGTGTTTATGTGTGTGTTTGTGGCCAGTAGGAAGTGAGAGTAAATTCTCTCCAAGTCTCGTATGACGACAATTTTTGCCAATTGTTATTTGTAGTAGCTTCACCTGTTGATCCAGTTACGTGTGCAACGAGCTGGTATTGCAATGGTCTCTTAAGCAATGATGGTGCTTGTGTGTAACTGCTTGTGTGTGTGTGTGTGTGTGTGTGTGTGTGTGTGTGTGTGTGTGTGTGTGTGTGTGTGTGTGTGTCCGTGTATCCATTTGTGCGTTTCTCTAGTTGTTTTACTAATCCAATCATTTCTCTCTTACTCTGTTAACTGACTTGAAAAACGACTTTGTTCTACGTATTCATTTTGTCGTGAGCGCCTGGCAAGAGGTTTTTGGTGTTAGGCGCGCTACAAATCGTATCTAAATGTGAAATGTGTCCGTGTGTGCGTGTGTATGTGTGTGTGTGCTGGTCCGGATGACAGAAGACGGTGTCTGCCAAATCCGGTGCCAGCACTGTGCCGCCGACGGCCACACAGTCCATCAACGGCGCCCCCACTCTAATGATGCGTGCTCCCGACGGTCGTGTTGTTGACGTCCTGCAGATGCTGGCCAACCAGGTGACCTCAATGCAGTGTGATATTGTATGTATGTTTGTATTTTGTGTCAGTGTGTGTGAGCGTATATATATATGTGTGTGTATGTGTCAATGTATGAGCGTGTATGTATGCTTGTATTTTGTGTCTGTGTGTCAGTGTGTGTGAGCGTATATATATATGTGTGTGTCAGTGTGTGTGAGCGTATATGTATGTGTGTGCATGTGTGTGTGTGTGTGTCAGTGTGTGAGCGTGTGTGTTTGCGTGTGTCAGTGTATGAGCGTGTATGTATGTTTGTCTTCTGTGTCCGTGTGTCAGTGTGTGTGAGCGTATATATATATATGTGTGTGTCAGTGTGTCAGTGTGTGTGAGCGTGTATATATGTCTGTATATGTGTCAGTGTATGAGCGTGTGTGTGTGAGTGTGTATGTGTGTGTGTGTGAGTGTGTGTGTGTCAGTGTATGAGCGTGTATGTGTGTGTATGTGTCAGTGTATGTGAGTGTGTATGTGTCAGCGTGTGAGTGTGTATGTGTGTGTCAGTGTGTGAGTGTGTCAGTGTATGAGCGTGTATGTGTGTGTGTCAGTGTGTGTGCGCGTGTGTGTGTGTGTCAGTGTATGAGCGTGTATGTATGTGTGTGTCAGTGTATTAGCGTGTATGTGTGTCGGTGTGTGTGTGTGTGCGCGTGTGTACTCTTGACATAGTGCCTAGATTATCGTGTGTATGACCTGGTGTCATACACACGATAATCTTACACACACTCATATATGTGTGTCCGAGTGTTATGTGGGCACAATATTACCTTGCTCTCTGTGCCATATCACGTGACATCGAAGTTATATAAAGGTCGACGACAAAGCAGTTGGGGGAAGGGGAATATACCGCGCTGTGTCACTGTGTATGTGTGTGTGTGTATGTGTGTGTGTGTGTGTGTGTGTGTATGTGTGTGTGTGTGTATGTGTGTGTGTGTGTGTGTATGTGTGTGTGTGTGTGTGTGTGTGTGTTTCTCCTTTCCTTTTCAGATTCTTCTGTTCTGATTAAAGATCTTACTGTTTTTCCTATTGATTCCTCCATATCTGACCATTCATTAATAGAATTTTCTGCTTCCCTCCCTATCACTTGCAAATCTCCTAAAATTATTAGTTTCTCGGATTATCGTAACGCTGATTTAGATTCTCTTTATATCAATATGTCCTTGTGTTTTGCTACTGAATATTTCGTTCATATACCGCCTGCTTCTCTATTAGGGTATTTCAACACATCCCTTGATTTTCTTAAGTCCACCTTTATTCCTGTTAAAGTCTTCAGCTCCACTAATACTCGCTGTCCTTGGTTTAACTCTGATATTAAAAACTCTAAAATCTCCCTTCGTCGTCTTGAGCGTCAATGGCGTCGTCTTAAGACTGACTCTTCGTGGCAATATTTCTGTTCTGCTCGTCGGCATCATCATCTTCTTTGTGATTCCGCCAAAAAATCTTACTATAATTCTAAAATCTCTTCCTGTCTCAATTCTAAGAAACTTTGGAAGCTTTTTAACAGTCTTTTAGGTAATTCCCGTAGTCTCATCCTTCCTGATTTGGCATCTAACCAATTACCTTCTTTATTCATGAATTTTTTTCAGTCCAAAATCGGTAAGATTCGTTGCTTGTTCCCTTCTGTTCTGACATTGTCCTCTCCGTGCTCAACCTCATCTGTTTTTCACTCTTTTGCTTTAGTAACCATCTCTGACTGTAGAGCTATTTTAAGGCAGGTTAAAATTCATTCTTCATCTCTCGACCCCATTGATCTTTCCAGGATTCCTCACTCTATTGAGCTACTTCTTCCTTTCTTATCTAACTTCATCAATGCTTCTTTCACTCATGGGCAATTTCTGGCATGTAAAACTGCCAGTATTCTCCCTATACTTAAGAAATCTGATCTGGACGCTAACACGCTTTCTAACTATAGACCTATCTCTAGAATTCCTTGGCTGTCCAAAGTTCTTGAAATGGCTGCCTATATACAGCTATCTGACTACCTTGAGTCTGACAATTTGTTTCTTCCTGAGCAGTCTGGCTTCCGTCACTTTCACTCCACAGAAACTTCTCTAATATATCTCTATGATTCTATTCTCAAATCTACTCTCTCTGGCAAGGATGTTCTACTTATACAACTAGACTTTTCTGCTGCTTTTGACACTGTTAATCATCTGCTTCTTATTGATACTCTGTTAGACTTAGGCATTAGCGACACAGCTCTTTCTTTCTTTCGCTCTTATCTTTCTGATAGATCTCAATACGTATCTACCTCTGCTGATTCTTGTAGTGAGGCTTGCCCACTAACTTGCGGTGTCCCTCAAGGCTCTGTCTTAGGCCCTCTCCTCTTCAATATCTATCTAACCTCTGTAGGGAAAGTACTTCGACGTCACGATGTGTCATTTCAAATATTCGCTGATGACATTCAAATCCTTCTCTCGTCCGTGTCTATTTCTCTCTCTTCAGTCAGTTCTATTCTATCTGATATTGAAAGTTGGGCGTTCACTCGTCATCTCAAACTTAATCCTGATAAGACTAAGTATATTCTCTTTCCATCTTCTAATAGTACTACTTCTCTTAGTATACCTCTATCCTGCTCTGTACGTAGTCTTGGTATCATTTTTGATAGCTCTCTTTCTTTTGATCCACACATCTCTGACATTATTAGGTGCTGTAACTTTCAGCTCAGGCGTATCTATTCCATTCGTAGATATATAACTATTTCTGCTGCTTTCAAGTTAGCTAACTCATTCATCTTTAGCAAAGTTCAGTATTGCTGTTCTCTTCTACTATCACTCAACCACCGCCAGCTTAGGAAACTTCAATCTATTAATAATAAAGCTTGTCGTATGATATTTAATCTTCCTTCGGGTTCTCATGTTTCTTCTTCTCTACACAAACTTAAGTTACTTCCAATCAAGGCTCTTATTGAGTATCGTATTTGTTTAATTATTCATTCAGCTCTTCATCTTCGTAAGCCTACGTATCTGTTTGACCTTCTGTCTTATAAAACCTCATCTCTTTCTCTTAGGTCTTCTAAGGATCATTTTCTACTAGTTGAACCTCCCTTTCCTTCTAGGCATTCTCACTACAATCGCTGTTTCTCTATCTTAGGACCTCGCATCTACAATAGGCTATCTCCCTCAATACGCTCAATCAAATCTCTTTCTCTTTTCAAAAAACACACTAAAATTTTTTTCCCAAGTCTTTTTACTGTCTTAATAATAATACGTATATTAGTAGTGATTACAAGGTCTGATAGTTTCCTATTCTTGTCTACTAGGTCTAATATAAATTGTTTGTGTGTGCATCTATGTGTCTCTCTATCTTTTTTTTCTATGTATGTCTTCCCATTGTATGTTCTGTCTGTGTATTGTTCTGTGGGTTCCGCTATCTGTGTTTGTATGTCCCTTTCTGTCTGTGTGTGTGTTGCGTTCAGTTTTGTTTGCATTAATGTGTCTATTGTTTTGTGTGTTGTCAATCTGAGCTTATGTCCTTGTATGACTGATGTGTTGTCTAAATGTGTTATCTCCTGTGTAGTTTTAATATGCTATCTGTAAACGTGAATGTATTGTTTATTTTGTGCGTTTATGTACTTATCTATTGTGTTTATGTGCGTGTGTGTGAGTGTCCTTGTCCCCCTCTCTCTTTTTTTCTCTTTGTGCGCGCGTATGTGTTTCCTGTTCTTGTGTATGTTTGTTGTCCATTCTATGTCCTGTCTGTGTATTGTTGTGTTTTTTTTGTTTTGTGTTTTGTGTTTTGATTTTGATTTTGATTTTTTTTCCACTGTTTTCTTTCTGTCTGTGTGCATGTGTGTGTGTTGATGTGTGTGATTGTGAATGTGTATGTACTTTGCTTGAGTGTGTGTGTGTGTGTGTGTGTGTGTGTGTGTGTGTGTGTGTGCAGCGCCTTAGAGACCCTCTAGGTGTAGGGCGCTATATAAATATCTTAATGTAATGTAATGTAATGTGTGTGTGTGTGTGTATGTGTGTGTGTGTGTATGTGTGTGTGTGTATGTGTGTGTGTGTGTATGTGTGTGTGTGTGTGTGTGTGTGTGTGTGTGTGTGTGTGTGTATGTGTGTGTGTGTGTGTATGTGTGTGTGTGTGTGTGTGTGTGTGTGTGTGTGTGTGTATGGGTGTGTGTATGTGTGTTTATTTGTATATATGTGTGTGTGTGTGTGTTTATTTGTATATGTATATATGTGTGTGTGTGTGTGTTTATTTGTATATGTATGTGTGTGTGTGTGTTTATTTGTATATGTATATATGTGTATGTGTGTGTGTTTATTTGTATATGTATGTATGTGTGTGTGTAGCAGTCTGGCTCGTCGTCGGCCCCCCACAGTTTAATGGGTGCGCCCCCCGGCTCTCACCCTTCCGAGGCTGTTCCGCGGCAGTTTCGCGGTGCCGGCGGCGGCAGTTTGATGCGCCAGCCAGAGCGACACGTGAGCGAGCGACGCGATTATCGCCGTCGTATCAGCAGTGCCGGCGTGGCGCAGTTGTGGCAAACTTCACCTCCTCATCCGCCACCATCGTCTGCCGGCCGGGCCGATATTGAGTGAGTGGTCGCGACCAGTCAGGCGTAACACAGGCATGGCTCGTGGTGTGTCTTGAGTTTTAAAGGTTAAAAGCCTCAAGTGACAGCTGCTACACGGGAACAAGACGAAGCTTATGAACACACACAGGTGTGTCCCGTGCAGCTCGCTGTCACCACAGAACCGACCCTCTCCACGCTATAGCGCCACAAGGACGTAAGACGTATTAGAGAGGGCCACCTCCCCAGAATGCATGACACAACACATGACTGATATCTGGTACCATCATTTACTGCTGGGTGGACAGGGACTGTTGGATTATAGAATTCACCCAAAGAAATTCTCCTCTGCCGGCTTTCGAACCACGGACCTCCCGCTTGTGAGGCGGGTGTACTAACCACTACACCACGCAGTCCAACCTTATCCGCAAAACATAACGATGAACATAATCTACAGAATACCACATACATAAATCCAACCACAACAAGAATATAAGAATACAAGAATAAAACTCTACATAACTCGCGTGACAACTATTACAACTAGTACTTTCAATTTGACCGCATACGAATCATAATCGCACAACAATATTGTACATGTGTGAATATTGTGAATCAATGTAAGCTGTACCAGTGTTGTGTTGTGTGTTGCCGTGTGTGTGTGTGTGTCGCTGTTAGTTCCGACCTGAACAGTCCGGAGCCGGATACTGCGCCTGCTGCGCCGCCCAGTTCGGACAGAGCAGGCGCGTCCGGCGTCTCTCTCGCTATCGCCGCCGCCGTAGATTCGCACGAACGGAACAACAAGAAGAAGGCGAAAAAGGCCAAGAAGAAGAAGAAGGCGAAAAAGGCCAAGAAAAGCAAGCGGCGAATGCAGCAGGCGCTCTCTGGCCAATCTTGCAGCGACCAATCGAGCGATGCCGAACAACACACCGTCTGGATGGAAGTCGGCGGTGAGTATGTATGTAGGTGTGTATGTATGTGCGTGTGAGAGAGAGTTAGAGATTGTGTGTGCGAGTGGATGTGTGTGTGTGTGTGTGAGTGTGTGTGTGTGTGTGTGTGAGTGTGGGTGTGAGTGAGTTAGTGTATGGGTAGGCTTGGTGTGTCCATCGATTGGTATATTTCCCACTCTGATTTCAATTGGTTCCCCGGCGAGTAAACAACTACGACGAGCTAACGACGCTGAAACACACACACACACACACACGCACACAGACAGACTAATTTCATGTGTATTCACATGTGTTCAAACAACCATGTACATGATTCTCAATAATTCTTCAGAATTTTAGTTTTGTAAATATACATACATATGGACACATATTTGTGTGTCTTCATGTACGTGTGTATGTGTGTGTGTGTGTGTGTGTGTGTGTGTGTGTCAGCGTCTGTACCGGAGCCGACTGGTGACAGTGATGATGAGGACCAGGCTGGACCGCAGCCCAAGGAGAAAGTGATGATTTCGAGGCGTGAGATGGGCACCGCCCTGCTACCGGGAGAAGGTCACACACTGACACACACTGTCACAAACACTGTCACACAAACACCCACTGACACACATACACACTGACACACTAACACACACTGACACACTGTCACACACTGACACACACTGTCACACACTGACACACACTGTCACACATTGATACACACACACACACACACTGACACACACTAACACACACTGTCACACACTGACACACTGACACACACTGATACACACTGTCACACACTGATACACACTGACACACACTAACACACTGACACACACTGATACACACTGTCACACACTGATACACACTGACACACACACTAACACACTGTCACACACTGACACACACTGACAAATTGACACACACACACACTGTCACACACTGACACACACTGATACACACTGACACACACACTAAC
This sequence comes from Sacculina carcini, assembly GCA_916048095.2. Taxonomy (NCBI): domain Eukaryota; kingdom Metazoa; phylum Arthropoda; class Thecostraca; family Sacculinidae; genus Sacculina; species Sacculina carcini. The sequence goes on along the minus strand of OU696579.1, from coordinate 8,286,029 downwards.
ACACTGTCACACACTGACACACACTGATACACACTGACACACACTGACACACACTGACAAATTGACACACTGACACAAACACACATACACACACTGTCACACACACACATACTAACACACACACACACACACACACACACACACACACACACACACACACACACACACACTGACAAATTAACACACACACACACACACGTAGCATGATTAGCTTCAGTGATGGCGTCGAGATGGGGTATTCATTCATGAGTCTAGTTTTTTATTTTAATTCAACTGCAACAGGAGCCAACCCAGGTGGATTATCGCTCCTATGAGTCTAATGAGTCGGACAGAATGTGCAAACGAGTTTGTTTTATCAATCCGACATCGGTTATTTCTCTCTCTAGTCGCTTCGTGTGTGATTTGATTTGACGTGACAACTGACAATGTATTGGATTTATCAGCGTCGTTGCGGTGGAAAATGAAGAGATGGCTCATTAAGAAGTGAAGAGTCAGAGGAAAAAGGTTGAGAACCACTGAAATAGGTGGAGCTTGGACGTAGTGTCGGTGTGTATGTGTGTGTGTTCTCAGCGAGTTGTCTCCGCAGGAATGAGTCTCGAAAGACTCGTGGCTCCTGCCTTCCAAAGATCATATCTCTGTTTAAACATTTGTCTTGTGGTCTGGTTGACAATTTCCTTCGGCAATCTATTCCAATAATCCATTGTGTGTATGTGTGTGTGTGTGTCGGTGTTTCGGCATGCAGGAGCTGCGATGGCGGCCTATGTGGCCGAGGGCAAGCGTATTCCTCGACGTGGAGAGATCGGTCTGACCAGCGAGGAAATTGCAGAGTTCGAGTCCAAGGGATATGTGATGAGCGGTAGCAGGTGCTCTCATTCTCTCTCTCTCCCTCTCCCACCCTCTCTCTCCTATTATCTCTATCTTTTCGCTCATTTACGCCGATGTATTTATACAAATACTCCGTCTTAGTTACTACACTTGTGTGTGTCTGTGTGTGTGTATGTGTCAGTGTGTGTGTGTGTGTGTGTGTGTGTGTGTGTGTGTGTGTGTGTGTGTGTGTGTGTGTCAATGTGTGTGTCAATGTGTGTGTGTGTGTGTGTGTGTCAGTGTGTGTGTGTGTGTCAGTGTGTCAGTGTGTGTGTGTGTGTGTCAGTGTGTGTGTGTGTGTGTCAGTGTGTGTGTGTGTGTGTGTGTGTGTGTGTGTGTGTGTGTGTGTGTGTGTGTGTGTGTTAGTCAGTATGTGTGTGCGTGTGTGTGTGTGTTAATGTGTGTGTGCATTTATTTTCTTATGTTATTACTCTTCTCTGTCTGTATGTCTTATCTATCTGTTCTCTATTTATATAGCGTTGCCGCTGTCTTCCACATTTCACTACTTGTTCATTGAGTTCAGCAATAATAAAACTAATTCTGTCAATGATAATGGTGGCAGGCATCGACGCATGGAGGCGGTGCGACTGCGCAAGGAGAACCAGATCTACTCGGCCGACGAGAAGCGCGCCCTGGCCATGTTCAGTCGCGAGGAGCGGCAGAAACGCGAGAACAAGATCCTCGGCCAGTTCCGCGACATGGTCAACCACAAGCTCAACAAAAAACAACAACAACAACAACAGGAGTAACAACAGAAACACAACATCCGTGAATGTCCTCTCTCTGTGTGTGTGTGTGTGTGTGTGTGTGTGTGTATGGCTTGCTTTCTGTAATGTGTTTGTATGGTTGATTTTGTTATTTTCGTGTCGTTTTGTTGATTGTGCGTATAAATAATCTGTGCCGCAGTGAGAGGTTGTCTGTGAGATATTTTAATCAGATAGAAACGAGACGATAGCGTCAGTTGCCGGAGATGTGTAGCATTGTTGAAGTTTGATTTTTGGGAATATTAGACATCAAAGCAGAGCTAGGCAAACGGGCGTGTTTGTGGCTGGTTTTGGGTGGTTTCATAGTGTGGGCTGGGTTCGAATCCCAGCCAAGTGAACAACCAATGGCGATCGTTTCATTGCTTGCTCTCGGTTGGTTAAATGTGAAATGCTTCAAGTGATAGCTGCTACACGGTAATAAGTCGAAGCTTATGAACACACAGGTGTGTCCCGTGCAGCTCACTGCCACCACAGAACCGACCCTCTCCACGCTATGGCGCCACAAGAACGAAAGACGTATTAGAGAGGGCCACCTCCCCAGAATGCATGGTACAACACATGACTGATATCTGGTACCATCATTTACTGCTGGGTGGACAGGGGCTGTTGGATTATAGAATTCGCCCAATGAAATTTTCCCGCCTGTGAGGCGGGTGTGCTACCACTACACCACGGAGTCCAACGAGTTTTCTCGTAGTTGTTCGTGGCGTAGTAGATTAGGGCACACTACACTGTTGCACTAGACATCAACAGTTTTGTGTTATTTTAGGTTTCTTTTGAGAACAAACGAGCTTGACGTAAAAATGTAACCATTACATTATCTTCAAGTACAATGTATCCCCGCCTATATTATACATTATCAATCAGCGCAGGTGTGAGAGACTATGAAAAACATGGAATAAACATGTATTTCCCGGATGCGCGAATTCGACCTAGCACCACATGCCGCTTGCTAGCTTGTGACGTATGCGATGAATTCCAACACAACCACAACGCCATCGACAGCGGCAATGACGGCGCAAACGCAAACGAAAATAGGCGAATCACGATAGAAAGACGACTGCGGAATCAGATTCACGCGAATAACTCGACATATATGTATGTATACATACACATACACATATGTATCTACATGTGGTTTGTTAGGACAACATAATTACATGTGTGTGTGTGTGTGATACTCTGGGATACAAGCTGACGATGTCAGGCAAAAAACGGGGGAGGGTCAAAGAGCACGGTGGACACACCCTGTCTGTCTGTGTGTCTGTGTGTGTGTAATTACCACGAAGCTAAACGATAACACACACAAGCATACACAGACACAAGCATACACACAGATGCGTACGGAAAAATGATTGGTCAAAATATGAATGCAGAACAACACCCGTTAGACGAAGCGACATCACTGAAATTGTCGTTCACTGTGAAAATATCGCCAATCTCTTGCACAGGTGGCATGGCGACGTACACACACACATACGCTCACACATACGTGCATTGGCACAGAATGCGCGTACGAGAGAGCGCGCGCGAAGCAAAGGTCACACACACACGCACAATTATTGAATAATTGAATAACAATAATTGAATCACATAATAAAATATATGTTTCCCTCTGTGAAAGTACAAATATAATGTGTGTAGCGATGAACAATCGAGTGCATTATACATGCACGCACACACACACACACACACACAAACACACAGGCATGTGACGTTTGCACGTCGCCTAGATTTGATGACGTCATTCAGGTTTGATGACCTCAGCCAAAGCATGTACCGATTAGTATCTGAAATAAACACACACACACAAGTTTTCATTATGTCAATACTGAACTCAAATACATACTGAATAATTCATATCGAATATGATTTGCGTAATCTTCCAGAAAAACAGTGTGCACTCGTTACGCAATTGTATAAACAGAACAATGTAAATATGTACACACACACACAGTAAAACGAGCAAACCGAGTGATTGAAATATGAAAAGTGCAGAAGACATCAACATTCCGTTCAACGTGGACAAAAACATATATCAACAATTTGATAGATTTTTGAACTTTCTTTCCATGTATACATCTTTTGGGCGCTTCCAACAGTAGATGAAGGCCACCACATGATCGCAATGGGGTTTGTACTCTTCCCCTGCTACTGGAGTTGCCTGTAATTAATAATAATAATGACATTGGAGAAGCTTCTTGAAATTTACACTGTGAAATAACCAGAGGAGTATGGAGATGATAATGTGAGACGGTGTTGAAATCGGCTAAATAAGTGAAGCTTTCATTTTCAACTGACTTGTGGAGTTTTTGACAAACCACACAGGTCCCGCCACTCTCCACCTATCTCTCTATCACTCTATCTCTCCACCAAACAGACTTCGATAAGCAACAGTCGTCCTTAACGAGGTCATTTCCCGGATCACCACAGTTCACCTCTACTCTTACTTCGACTAATCAACAACAATTTGCACATACACAGAAAGACCAAGACAAGGAACACATACACATACACACACTGTCCGATACACACACACATACACATACAGTACGGACGGGTCAAAGAGCACAAGATAATGAGATAATTCGCCCGTCTGAGACGTGCAACAACAACACCCTGGCAAACTGATACGATAACAACCTGTCCTCACCTCTCTCCCTCTCTCACACACTCTGCCGGTCTGTCTGCGCATTACAGTGTAAATCACCAGCACGGAAACGCTCTACCGAGAAAACGTTCAATAGCGCGACAAAGGCCTCATCGTACTCAATTTCACCTCTCCGAAATGCGTTCTTATTATCCGTTGTTGGATTGTTATAGGAAATAATGGGTAATTTTACGTTATAATGACATGATTATGAGAGAAGTCGCGTGCGAAAATTGATTGAGATCCTCTGATGTATAGAATATGCTCAGAAAAGAGGTTAGTTGTGGCTCCAATGATGTGACGTGTCAATCAATTTTTGTTTTAATTGTTAAAGCTGATATAAAATAGCAATATAAATGCACAAAGGAATGTAGGGATAATATAACTTGGCATAAAACCAGAAAATATAATACAAATAATATGTGACTTAAGTGAAATGCCGCAATTAGCGAATTCCAGTAGAGAACTGGCAAATCTGTTTGGCAACTCTGGAAAAAAGAAGAAGTGTGTGTGTATGAGTGTCGAGAAAATAGCTCGTACACTGGGGCTAATAAGTGGATTGTGCATGAATGACTTTATCAATCTTGATCGCTTAAATATTGTGGACCACTTTCATAGCCAACACTCAACAGTCTGGGATTCGCAAAGCATTAACTCTGTGACTCCAGCCTGCGACCGGTCTCCACAAAGGTGAATTTGCTTTTTGTGAGACAATACTCATTACTCAAGGCTCAATGACACCTTGTCAACCATTGTCGCCCAATTACAGCTTGTATCACACAATGCCATAACCATCGTAGACATATGCCGAGACAGACAGACAGTCTTATGAGTTCCGCTGTCAAACAAATCACCAATCAACGCCAGTAGCAGCGATGATGTCCGACGATGACAAGACCAAGCCCACCGACTTCTCTACAAATAACTTCCAGTAATCAAGCGATTATAATCGCTTGAGCAATAATATTGCCGATAATTATCGGCAACGGGCCATTGGTCCGACTACCCGGTGGAGCAGAATTTCTTGGGCGAATTTTATAATCCAACAGCCCCTGTCCACCCAGCAGTAAATGATGGTACCAGATATCAGTCATGTGTTGTGCCATGCATTCTGGGGAGGTGGCTCTCTATAATACGGCTTTCGTCCTTGTGGCGCCATAGCGTGGAGAGGGTTGGTTCTGCGGTGGCAGCGAGCTGCACGGGGCACACCTGTGTGTGTGTTCATAAGCTTCGGCTTCTTCCCGTGTAGTGAAAAATTTGAAGTTGAAGCTTCGGAGGAGTTGATGACATAAGTACTATCTGTCTTCTTTTCCCAAGAGACGCGAACATCTCGAATTAAACTTGCACGAATATCTGTTACGTTTTTTCAGGCCAACCATTTGTTTGCCTTTCTTGCAGTGAAAGCATGAATTATTAACAGCGAGAAAACAACGCCACTAGCCGTAACAATTTACCGGCCAGGGGGAATGTCACATTGCAACGCACACACACACACACACACACACACATACACACACACACACACACACACACTCAGAGAAAAAGTGCTACAACGTCTGCTTGTCGACCGGGAGAACTGGACTTGTGAAAACGCGTCGATTAAAAATGTCGATCAAATCAATTACGTGCGCCATTCAACGTCTCCATCCAGCCTTGTACAGCTGAATGCAACGTTGAAATGGTGTGTGTGTGTGTGTGTGTGCACGTGCATATAAAAGTAGATGAACGACAACAGACAGCAACTTCAATGTCATTTCAAGGTCGAAACGAATACACCGTTGTGAGGCAATTGCGATTGACGAGTCCAGTTCTATAACAAGCCTGAACCTGTTCCCGACCAATAAACACACATAAATCAACAATAAAACCGCCCCTGAAATGAATGAATCACCGGTCAATGAATGTTGCAACCGCCACTTCCAAAGACGCCAGTTCCAACCACAAAATAGTCGCACTTTGATTAGTTTATAATTGGACTTCTCAACGATTCATGTTTGATAGAAAATAATAATTGCATTCCACGGAAACCATCGTGCATTTGCATGAGCCAACCAGAGAAACATCCTGTTTCACTTGCAATCAACAACAATTTGATCCAGTAGCAAATAATTCCCAAGTATAATGTAGAATGATTGTGTAAATCACAATGTGTATTGTAATGTATTCAGCTCACCATGGATGCTAGAATACTTACAATACTTGTGGGTGTCAGCAAATCTTGCATTCAGATTTCAGCCAGCTCACACATGAAACACAGCTCTGTATCGCGAGATTTGTACGTCCTCGTATTCACGGTAATGCGGCTACTTACGACCTTGCAAGAAACCTTGGAGCATTGCTGTCAATCCATATTGTGATGGCTCGGTGAAGAACCGTTGCACGAATTCAAAGCCAACATGCAACATGACAACACGCGCAGCATTGTTCAGCTGCAAAATACACGCGTTTTTGCACACAGATATTGTGCAGCTGAAGAGCAGGGACAACACACAATACCACACACATTACACACAGGTATTGAACCACACGCCATCCATCCAACTGAATTTCAACTGAACGCAGCGTTCAGTTGAAATTCGTACATCATACACACTGATGATATCACCAGGAATGGAACCAGGAAACCAGGAACCAGAAGGATCAACAGGAACCAGAATGATCACCATTAATGGACCCAGGAACCAGAAGGATCCCCAAGAAACAATAATAGAAGGATCACCAGGAAACCAAAAACCAGAAGGATCACCAAAAACCAGAAGGATCACCATTAATGGAACCAGGAACCAGAAGGATCCCCAAGAAACAAGGAATAGAAGGATCACCAGGAAACCAAGAACCAGAAGGATCACCAGGAACCAGAAGGATCACCAGGAATCAGAAGGATCACCAGGAAACCAAGAACCAGAAGGATCACCAGGAAACCAGGAACCAGAAGGATTAGCAGGAAACCAGGAAGCACACGAACTCGATCCAACGGAAAACAGCAACTGGACTCGGTGAATTTGTACGACAACCGAATGCGCAAGTACATCGACCCAAATAATCGAGAATCGAAGCGAGCAGTTGAGACAAAGTGATAAATTGTGTATATGAAATATTCTCCTTGACAAACATAACTTTGACGCCACAACCGAACATCTGGCGATATTGCCGCACACCACGATATTGCCGCACACCGCATCCCGAGACAACTCACGAACTGATGACTGCAAAAACGACAAAGTGAAAAGAGGCGGCGTGCAAGCATGGAAGAATCGTGGCAGGCATGTCACATTAGGCTGAAACAGGCACGGCATATGGTGGACGCAATGAAATAGCCGACACGATATATAATTGTGTCATTAAAACCGATCACAACCGACTGGCGCGCTAATTGGTCGACAACGTCATTGCAGACTGAGCCCTCACCGAAGCGAAGCGACAATAACTCAGAGGTAATTGGCAACACAGAGACAAACAGAGTAACATAGTGGTGCATATCGCCAGATGATTCTGGGCCAATCATCTCTTTTGAGAAACACAGATTGTCAGATTGCTAGAGCAGAACAAAAGCAGACGACAAAGACGTGTTGTCACTTGAGTATGTGAACTAGCCCCATGTGCCGATACCGATTTCCTGCGGCCGAAACGCAGAAGATGAAAGACAGAAGATGATGCAGCGTCCAGCATCTTGCGGGAACCAGGAATCTTCGACTCGAGTATGTTTGGTCTAGCTTCAATCCCAGCTCTCTCTCTCTCTCTCTCTCTTTGTTAGGTTAGGACCTAACCTAACAAGGTTAGGTTAGGTAGGTAAGGTTAGGTAAAGCTGGGTTAGTTAAGAAAGAGGAAGATAGCCGGGAGTGAACTTACGTACCCGAGGCGTAATATCCCTAGCTCCGGTAGACACGCATCCAACATCTTGATGAAAGGTAGCCAGGACCAGTGGAGGCTTGGGGGGAGGGCTGAAGCCTCCCAAGAATATACCAATCCCCCAAAAATCATAAGCATGGATATTCAAAAATCGTACCACTGTAAATGAAGTCTTGTAATTTTGGTTCAAGTTCGAGGACTGAATCAGTGTGCCCCAGTGCCTTATTATAATATCATGCAGTCAGCGTTCGAGTGTAGCTCCTTATGCTTCGCCAAACTTTTTTCCATTCTTTCTAACTTTTCTATCTTATGCTTCGCCAAACTTTTTTCTTTTCTTTCCTTTCTTAACTTTTTTTCTTCACCGGAAAAATTATGGCGTCGTCACTAATCAGGTGGTTGCGTCTTCTGTAAGCAGCTTGTGATATTACGCCTCGGGTAGCTTTCATCAAGAGGTTGATTGCGTTGCTACCGTGTCTGTCGTGTGATAATCTCCAGCTTGCGACTAATTGAATTGTTATGTTTGAAGGCTGAACGAATTGTCACGCCATCATCCAGCATGTGGTCCACAATGGTCATCTCTGACAAATGACATCAGCAATGTGTTGCAACCACAATGATCACGCTGGTTTTGCGCTCTGTCACTGGCATTGACTTAGCACTTCAAAAATAATTCGGCAATAGTAAACTGTGAGAGGAAGAGTTTTCACTGCCAATCAGGAGTTGCAAAAAGTAAGAGTTGGAAGGACAGAACAGGACAACTATGTGTGTTTTTATCAATTCAAATTAATTTATTTTATTTTAATTAATTTATTTTTGTTTCTAATCACCTCTTGACATTTACTGTGATGTAACAGCTGAATTAGTTGAATTTATCAGCGCTGTGTTGTGTGGAAAATGAAGAGATGGCTCTTATTAGGAAGTGGAGAATCAGAGAAAAAGGTTAATCACCACTGCTGTAAATGAACGGTCCGGAAAACCAGAATGAATGCGGATAATGTAAAATAGAACCAACATATGAAAGAGCAAATATAATCGCAGATAACGCGCATATGTATACGCTTACATATCCTAATATGTACTAATATATGATATGCTATATGGATTACTCATAAGGTTACACTATTGATCTTTGTATGCTTGTACACTCAGGTATCAGCCTCAATCCTACAATCAAATTCGTGGAATTCATGTTGTTGCATGTTGATTATACTTGAACCACAAAAATAAACACGCACACACACACAATAGCAGCCACACGAACACATAACAGTATAAGTTTCACGAGCGTATAACGTGCGAGGTACGACGTTTCCTGGAAACTTGGAACTTTAACAAGCCAAGCAAACCTCCACTTGAAAGTTACCAACACACACACACACACACACACACACACACACACACACGCACACACACACACACACACACACACACACACACACACACACACACACACACACACACACACACACACACACACACACACACACACACATACAGGCAATTGATGTCTGCAATACAAGTTACGTCAATGTCAATGTACTTAGCTCATTAAAACGATTGATTTCGCCTGAACGCTTGAAGAATGCGACCTGAATAAACAACAACCAAGTCAGACATAACTTAACTTCATAACTTAACTTATGTGGTTTCATAAGCCGTGGTTTAGTATTAACCACGTGATAAGTCAGGGTTTCATTTAATTTTTGGAATCAAATTTCAAAAATTCAATGAAGCAAATACAAACTAAATTGTGTAAAATAAAAACAAATTCAATGGTGACAAACAAATCACTCACAATGGAGCACACTTTCACTATCACACATAATGGTGATATATGTGTGTGATATATATGTGTATATAATGTGTGATATCACTATCACACATCACACTCAATGCTCCGACACATACACACATGTGTATGTGTGTGTGTGTGTGTGTGTGAAATGAATAATCAAGTGGTATGTGTGTGTGTGTGAGTTGGTATGTGTATGCATAGATTGACAATGAATCATGACACACACACACATACATACACATACACACATGTGATAATCGCATTACACACACACACATACAAGCTGACATGATAGCAGGAAAACCTAGAATTCCCAAGTGACCTCATAAAAGGGGGAGCAGCGTACACACACAGGTGTATATTCACTAATTAATACAAATATAGAGGTTTTATCAAACAAAAACTATACTTATATTTGTATTTGTTGAACACACGAACGCGATTGAAAGCATGAAAAAACAGAAAAATAAAATACATTCAAACATTACCAGAATATCTCATATACAAATACATTACACACGCACAAGTGTATTGAAATGATATTGCTCATATTTCTTAATATGCTTGATTTATCATTTCAACGCCAACGAAAGAACAACGAAATAATTTTCCACGAAATCTCGTGCCCTTGTTTCACTTCATCTTCTTTGGAAATTCTTTCTGAAACGTTTATTTTAATTGTATTTGAAACAGGTTGAACACATGAAACACACCACAATATGGTCGAGTGATTGAAACATATATGCATATGACTGGGCAGAAACATATGGTTGAAACAGGATATAAACCATGATATATGAGACGACACTGAGACCCCAATGAGCTTCTGCCAATGTGTGTGTGTTTACACAAGTGTGTGTGTGTGTGTGTGTGTGTGTGTGTGTGTGTGTGTGTGTGTGTGTGTGTATGTATGTAAATACAAGGTCGGCAAACACATTCCCCAAGTGCAGTCTACTCAGTCAAACAGCTGCAGACCACTAAGCCCAGGCACCACTTCCAAACACTTGGCGCAATGGAAAAGTGCGGGAACTATACGCTTGATGGCATCAACAAATCCCCATACACACATATATACACATGTATATACTAACAAGAGTTGGCGTGTGAAAAATTGGAGCAAGAAATAAGAAGGTTGCAACGACGGTTAAGAACGGAAACAATTGAAAATAAAAAATCCGAGAATAAAAATGACTAAGCAAATATATTTACATTAATGGAAAGAATGCCTTTGTTGTTTTTCACAAAACCCAAATTAGGATGTTTATGAATGGTGCGCAGAATTGATAGAGCAAATTACGCTATAGAATGACACCACACACACACACACACACACACACACATGATATTAAATCACTAAATGACTCGTATATGATGGGATGATCAGTTAGTATGAGAAGACAGGCCGATTAAAACCGGTTATTGGTACGATGCATCGGACACACATACGCTCACAAAGATGAGTCCCAAGTACCCCGAACACTTGCACTGCTATCAGAGTGGCGACGAGCTGAGAGAAGTTAATAGATGACACATCGTCAACATAGGTGACATCATCAGTAGAAAAGTAAGGCATGCATTGACATGGTCATACGTGTAATATGAGGAAATTTCTGCGAAGTGTCGCCAAAAAGTGGGGGAATGGGATGATTATTCAAGTGTCACCTCTTGATGTCATTCCCTCATTGATTGTCATTCCCTTGATGTCCGTTCTGACAACTCTCAAGATGACGAAGGAAAACATCACTGGATGAATCATGAGATACGCATCATTTGACCTTCAACTCTGTACTTCATGTTGAGACAGGTTATTGGACAAATGACACACACACACCCGCACCCACACACACACACATACAGTGTTCAGAATAGTTGACGGCTGACGAGAAGACGAGAGAGGAGCGGTGAAAAACATTGTTCACTGCCGATCCACGATAAATAACGCCAACAACCAGAGTATTTAATGAAAAAAACGGGTAGAGTGCAGTGAGAAAGCGAACAGAACAGATGTAACTCTAGCACAGTAGTTCTCAAACTTTCAAGTGTTCGCACCCTCTTAAAATAAGAAGTAAGTTCTCGCACCCCCTGGATTTTTAATAACTATATGAAAAAAATAAAAATACAAACAACGTAACGCCAAATTGTTTTTTTTAATGAAATATTCACTCATACAGGTTAAAGTTCCCGTGAGAAAATACGTTTTTTTTCAGTGAAAACATATAGCACAGGTGAAAACATATAATTTCCTCAATGTTCACAAGATTGTTCGCACTGCTGTTAATTTGCACTAGCTAGATGGTACATCCGAGTAAAGCGCCCGAAACTAGCAAGCATGATAGGCAATTGGAACCAATTGGTACCGCAAGGGTTATAATCGACAGTGCTTGCACCCCTAGGGGAAGGGAAGCGAGATCGGTTCCCAAAGGATTCCTGTGAGAAATGCAAGACAATATATGTTTTACTTATGCATTATATTTTTTCCCAGAAAAACAACTTAAAGGAAACTTAGCTATATGAAATAATACTGAACACAAGTTTTGTTATTACTTATTTTGTATTATATTTTGTACTATCTGATTTGAAAAGGGTTGGGAACCACTGGACTAACGCAACTGACATATATTCGTCATACACACAATACACATCATACAATAATGACGCACAAGCCAGTGATATGCATGATGATAGTGTAGGGTGTGTTGTAGGTACCATCCATCAATCAATATGTGTGTTTCCTAGACACACACACACACACACACACACACACACACACACACACACACACACACACACAAACGTCAAGGACTAATATACAATACGTGTAAGTCAATAAGCAAATTTCCCGAGTCGAGTATGAATCAGCACAGTGGTTTTCAAACCATTTCTAGTGTGCGCACCCTTCGCAAATCAGTAGTCAGTTCTCACACTCCCTGTATTCTTAAAAGCCATATAAAAAGATAAAAATACAAACGACGTAATAAAAAACTTTCATTCAATATTCTTTCATACGGCTTAAAGTTTCCTTCGAGTTTTTCGAGTCCTTCGAGTTCCGGGAAAAGTACAATGTACAAGAAAAAGGTGTATTTTCTTGCATTGTTCAAAGGAATCCTCGCATCCCCGGTTGAGAACCACTGAATCAGATTGTACGGCATTCAGTTTGTAAAGCAAGTTGGTTGCGATGGATTCAACAGCCGCAATGACACGGCAGGAACACACCGACTCCTAACAGCAGACAAATTGTGCACCAGACACGGACCATCGAAGACATCACAGACAGAACATCGGACACAAACTCAGTCAGAAGTCGCCGGCAAAAAGAGCAATGGACGAGGAGCGAGACGCGGAAAGAAAGAGGCGAAGTCACACAGGCAGACAGATGAACAGACAGATAGCACCAGCCTTTCAAAGCGTCAATGACCGCCGAACTAACGTCGGCCAGAGAACCGAACAGAACGGAGGATGGGAAGAGGAAGGAGGATGAGAAGCGACACTCCCTGTCATCTGTCTGAATCTTGTCTGGCATTCAAGATGAGAATCACTGCTCAAGCCATGCATACACACATCCACACACACACACACACACACACACACACAAACAAACACAGACCAACATGATGTAAACACTTCCGGTTAGTTCCAGGGAGATAATCCACCATGTGTGACGCCAATAGGCGAGTATTAGCGTGTATTGCAGATGACATCGCGCTTCTCAACCACACCAACGTACAGTCACAAACACAAAATAGCACCACTCATAAAATGAATGAATTAATCGCATGCAAACTACAGCAAGACACTTATAAGCCATATTGGACAAAAAAAACAAATATGGCTGGGGCCGCAAAAAATGAAAAGCCTTATACGATGGTGGATCAGAAAGTAATGTCTGTTTGCTTATAAATCATGAATTACAATAAACATTGACACACGAATGTTTTGAAATAATTGTGTGAAAAATATTCAACAAGAAATCATCCTTCAATATAATCACAACGACAATCGATGCCTTTGCGCCACCGTTTTATCCAAGAGAGAAAACCGCTTTGGAAAAATTCCACATCACGCAGTTTCACCCACACTTTGATGACATTCTTGACTTCATCGAGGTCGTCGAATCTCTCCCCACGAAGACTTTCCTTCATGGATGGGAAAAGGTAGAAGTCAGACGCAGCAAGGTCAGGACTTTACGGGGGATGAGGGACCTCAGACCAACCCAAGCGAGCAATCACAGCGGTTGCGACGAGAGAAGTGTGAGGGCGAGTGTTGTCATGATGAAGTTTGATGTCATGAACATTCAGTTCTGGCCGCTTTCCTCGGATGGCTTCTCTCAGCTTATGAAGGATTGCAACGTATCGGCCACTGTTGATCGTGCAGCCTTGCTCCAAAAAGTCAATCAGAATCACACCCTGATTATCCCAAAGACTGTGGCAAGGACCTTTTTGCACGAAAGCCGGGACTTGAATTTCTGTGGTCGAGGGGAAACGGACTTGACTGACTTGGTATACTGATTTGACTGATTATACTGAAAAATGATTTCTTGTTGAATATGTTTCACATAATTATTTGAAAAAATTCGCGTGTCAATGTTTATCGTAATACATGATTTATAAGCAAACAGGCATTACTTTTTGATCCACCATCGTATAAACCTTATAATGAAGGTAACACATGCTGTATGTATCTTTATTAACCATATCTATATATTTACTGTATCTATTAAATATTAAAACAAAAATAGATTTCACCCGCCCATCTTTTTCCATTTTCAAACATTTTTGAAAAAGCTCCAGGGAGCCACTAGACAGCGCTGAAGAGCCGCAGGTTGCCGACCCTCGCAGTAAGGGAAAAACGGGAGACACATATGTGGACATTTGGAGACAGACACACACACACACACACACACACATACATACATTTACACACGGGGTTCCAAAGACAGCACTGAAGATGAATGTTGCACGGATGCAGAGAAAGTTACCATACACCATCTGTGACGTCAAATACTACAACCCACAACAGTAGTTGAATGTGTGCGTGTGTGTGTGTGTGTGTGTGTGTGTATCTCAGTCCAAGGTAGAGACGCCCACAAACACACACACGCACAGGAGCACACACACAAACACACACACAGCAATATGTCACGAATCGAGACAACATACACAAGAGACAAGATACACTTGCGCACACAAACACACATACACACACTATGCAGCATATGCCTACACAAAGATATATACATAAGGACATATATATGATATATCGTGAAACAAAAAACAAACGGGAAAAATCGCACAAATTCAGCACAAAAACACTGCAAATAAGAAAAAATACGGATTCTGTGTGTGCCTGTGTGTGTGTGTGTCAGTGTGTCTGCTTGTAAACATAAGACAATGTAGACAAAGCAGACCCACAAGCAGACACATACACTCAGGCACACATTTCATTGCAAGGTCAAACGAGGCATCAAAAGCAACCAGTAAAAACACGTCTTCACCACGCTAACTACGAGAATACGTGTGTGTGTGTGTGTGTGTGTGTGTGTGTGTGTGTGAGTGTGTGTGTGTGTGTGTGTGCTTGTGTGTGTGTGATAGTTCAATGATGCGACCCAATATGGAATGTTGTTTCAGCAATACAGGCAAATTCAATTATGCATATGAACCGCAACGTATGATAGGGAATTAAAGAGCATATAAAAATGACATGCACACACACACACACATACAGAGATACTTTCTACGAAATAAATTAGACGCATACACAATAAACAATACCACGTCTTTGATATATATTTTTACATTTCATTTCATAAAGTCATAAGATACCACCGGAACAAATTTCCAACAAATTTCCAAGGAATTCACACAAAACGCACTGATAAATTCAAAGTGATTACACATAAACACATATGATTCATGAAAATATATAAGTCTATGTCTAGTTTAAGTTAAAAATAAAACATAAAAAAGTTAAAATTAAGAAGAATGTGTGTTGCTATATCAATGCAAATTCGTATATTTTCGTTTCTAGTGACTTTCTGATATTTAATCAGATGTAACAACTGAAGTTGTGTTGTGGATAACGAAGAGATGGATCACTAGAAAGTGGATAATTAGAAGAAAAAGGCTAACTGCCTTGAAAAGCTGACAAAAGATGAACTACCTCTCTTCTTCCCTTGCTCCCGTTCTTAGTAAATATTCTGTCAGCTACCCAGCGCGTTGGTGGTGATGATACCGCTGTATGCGACACCCTAACTCTCACTGCACATCACCAAACAAAAAACCACCACTACATCAGTGGTTAATCAACACATAATTACAGTCTGTATGATCGCATGTGTGAGTGTGTGTGTGTCAGCGCATGAAGGAGGCGTAGTCGCGACAATCAACATGACACGTACTACGCCCAACACCAAACGCACACACAGACACAGACAGAAAGATATGGTCGTGGAGATAAGCGGAATTAAGCAAAGATTGAGTCCGTTTCAGTGGCGTCAGATGTCACTGTTCACCGCACATTCAATATGCAAATGTCTGATACATGTACGTATATATATATATATATATATATATATATATATATATATATATATATATATATATATATATATATATATATATATAAAAATATATAAATATATGTGTGTGCGTGTGTGTGCATATAGTATGTGTATGTGTATGTAGTAAGTGTATGTGTAAGTGTATGCACGAAGAGGGTGCGGCTACATATTGCACAAGAATAATGATAGTGTGTGTGTGTGTGTGTGTGTGTGTGTGTGTGTGTGTAAGTCAAACAAGCGTAAGAGAAAGCACACACACACACGCAAACACACAACCACACTAAACTTTATCAAAGATCCCCAAATATAAGCGGGGCGATCAGAAAATGCGCTGGAAACGTTCATGGAACATCTTGTGTAAATAAAATAACTTGTTAAAGCAACCAAAGGCACGATTGTGGCATGGTGCAATCATTAAGACCACCACAAGACATCACAACAGACGACAAAGTAGGCTTCTGATACATTCTGATACCGGGTTCCAGAGAAACTCAGTTCTATCAGATATCACTGTATTTACATAATTATACAAGTAGAACACACAAATCAACGAAAAATCACTTCTATTCCACCAGCTGGTCAATTCTGGACATGACTTTGCTCACAGTACATCGGAAATCATGACCTGGTGTCATTGTTCATGGCTCCGAAAGTGATCGCGTACCACTAGCATTGGGCGTACCACAGGTTGTGAACCACTGTTCTAATAGAGCAGACCAAGGACAACAGATAGTGTCACATAAGACAGTGTTGTCCCATAATGTTCCCAGTGTTGTCCATAGGATTTTTTTCTAGCCATGAGCCCTTCAACATAATGCGAATCCTTCTTGCACGCGAAAACAGTCCTTGGCTCCCTAGAAATCCCTGTGGCTTCCATACGACTAAAATGAACAACATTGAAAATAATCAGATATAGGAATGAATTGTTTCAACATAAATTTTTGCCGACCTCTAATTTAATATGATGGCCTCCCACTTTTTTCTATTTGGCCCTCAAAAAATCCCATGGTTCCCAAGGGGATCACACGACCGCCGTTGAGAAACCCCGACATAGGAAACACACACATTAACGTTCACACACAAGGAATATTGGCACGCTGACTCCGCACGTCTTATCTCTGTTCGCTTCGTCGTCACAGGCACATGATAGCAGCCATTGATAGCACACACACACACACACACACACACACACACACGTAAGCACGTGCCTGCAACGTCGAGCCAAGACGAAGGTGTGGCCAGACCAACTCCCACACGAATCGACGTCGTGACACGATGCAGACGAACACGAACGAGACAGGCGTTGCACCGTCGAATAAACCAAAAAATAGCCAAAAACATGCACTGTTGACATACCTAGATACAGTGTGTACTCTGGATATAAGAGAGTTATCGGGAGTGGAGGAAAAGTCTATTATACCCGGAGAAAATTAAACGTAAATTATAGAAGACGGTCCAGAAAAGACTCTTATAAACGAGATTCTCCAATATCCGGATTACACTGTACAGAGGAACAAGACAAGTTTTACTAAGTTGGTTGAACAGGGCTTTTCGGACACTCCTTACAACACCTAGAAGCGTGCCGTGGTTCACGCAGCCTAGTTTGAAGACCACTGGCTTGAACGGATCTGACTGTGTGTGTGTGTGTGCACACGTAAGCACTCACCACGAATATACACCAGCCACACACCGCTGTGATTCATCATATACACACATACACACATGCTCTTACACATACACACACACTATATGGCTGATACTGGGAGCGGAGGGATAACCTAGAAAGAACAACGTGGAATAACAACAAACGAGACACAAGTAGTAAGGCCCCAGTAGACGACTACAGAGGGAGTTATTGGCGCTGCCATTGATGACCGTGTGTCAATGGCAGCGCCAGGATTTTTACAGTGGGAGCTAAAGAAAAAGATGTGAAGCTTGGCGAAATAATGGAGGAACTGCCTTGGAAATGTTCGTGGTCAGGATGTTTAGGGAAGGTCAGGACGTACTTGACACTTGTTTTTTGGGGAGCTCAAGCCCCTCCAAGCCCCCCTTGGCTCTGCCACTGCTCCTGACCATGCAATGAGTGCGCTACTGAGCAGCAAGACGTCATGGCACATGTTGTCAGCGTGCTGCAGACACGCACCGTTTCCCAGTAGCATAGATTAGACGCTGCCGTGGAGCAACATCAATGCTTTCTTGCATGAACATGTCGAGACAAACTAGGTCTTGTCAGTGGAATCCATCACTTGGGCAATGCTGATAAATTGCATCAGGTTGCATCATATCTTTAATTAACGTTTTGAACGTGCACGTAGGAATGTTGATCTAAACGTCATTGCGTACGTAAACAGACGCGCAAATGATGAAAGCTGGTGCAGGAAAACTAGACATTCCGATGTATTATAAAAAATACGTCACTGCTGATTTAGAAAATCAACAAACACTGGTATCTTTTGCGCCGGTTCGAGATTACATTCAATTAATTACATATTGCATATATATGCTGCACTTGGGAGCATTCAAGACTTGCATAGCCCCTGCATTGCATTGCAAGACTGGACCTTCTATAACAGGGGTTCCCAACCTTTTTCGCCACGCGACCCCCAGGACAGATCCGGAGGGCTCTATGACCCCCAGTAAATAATAAGAGAAGTTATAAAAACACATTTATACCGAGTTATTATCATATTCAATACTTTAATGTCATTCGTTATTGAATCAATTCGCAAGTACAAGGAAAAATATCACGTGTTCATAACATGAAATTTTTGGAAATTATGACGGATGAATTTTTTTCATGCGGTTCTCGGGACACACAGGTTGGGAAACTTTCCGGCGTATATAGAACAGTGACGCATGTGTTCAGTCATTTCAATAAATACCAGCGCTAAGCAGCCCGGCGTATATGAATCATCCGCCTAATAGGAATGCACAACGCCCTGCCTACGGAACACCTTCATCTCAGCTCCAATCTCACGAGAAAAATATAGATTTCAAGGCTCCAGCGAGAAAGTTCAACTTGCATAGGCATGTGACTACACACCAATAGAGTAAGAACGTATTGCTCTAGCCAGAAATTGCCTGTATCCAAACAAAATCACCCCTCCAGAAAGCGGCCTAGACAAAATTGCGGAAGCATATTGTTTACTATATACACATTTACTATACATGCTATTTGAATAGAGCATAACGAAAAAAGACCAACTCACCAGCTCTGCAGATTGTCGTAAGTAGGAGAATCGCTTGTACACACCAGTAGAACTTGTACAGACGATGGCAAACGCACACACGAACACAAATACACGCACTATCACTAGAGAATTGCACAGCAGATATTGCTTTTGAGAAGATCTGGCGAGTCGTTCATCTCTCGTACAATCTCGGAGAACACTTGGTTGACGTTGGTTTTGCTTTTGGCGCTCGTCTCCAAGAACGGGCTGCCCCAGGTTTGCGCCAGTGCCAGTCCGTCGACGGTGGAAACTTCACGCTGGTGCTCCAAGTCGATCTTGTTGCCGACCAGCATGATTGGCACGCGGTCAGTTCCTTTGACACGCGCGATCTGGTCCTTCATCGAGCGGATGTCCTGAAACGTCTGGTGGTTAGTCAGGCTGTATACAACCAAGAATCCCTGGCCGTTCTTGATGTAGAGATCGCGCATACTCGCGAATTGTTCCGTTCCAGCCGTGTCGAGAATCTCGAGCACACAAGGAGACCCATCAACTTCTATTTCCTTTCGGTAGAAGTCCTCGATGGTAGGATCATACTTTTCCATGAAATGTCCAGACACGAACTGAACGGTGAGAGCACTTTTGCCTACACCACCGGAGCCAAGCACGACCACTTTGAACTCGCGCATTCTTAGAGGATATGGATTGTCTCAGAATTGGAACCACCATACAAAAAAGGCAAAATTCTAAGCTACAATGCGCACAAAACTACCCCGCCCATCATCTGATCACGCACGCCACATGTACACTGAACCTCCCAAGTTGTGTTCAAATCAGCGGGTGTATGGTAAGCCAAAAAGTCGTGAACCTGATGGATTAGCGGCATCTAGTGAGCAAAATTTCAACTACAGATTACATTGACACCTTTCTTTAACGTCACATGATGCACATATACAGCAACGACACGTGATGGTATAGTGATATGTAAATGTAAAGCCATGTCATTCTGTATTATCTCACATGCATGACCCATATTAAATTCATATTGGCACATCCCAAGTGTATAAAAGAAACAACATTGTCAAAATAATTTGCTGAATGATTGAAAATGAATCATCGTTATTTTTGTAGCCAGAACGCAGTAAAAACAACTGTTCAATTGTATTTGAGCTCATTATAGCTGTTTGCGACATTCTTTACAATAATTGAGATTTCAATCCATCTTCATCATCATTTATAGTCTTATTCCATTCAAATCATTTTCAATCATCTGATTTTATCCATATCCGACACAAATCGATAAACGGCGCGAAATGGTCGATTCCGGCTGAAGCGCTCGACGAAAACAACAACAACACAACAGCTCATTATAAATAAGTAGTGGCGCGCTAGTTACAGATATAATCGTCATTGTTGGCAGAATGACAGTTCGTTGAGCGTGTTTAGTGTGTGTGGAATGATGTTTGCCTCAAGAATATTCGCAGATGGCGTTCTGGAAAAGGCCTAGGCGTATGACTTCAGGTGGAAATCCTGGTTTTTTACTGTGGTGGCTGGGTGCGGTGTTCTCTGCGCTGTAAAGCTAAATTTTGCTTCCTATTTTTCCCGATTGTCAAAAAATATCAGTGTTCGCATTTACCGTCCAACCCGACAAACTTACATATGTTGACTACTCTGCTGTAAAATATATTATAATTAACTTCAAATAGACGTTCCTGGACATTTCATGTTCATATTTCATAGACATTATCCTTAGAACAGGCATGCAGTTTATATACCTACTTATACGTATACCCGCAATAAAAAATATACCACCAAATACCACGTATAATAAAAACAAGATATTCGAGTGTCCAGCAAGTGTATTGTGATGGTAAGACTTGCAATGTCATGCGATAATGCAGTGTACACAGCGGTATCACTGTAGCATGAAACTTTTCACAAAACGCAGCATTCCGGAACCGGGAATACCACTGGCAAGATTCTGAATAGAGCCACAAACAGAAGGCATGAGATGGTGAATGGAAGAAGGGTGACTCTCACCCACGGCTCATCCAGATATCTCGCCACTGAAATATGCCAGATGTTTATGTTGCTAAATGATCTTGCCGTGGTCAGAAACATCGTTGTCAAAAAGTTCCGCACACCTGACACTCTTGATATAATTGCTGAGACAGTACGCCGGATGATGGTGATTGGAGTAAGTTCGCTGGTACTTGCTATTCCAAGGTATGTCTGCAGATTAGTGGAATTGATAACTTCAATGTCTCTGATGTCGATATTTTCAGACATTCGGATTTCTCTCCACATCCCTGTCATATCTACGAGACGTGCAAAGCAGGAGTCAAACAGCTTCCTCAACTCCTCCGTATAAGTCGCAACTACTTGTGAAAATTCCCTCCCGTCAACGGCTTCGTCGTTTGATGACAAACTTTCGTTATGCTGTAATGTTGTTGAAGTAGCGTATTCTCTTGCTGTTTGTGTACCACTCGTTTGCAAGGCTGAAGCGCTTCTCTGCGATTCAGCTGTCGACGTGATTACGAGTGTATTATGCGTAATTGGTGGTGAGTATAATTGACGAAGTGGTACTGGTTGCGAGGGATTTGTGGACCCAGTCTCAATGCTTCTCTCCAATATTCTCGCCTTTTTTGGTGTTGAAACCACTCTGCTTGGATTCCTGTAACTAGAATCCCTTTCCAGCGTGCGTTTCCTGGACGGTTTCACGTTTTGCAGACGGAGATTCGGGGTATTATTTTCTTGACACCTCTCTGTCAATGCTTTCTTGGCAGATAACGAGCATTGTCCATAGTATGGTATTGTTCGGCACACAGATGTCCCACTGTTGCAACACTGAATCAGCCACCGATGTCTCTTTGTTGCAAATGGTCTAGCCTTGGTCCTGCGACTACAAGAAGCCGCTCTGGTGGCTGTAGAAGCCATACATGCTTTTAAGGAGGTATTAGGCCATGTTTTCGACCGTACCGCTGTTCTCGAAGGTTGTGAGCCGGTAGTTTTCAAGCATGATGGTTTGCATGTGGCTCGACTGCGAGCCACATTGCGCTTCACATTGGCGCTCTTTTGTGTATTTTTGGCGCGAATACACGGCCGCTTCTTTTCAATACAGCGCCTGACAGATGCAGCGGTCTTTGGGGGCTTGACCAGCCTGCTAGACTTTGATCCCGTTTTTGGTTTCGATATGCAGACACATGACGCTATTGGTGTGTCTGAATTTGTCAAGTTATCGCGCGGTCTCTTTCTTGCAGGCGACAATGAACTGACAGTTATTTTGTTGGGACGTTTTATCTTCCTTTCATTCCGGTGGTTGGGCTGTTTTGTGGCTGTTCTCGATGTTGGCATGATAGAAGTCGCCACATGCGGTTTTGCCATTTTCCTGGCGTCTTTCTTTGCAGTCGGTCGTGAGCAGCACACGATACCGCCGCGACGCTTCCTTTTTGCTGAAGCCTGACCTCGGATCTTGGCTTGACAATCGACCAATATGGCTGCTTGTCTTGGTCGCCTCGACATCCTACGAGGTTCAGTCAGTCAGTCAGTTGCTTGAGATCTGCAAATGATCATTTTGCTGGTTCTTGCTGCTCTGAGTTCTGTTTCACAGATTCATTCTGTTCTGACTTCATTTTAGCTGATGTAATTCACTGGATCACAATGAACACTTATCACATCACAAATGCAATACAACTGATTCAGTCCAGGTTTTCAATCGAAAAAAAACATCTACGTTTAAATAATTGCAAAAAAACGCGTGCATATTCCATCTCGGATATCGCGATGCGGTGAATTTTGCTAACAATTAAGCAGGTGTTTTCAATATCTCTTAAAGTTTTTTTTTACCTAAAATTCGTTTTGTTTTTAAGCTTTTTTCATTTGAAAGTATTTTCTATATTGCATTTATTCATCTCCCGGATTTTTATATTGAAGTCAAAAGTGAATAATATGGATAAATTAAATTTATTGCATCATTTTGTGCGTATTCTTATAAAAGTGTACAATTATCGATTGGAAAATATTAATACGCATGAACATTGGAAGCAGTCAGTTAGCACGGAGTCCCACCAAACACCTCCGAGCACCACTCCTCAATCAAGGGCTTGATGGATGAATTAAGCACTTTGGAGAACTC
Source organism: Sacculina carcini (assembly GCA_916048095.2). Classification (NCBI taxonomy): domain Eukaryota; kingdom Metazoa; phylum Arthropoda; class Thecostraca; family Sacculinidae; genus Sacculina; species Sacculina carcini. Next base: position 8,262,249 of record OU696579.1, on the reverse strand, counting down.
CATACCACCTTGCTAAAGCTCTACACGACACTATCACAAGAACACCCGTAAATTCACATCCAATTCACAACCTATTCGACCAAAATACACCAGCTATCAGGGAATGGAGTAGTCGGTAGCACGCTGACAACATTTGGACGGGGTCTGTGTCCAGTTGTAGATGTAGGAGCCACGAGAACGAAACTCGCGCGTGCACATTCGCCCCGTCATCTCGAGAGATCGATGCTTGTCCAGCATCATCGTTGAACTCTGTTTATGGGTGACCAGATAGCGATTATCGCAGCCACGCGAGCGGAACTCCGTGTCGAACCTTGGCTCGTGCAGTCTGCGTACACTGATCGGAGCCAGCCACGCTCCGACCGACACGTCTTCACTGTTGAATCGTCGTAGCAGCGGCTCGCTCTCTGCCAGATATCGCACGAGATCGCCGGATATCACGTACCCCCCGCCCAGTGCGTACGGCAGATAGTGATCGCACAGATCCCAGTCGCTCTCTTTCCAGGCACCTCGCGTCATGGGTCGAGCTCTGCCGTCGAAAAAGCCAGCGTACAAGCGTTCGGCGCGCCACTGTCTGTCCTCAGTCAACAGTCGCAGCAGCTCTCCCACACGTACATAACTGTCGTCGTCACATTTCAGCACGTACTCGACGCTCAAATGTGACGACACCCAGCTGAACGCCGCCAGCACCTTGTCAGTGAGTCGACTGTACTCATCGCTCGTGCGTTGCAGCAGCAATATATCGCCGTATTCAGCCTGTTCCCGATGCAAATCGTCCACCACCTGGGACGATAAATTAACAGATCCGACGACAAACCAGTGACGGACATCTCGCTTATTCATGCCGAACATGGACACACTCTTCAACCAAGTTGCACGCGCAGCCGCCCGCCGCTCCGAATAATGTGCCGCCGTCATCACCAGTATAGCCAGCTGTCGTGCGAGCAAACACACAAACTAAGATGAAACGAACGGTGGATGAACTAAGATGAAACGAACGGTGGATGAACTAAGATGAAACGAACGGTGGATGAAAGTACGAAACGAGTGCGCAAGATATATTTAGATAAATAATATATTTAATATCTAATAATAATAATAAATTATAATCATGTAATAGGGCTGGTAGTCACCACCACTAAATATATAATAGATAAATATATTTATTATATTTATATATATTAAGATATATTGCTATTTTTCGTTTATTTTTTTTTGCGCATTTCTTTATATATTTTTCCATGCACATGAAATGCTTATGCTTGTATGTGAATATACAATACAATTTCAATTTCAATAAAGCACCATTTTGAGGCCAATTAAAACCAAACGATACCTTTAGTGAAGCCTGCTTGTTCGTGTGCTTCTCGTCATAAGTACGGAGTCTTGAGGGAACATCATCTGGACTCGTATCCACGCCAATCCAAGACAGCGCCACGCCGACACCCAGTACAAAACCGAGGCCAAGCAGCAACGCACTCGACACGAAACGCTGCGATTGGATGCGTTTCATAGCCAACACCACCAAACACTGCACAAACACACACACACACACAAACACCGATCAAGGGGAGTGAACGTGTGTGCTTGCATGAGGTTGCACGAGGCATTTGCACAATGTTGCAATGTTGCATTTGCACACGTGGCGGCTTATTGCTGCAATATTCTGTGGTGCGACAGGAATTACGTCTCGCGCCACCGCACGACCCTACCAGCTGTGTGTACGCCTATTTGTATGTGTGTCATGTTTGTCCGTGTCATTGTGTATGTGTTGTAGGACCATGTGTGTGTGTGTGAGCTTGTTTGTACGTGTGTCTGATCGTCCTGTCCTGTATGTCTGTACTTGTAAATACAGTCGGTCCAAAGCACTCACGTTATCAACTTGTGTTGTTCCGTGGCAACCCAAACACCACAAGTCATTGTGTGTGTGTGTATGCGTTTGTATGTGCATGTGTGTTGTTTTGTGTGTGTGTGTGTGTGTTGTTTTGTGTGTGTATGTGTTGTTTTGTGTGTGTATGTGTTGTTTTGTGTGTGTATGTGTTGTTTTGTGTGTGTGTGGGTTGTTTTGTGTGTGTATGCGTTTGTATGTGTGTATGCGTTTGTATCTGTGTGTATGTGTTGTTTTGTGTGTGTATGTGTTGTTTTGTGTGTGTATGTGTTGTTTTGTGTGTGTATGTGTTGTTTTGTGTGTGTATGTGTTGTTTTGTGTGTGTATGTGTTGTTTTGTGTGTGTATGTGTTGTTTTGTGTGTGTATGTGTTGTTTTGTGTGTGTATGTGTTGTTTTGTGTGTGTATGTGTTGTTTTGTGTGTGTATGTGTTGTTTTGTGTGTGTATGTGTTGTTTTGTGTGTGTATGTGTTGTTTTGTGTGTGTATGTGTTGTTTTGTGTGTGTATGCGTTTGTATATGTGTGTATGCGTTTGTATCTGTGTGTATGTGTTGTTTTGTGTGTGTATGTGTCGTTTTGTGTGTGTATGTGTTGTTTTTTTGTGTGTATGTGTTGTTTTGTATGTGTATGTATTGTTTTGTGTGTGTATGCGTTTGTATGTGTGTGTATGCGTTTGTATCTGTGTGTATGTGTTGTTTTGTGTGTGTATGTGTTGTTTTGTGTGTATGTGTTGTTTTGTGTGTGTATGTGTTGTTTTGTGTGTGTGTATGTGTTGTTTTGTGTGTGTATGTGTTGTTTTGTGTGTGTGTGTATGTGTTGTTTTGTGTGTGTGTGTATGTGTTGTTTTGTGTGTGTGTGTATGTGTTGTTTTGTGTGTGTGTAGGTGTTGTTTTGTGTGTGCATGTGTTGTTTTGTGTGTGTATGTGTTGTTTTGTGTGTGCATGTGTTGTTTTGTGTGTGTATGTGTTGTTTTGTGTGTGTATGTGTTGTTTTGTGTGTGTATGTATTGTTTTGTGTGTGTATGTGTTGTTTTGTGTGTATGCGTTTGTATCTGTGTGTATGTGTAGTTTTGTGTGTTTATGTGTTGTTTTTGTGTATGTGTTGTTTTGTGAGTGTATGCGTTTGTATGTGTGTGTATGCGTTTGTATCTGTGTGTATGTGTTGTTTTGTGTGTGTATGTGTTGTTTTGTGTGTGTATGTGTTGTTTTGTGTGTGTGTATGTGTTGTTTTGTGTGTGTATGTGTTGTTTTGTGTGTGTATGTGTTTGTATGTGTGTGTATGCGTTTGTATGTGTGTGTATGCGTTTGTATGTGTGTGTATGCGTTTGTATCTGTGTGTATGTATTGTTTTGTGTGTGTATGTGTTGTTTTGTGTGTGTATGTGTTGTTTTGTGTGTGTATGTGTTGTTTTGTGTGTGTATGTGTTGTTTTGTGTGTGCATGTGTTGTTTTGTGTGTGTATGTGTTGTTTTGTGTGTGTATGTGTTGTTTTGTGTGTGTATGTGTTGTTTTGTGTGTGTATGTGTTGTTTTGTGTGTGTATGTGTTGTTTTGTGTGTGTATGTGTTGTTTTGTGTGTGTATGGGTTGTTTTGTGTGTGTATGCGTTTGTATGTGTGTGTATGCGTTTGTATGTGTGTGTATGCGTTTGTATCTGTGTGTATGTGTTGTTTTGTGTGTGTATGTGTCGTTTTGTGTGTGTATGTGTTGTTTTTTTGTGTGTATGTGTTGCTTTGTGTGTGTATGTATTGTTTTGTGTGTGTATGCGTTTGTATGTGTGTGTATGCGTTTGTATCTGTGTGTATGTGTTGTTTTGTGTGTGTATGTGTTGTTTTGTGTGTATGTGTTGTTTTGTGTGTGTATGTGTTGTTTTGTGTGTGTGTATGTGTTGTTTTGTGTGTGTATGTGTTGTTTTGTGTGTGTGTGTATGTGTTGTTTTGTGTGTGTGTATGTGTTGTTTTGTGTGTGCATGTGTTGTTTTTTGTGTGTATGTGTTGTTTTGTGTGTGCATGTGTTGTTTTGTGTGTGTATGTGTTGTTTTGTGTGTGTATGTGTTGTTTTGTGTGTGTATGTATTGTTTTGTGTGTGTATGTGTTGTTTTGTGTGTATGCGTTTGTATCTGTGTGTATGTGTAGTTTTGTGTGTTTATGTGTTGTTTTTGTGTATGTGTTGTTTTGTGAGTGTATGCGTTTGTATGTGTGTGTATGCGTTTGTATCTGTGTATGTGTTGTTTTGTGTGTGTAGGTGTTGTTTTTTGTGTGTATGTGTTGTTTTGTGTGTGTGTATGTGTTGTTTTGTGTGTGTATGTGTTGTTTTGTGTGTGTATGTGTTGTTTTGTGTGTGTATGTGTTGTTTTGTGTGTGTATGTGTTGTTTTGTGTGTGTATGTGTTGTTTTGTGTGTGTATGTGTTGTTTTGTGTGTGTATGTGTTGTTTTGTGTGTATGTATGTGTTGTTTTGTGTGTGTATGTGTCGTTTTGTGTGTGTATGTGTTTGTATGTGTGTGTATGTGTTGTTTTGTGTGTGTATGTGTGTGTATGTGTTGTTTTGTGTGTGTATGTGTTGTTTTGTGTGTGTATGTGTTGTTTTGTGTGTGTATGTGTTGTTTTGTGTGTGTATGTGTTGTTTTGTGTGTGTATGTGTTGTTTTGTGTGTGTATGTGTTGTTTTGTGTGTGTATGTGTTGTTTTGTGTGTGTATGTGTTGTTTTGTGTGTGTATGTGTTGTTTTGTGTGTGTATGTGTTGTTTTGTGTGTGTATGTGTTGTTTTGTGTGTGTATGTGTTGTTTTGTGTGTGTATGTGTTGTTTTGTGTGTGTATGTGTTGTTTTGTGTGTGTATGTGTTGTTTTGTGTGTGTATGTGTTGTTTTGTGTGTATGTGTTTTGTGTGTGTATGTGTTGTTTTGTGTGTGTGTGCGTTTGTATGTGTGTGTATGTGTTGTTTTGTGTGTGTATGTGTTTGTATGTGTGTGTATGCGTTTGTATCTGTGTGTACGTGTTGTTTTGTGTGTGTATGTGTTGTTTTGTGTGTGTATGCGTTTGTATGTGCATGTGTGTTGTTTTGTGTGTGTGTTGTTTTGTGTGTGTATGTATTGTTTTGTGTGTGTATGTGTTGTTTTGTGTGTGTATGTGTTGTTTTGTGTGTGTATGTGTTGTTTTGTGTGTGTATGTGTTGTTTTGTGTGTGCATGTGTTGTTTTGTGTGTGTATGTGTTGTTTTGTGTGTGTATGTGTTGTTTTGTGTGTGTATGTGTTGTTTTGTGTGTGTATGTGTTGTTTTGTGTGTGTATGTGTTGTTTTGTGTGTGTATGTGTTGTTTTGTGTGTGTATGGGTTGTTTTGTGTGTGTATGCGTTTGTATGTGTGTGTATGCGTTTGTATGTGTGTGTATGCGTTTGTATCTGTGTGTATGTGTTGTTTTGTGTGTGTATGTGTCGTTTTGTGTGTGTATGTGTTGTTTTTTTTGTGTGTATGTGTTGCTTTGTGTGTGTATGTATTGTTTTGTGTGTGTATGCGTTTGTATGTGTGTGTATGCGTTTGTATCTGTGTGTATGTGTTGTTTTGTGTGTGTATGTGTTGTTTTGTGTGTATGTGTTGTTTTGTGTGTGTATGTGTTGTTTTGTGTGTGTGTATGTGTTGTTTTGTGTGTGTATGTGTTGTTTTGTGTGTGTGTGTATGTGTTGTTTTGTGTGTGTGTATGTGTTGTTTTGTGTGTGCATGTGTTGTTTTTTGTGTGTATGTGTTGTTTTGTGTGTGCATGTGTTGTTTTGTGTGTGTATGTGTTGTTTTGTGTGTGTATGTGTTGTTTTGTGTGTGTATGTATTGTTTTGTGTGTGTATGTGTTGTTTTGTGTGTATGCGTTTGTATCTGTGTGTATGTGTAGTTTTGTGTGTTTATGTGTTGTTTTTGTGTATGTGTTGTTTTGTGAGTGTATGCGTTTGTATGTGTGTGTATGCGTTTGTATCTGTGTATGTGTTGTTTTGTGTGTGTAGGTGTTGTTTTTTGTGTGTATGTGTTGTTTTGTGTGTGTGTATGTGTTGTTTTGTGTGTGTATGTGTTGTTTTGTGTGTGTATGTGTTGTTTTGTGTGTGTATGTGTTGTTTTGTGTGTGTATGTGTTGTTTTGTGTGTGTATGTGTTGTTTTGTGTGTGTATGTGTTGTTTTGTGTGTGTATGTGTTGTTTTGTGTGTATGTATGTGTTGTTTTGTGTGTGTATGTGTCGTTTTGTGTGTGTATGTGTTTGTATGTGTGTATGTGTTGTTTTGTGTGTGTATGTGTGTGTATGTGTTGTTTTGTGTGTGTATGTGTTGTTTTGTGTGTGTATGTGTTGTTTTGTGTGTGTATGTGTTGTTTTGTGTGTGTATGTGTTGTTTTGTGTGTGTATGTGTTGTTTTGTGTGTGTATGTGTTGTTTTGTGTGTGTATGTGTTGTTTTGTGTGTGTATGTGTTGTTTTGTGTGTGTATGTGTTGTTTTGTGTGTGTATGTGTTGTTTTGTGTGTGTATGTGTTGTTTTGTGTGTGTATGTGTTGTTTTGTGTGTGTATGTGTTGTTTTGTGTGTGTATGTGTTGTTTTGTGTGTATGTGTTTTGTGTGTGTATGTGTTGTTTTGTGTGTGTATGTGTTGTTTTGTGTGTGTGTGCGTTTGTATGTGTGTGTATGTGTTGTTTTGTGTGTGTATGTGTTTGTATGTGTGTGTATGCGTTTGTATCTGTGTGTACGTGTTGTTTTGTGTGTGTATGTGTTGTTTTGTGTGTGTATGCGTTTGTATGTGCATGTGTGTTGTTTTGTGTGTGTGTTGTTTTGTGTGTGTATGTGTTGTTTTGTGTGTGTATGTGTTGTTTTGTGTGTGTATGTGTTGTTTTGTGTGTGTATGTGTTGTTTTGTGTGTGTATGTGTTGTTTTGTGTGTGTATGTGCTGTTTTGTGTGTGTATGGGTTGTTTTGTGTGTGTATGTGTTGTTTTGTGTGTGTATGTGTTGTTTTGTGGTGGCAGGCGGAGTAGCGATGTTGGGGCACGCCCGTATGATGATATATATTCGCCATTGTTGAATTTTTGCTCCACTTTATTCTCGCATAGTTTGGACGTGGAAAGACAAATGTAAGCCACATCTAATCCTAGACCGATTTTTAGTGAGGCATTTACTATGAATCGGGTAGCTGGTTTGTCTCATGATCATTTCTTGAACACCGTATAGTACCCGAACTTACATGAAGACACACACACACACAAACAAAAACAAAGGCAGCCGTTAAACACTACACGCTGACGAAACATGTGATGTATTACGCACAAATCGCTATATGCGACTCATTACAGGGAAAGTCGACAATATAGCAGGATAAAGCCTTACGCCAGCGAAAATACAGTGTCATCCAAAAATGTGCGTGGTGCAAGCATAACTCCTGCATTATTTTTACAACAGAACACCTACAACAGACCATATTCATCAGGAATTTGAACAACCAAATCAACACACACACGCACACGCACAAACGAAAGTGGGAACCAAGACATCAGTGAACAATGGGACATATAAACCCACGCACTGAATACTCAAATCGTACGTGTTTATACAATCGCAAATCACTCGGAAAGTGGGCGGCAGAACGTTGAACCAGCACAGTGAGAATGTGCCGGGCGCAGTTGGTTGGTATGAAGCACACCATGGTGTGAGGTGTGTGTGTTACACGTTGGCTCCGAGGTCTGCCGTCGTACGACACGCCACCTCCATGGCTCCGACAACATTGTCGTCGAGACCACCGCGCTGCAGAACGGCCAGGCCGGCCAGCGTGCTGCCGTTCGGCGTTGAAATCGAGCGTCTCAGTTCGGCCGGCTGTCGTCCCGATTGCAACAGCATCTTGGCAGTGCCGAGCACCACGCACGCGCTCGCCTTCAGAGCCTCGTCCCACGGCACATCAAGACTGACAGTGCCCTGAACCAGAGCTTCGATAAAAGCGCATGTGAAGGCAGAGCCGCTGCCCACCGCTGTCGAGTATGCGTCCATCAGCGACTCATCCACCTCGACGCAAGTGCCCAGCGAAGAGAAGATGGTCTCGACGGCCAAATAAAGCGCGTGCGGTAAATCGACACCCATACAGTAGGCACAGAAGCCGACTCCAATGGCCATCATTTTGTTGGGAGCACACCGCACCACGTGCAAACACTCCTCGTGGACAGAATCCACGGCGACATCGTCGACAGTCTCTTCGGCAGCCTCTTCGGAGACGACGGTTGCCGGTTCTTCCTGGACATCGCCTTCCTCAGTCGTGTTCTGTTTCTTCGGCGAATCGTCCACCTTGCTGTCGGCCGCTGGAGGAACACTAGACTCTGCATCAACAGACTCAGACGACACGACGACGACGGGAGATTGAGCACGAGGAGACGACGGACAGCTGGAGATCCGAGTGGACAGTAGTTGAAGCACTCGCTGTCGAGGTACGCCGGGAATGACTGAGATGAACAGACGAGGCTTACCGTCTTGCACTGGCTGCAACTTCTGCACGAGTTTGTTGAGTACGTTGGCCTTGACTGCCAGCACAATAATATCGGACTGTTGCACCAGTTGGTCGTTGCTGGCGGCCACATCGCACTTCCAGCGCCGCCACACGGCCATGTGGCGTCCGCTGGGAGCGCTGACAGTCACATCGGAAGGTGCCAACAGACCCTGGTCGAGCATCCCTTGCGCCATCGACTGAGCCATTTGGCCGGCACCCAAAAAACCCACCTTGCGACCGCCGAGACCGATCGAGAAAGTGACGCGATCTGAGAAGTCGGTTTCCGGCGGGGAAAGGCATTCCTCGGCTTCGGACTCGCTGGCTTCCAGATCGAGCATGCTCACATTGGCAGGCTGGCTCTCGTCGTCATCTTCAGTGGGTGTCCATGGACGTTTCGGCTTGCGGACACGCTTGTGGTAGCGCCGAGGAGTGCGAATGTCGTCGCCACCCATTCTTCCACCCAGAGGTGTGACCACCGAAGTGGACCGATGCAACACTTGACCAGCGCCCAAAGAACCGTCAACCAGTGCGGTAGGCGGTTGAGTGGGCTTCTGTTGCAAGTTGCGACGGTGCTTCATGCTTTTCGAGTGCATGATGAGGCCGTTGAGTTGCGGGGCCAGAAAGCACGCGCATAAACAACACCAACTACGGTGCGGAGAGTTGGGCACAGGTCGCAGCCAGCGCCGCAAACTCGGGTGTTCAAGAAATTTAGGGTTGAATTTGTAGGCTGCTTTGAATTTTTTACTCCTGTCACCAGGGGTTCCTGTTCGTCTATATATCTCCATGTTTTCTCTGTGGCGCTGAGAGGCATTGTGTTTGTAGAGGTCGTTTTTACGCGAAAAAAGATTTCGGTTGCAGGCTCTACACCAAGCCATAAATTCGTTCTGAGGATATGGACTAATCCACTCTTTACAAAAATCCTCATGTTCCCATTCATTGCGATATCGCTGCGCGTACTGAATGGATTTGAGGTTTTTACCGTAGACTCCCGAGGAATTGCCAACATCATCAACGTGCATTCCTTCGTCATCGACTAGCGAGCCGTCCAGTAGATCCTGGTCATCCTCCTCAATCCTGGTCACCTCAACCAGCTGTTCATTTGGCTCTTCATCATCGTCATCCTCAGTCCTGTCCTCAATTTGAACGTCGACCACCACATCTCGGGCCTCTGTCTTCAGGATGGGAGCGCCTTCATCCACGTCAATGGCGTCGATAATGGACAACTGGTCCTCCAGCTCCTTCATCTGCTTGATAGGAACGCCGGTCATTCTGCCCGCTCCAGCGACCGACCAAGCTCAACTCGGCACACCAACCAACGCAACACATCAACACAATACAATCTGCACACACGCATCACCAATGAAATGCATTATTGACAACATCGACCGGGGGCAATGTAATATTTTCGCGCGGTCATTGATGTATTAGAATCACAGCTTGTATGCGTAGTCGAATAATAATTCAAACTTGTATACAAAGTGTAGATTTTTCCATCAAATGATAATAGATTAGAATGAGCACTACAATCACAGATAAAAATGACACATGAAAAAAAGGCCAAGCATTACAACACACAATCAGTGGGAAATTCAAGATCACAAAACAACACAGAATACACACACACACACACACACTAACCAAGAGCTGAAGATATGTTGCGTTTTAAACACCATGAGACAAGGAAAATTTGGCCAAGAATTTAATCAGGCATCATAGAGCGTGAAAAAACACTAATATTACTCAGATCAAAGGCCGGTGTGTGACTTTTGCAACGGAATCTCTGATACTTTTCGTATTGTAAAATATAAAAAGCACACACAATAGCGCCATTTAATGACCCCCAAATAACCATCGTATTCTTGCGCATAACCGCTACTGCTAAAATAATAGTTAAACAATATATATCGAGTAGCCAGCAAAAGAAACTATTTCAATATCATAAATCAACTTTATTTTCAAATATAGAAATAATGTACGCATGAAACACTGTGTGTGCGTATGTATATTGTATGTTTGCGTGTTTATGTATGTATGTGTACATATTTATATGTAAGTTTGTGTGTGTATGTATGCTTGTGTTTGCCGCTTGTATGGTTCTTGTTGCGGTGTTTATTTGCTGTCCGACGATTATTTAGCTATTTGTTTTCCTTCATTGGCGCGCGTGTTTATATGTGCGTGCTCTACAAATATATGTTAATGTTGATGCTGATGTAGAAACTCCCAACACTGAAATGCTGCTTTGAAAACTTTGAAAAATCTACCATAAAAAACTGAGTTTATTAAGCCATGTTCGAATCGGTAGAATGACTTCCGCAGTTGTTGTTGTTGGTATAGTGATAAACTGTGATGTACTTTAAATCATGACTTCCGCATTTATATTTTGTACATTGTAAACTATTCGTCACAGACAAATGAACAGCAGAACCCGTTTACCTTTATGTTCGGTACCAATTACATGATGATGAAAACCAGCCGAAAACATCTAATACAAAGAACATCATTTTAACATTGAAATCTGCTCAAAACTCATATCAAAAGAAACGATGATAGCAACAAGAAAATAAACACTTCCAAACCTGAAGACGCCAGAAAGCCGCGTACTTGGCAACATGGATGAAATTTGAGTTTTGTATAAGTCTTAAAAATACTCAGATTTATTGAATTAGAGCATCCGATAAGGCATAGATTTGATTGAAAAACGCAATTGAAGGTTATTTGAAAAAAATCAAACATGCATAATTGGCATTACAAATCCGGCACAAAATCGACAATGAATTTGAATGGCAACTTCGTTGTTTATAGCGGGTGGAGGTTGCTAGGACCTGCCGGGTTTTTTGTAATTTATATTCGTCTTGACGTTGTAGCTGGTACTCTATTGGTATGTGATTTGTGCTTAATAATCGCTACGAAAGTTTCTAACATGAGCGGATCAACTTCAGGTGATTAAATACACACTTCATAGAAAAATTATTGCACGCCTCATGACGCTTTTCCGACTACTGTGTGCATACTTTCATGAAATTGTTTCGTTGTTTATTTTTCAAGTTGGGCTTTGGTAGCACTTATTAATGTATGCGTGTGTTTTTTTCAGAGCGTTTTTCCCAGTTATATGCTGCCGAAAGCGAGCTTGCACACGATAAAGAAGTGTTGGAAGCTGCTGAGGTACACTTGCCACGAGAATTGCCAGATATTTTGCCAATGTTTTTCTTTATATTTTTATGATGTTTTTCATCGTATAATATTCCTTCATATGGTGTTTTGTTTAATTGATATTTCATTTTATCGTCAATTTCACGTGCCAATTTTAAATTATTACCTCTAATTTTGACAACTATTTGGTGAGTTGCGCTGTCGCTTTGGACATAAATTGCATTTAAATAATAATTTAATATTTTCTAACAATGATTAATACAATACATGGAATATGTGTACAATATGTACACAAAATGTGCATTAATCCTACAACATCCTAATGACCTTGTTGAACGCGAAAGCTAAGGTTCTACACGTATTCCATGATAGAGCTCACATTTTTTGTCCTACATAATTCAGATTATTGTCTAAACTTGTTTCGTAACAGTTATTTCGGTAAGTCAAATTTTGTGTTTATATCGATCGATCAGTGGAATTGTCATGCGGTTTTCAAAGCAATTACAACGTTTTCCCCTGTACAAACCAGCCCGATATATGATTGTGGTGACGCAGAACAGATATATTTGCTACCGTGAACAATCTCAGTTAGTGTGAGCCAACGTGTATGTGTGTGTGTGTGTGTGTGTGTGTGTGTGTGTGTGTGTGTGTGTGTGTGTGTGTGTGTGTGTGTGTGTGTGTTTGCTTGTCAGAAATTGAAACTGACAATAGTTGAGGCGACACTTGATCAGTGTCTGCTTGCCACCAAAGACAGCAACGATTGCCTGTTTCTGCTCAAACATTTCACCGGCGAAATTTTCGACAAACTCAAATCGGCCGGTGTTCCGTGAGTGCACCCAGCTTGTGCAATGTGCCTAATTTGTGTAATGTAGCTTACTCTGCATAAAAGCTCCCGTTTTCCATTCATCATGCAACTGTCTGAAATCGGTATTCGTAGATCGTTTTGTCTATTGTTCTGCGATAGTTGATTTCATTGGTTAATAATACGGGCCAATTTCTTAACTATAAATTGTTTAATTTCGGGGTTTGTTTGTTAATTTCTGAACAACTCTCCACTTCATTTATATGTACGTACGTACGTGTACGTACGTGTAATGTGTACATGTACGTGTACGTAATGTGTAAAATCCCCCGTGTAAACGTGTACGTGTAATTAATATACGTGTAATGTGTGACTATTTTAGATTTTATTTTTGTTCTGTTTTAATCGCGCCATTGTTGCTATGTGCGCTAAATCAAATACATGTTGTTGTGTGTGTGTGTGTGTGTGTGTGTGTGTGTGTGTGTGTGTGTGTGTGGTGCAGTATCGTGGGTCGTCCTGCGCTGTTATCATGCGCTATCGAGGCCGGTGTGGACCACACTGATAGTAACAGTCGTGCTGGTGGACGAAGACGATTTGAGACCATGTTTCATCCGCTCTACTGCACCTCCATGCACTCTGTTGCTCTCTGCTTCACTGGCTTCCGTAAACGAAATCAACTGGTAACACACTGACACTGACACACTGACACACTGACACACACACACTGACACACACTGACACACTAACACAGACTGACACACACTGACACACACTGACACACACTGACATACACTGACATACACACACACACACACACACACACACACACACACACACACACACACACACACACTGACACACACACTGACACACACACACACTGACACACACTGGCATACACTGACATACACTGACACACACACTGACATACACTGATACACTGACACACACACACTGAGGCACTAACACACACACTAACACACACACTGAGACACACTGACACACACTGACACACTGACACACACACACTGAGACACACACTGACACACTGACATACACACTGACACACACTAACACACACTGAGACATACACTAACACACTGACACACACGTACACACACACACACTGACACACACTAACACTGACACACACTAACACACACTGACAAACACTAAAATACTGACACACACTAACACACACTCACTAACACACACTAACACACTGACACACACTAACACACACTCACTGACACACATTGACACACACACACACACACACACACTAACACACACTAACACACACTGACACACACTGACACATACACTAACACACACTGACTGACACACACTGACATACACTAACACACACTGACACACACTGACACACACACTGACATACACTGACATACACACTGACACACACTGAGACACACACTGACACACACACACTGACACACACACTGAGACACACACTGACACACACTGACACACACTGACATACACTGACACACACTGACATACACTGACACACACGTACACTGACACACACTGACACACTGACATACACTGACACACACTGACACACACTGACTCACAGACATACACTAACACACACTGACATACACTGACACACTGACATACACTGACACACACTGACTCACAGACATACACTAACACACACTGAGACACTGACACACACTGACATACACACTGACATACACACTGACACACACTAACACACTGACACACACAAACACACACACACACTAATACACTGACACACTCACACACACTGACATACACTGACACACACTGACACACATACACATTGACACATGACACATACTGACATACACTGAAACACACTGACACACATACACATTGTGAATGTGTGAATGTGTGTGTGTGTACTTACTTATAACTTTCTTAACTTTTAATTTACATGTTGTTTAATTATAACTTTATGTATTCACTTTTAACTTTTATTACTTATAACTATATATATTTAACTTTTGGTTAAGAGCCCAACTTAACTTTTAACTTTTAATTACTTATAACTATATATATTTACTTTTAACTTTTATCCAATTCGGCCCGAAGGGCCGAATTGATGGTATTTTTTTGCCCTATACTGATTGCAAATTTTCTGAATGTCTGTTTGTACCCTGTCTCCTCCTAAACCACTGGACCGATTTTGATGAAACTTGGTATAACAAAGTTATAATCAGACCAGTTTTCTATCTATCAGTTTACTCAGTTTTCTCTCTCTTTCTCTCAGTTTACTTTCGCGTTCTTTTCGCGGCTTGCTTGTGCAGCTGTCGTTAGGCTAATTTATGTGTTAGAGCGACGCCAGTAGTACACGGCGCCTGATATGTTTGGCAATGTGTGACAGTTTATTAATTACCTTTTTTTGTGTGTCTGACTTGGCTGAGCAGATCGTGGTAACACGCGTATGTACAGTCAGAACATGTTTAGAAATAGCTTGTGTCCCGGTTGTGTAGTTCGCGCTGTTTGGCCAACTGGCATTGCTTGTGGTGTATGGTGCCAACGACATGTGTTCGTGGGTATATAAACCAGGTTTACTAAGAATAGGGGCTTGGGCGGTGCTTGGTGGTTGGCTTGGCTTGGCTAGGGTATTAGGTTCAGGACTTATTAAGTTTTATGAGTAGATTTGACTGGTTACTGTAAATACACAATTAAAATACGACTGGGTGACTATTACTTGTTATCGCGGAACACAACATCAAGAGGAAATATCAAGACATCACGATTAGCCCAACGACGAAGGTCAACATCACAACATATTGCTACTGTTACACTTGGTCCCTAGGGGTAAAATGGATGCAAGAAGGTCATAGGCTAGGTGTTGTTGCATATAAACATATAAACCAGCATATAAACACGATAATAATCAAAACGTTATTCTGTCTGTCTGTGTGTGTGTGTGTGCACAAACGAGTTTTTCACATTTTGGGGATTTTATGCCACGGGTTTGAGGAAAACTGCTCAACAGAATTGACAGTTTTTTATCCACAGATTGGAAATTTTGTCTTCTACAAGATGATATATTTTTCAAATATGTAGTGTTAACATTCCAAAAGATATAACCGTTTATTCAAGACCATTTCATTGCCACCGACGACTGATAGATTCAACACAGCGATGAATGGAGACAATGGCGGATCCAGGAATTTTGCAGGGGGGCTTGAAAAACGCCTTTGAAACGCCTTGAACGCCAGCCTCCTTGAAAAACGTTTTTAAAAATGTCCTTCACATGCAATGTTTTACACTAATTTTGATATATCTTCTAAAAAACTTTTTAACAAGCCATTATAAAATATTTAGCCCCACTATATACATCATCCGCCTATTACTTCATTCGCCTATGATTTCTCGCTGCTGCGAAATCAACATCTGAATTTATGTGCAAAGCGCATGACGTATTCGCTAGAGCGCTAGCGTTCAGGACAAAATCTAGCTAAAAATCTAAAATAAAAATATTCACATTTAGACATTTATATTGGTTAGCATATTTACAGGTTAAATTTTTTATTTTTATATTTGTATTCATTTTATTTTATAGATTGAATATGAATTTCATGTTATGAACTGTTCCGCACGACGGGCGAGTTTAAATCTATATCTATATAAGAAATTCTCTGTCTGTCTGTGTGTGTATGTATGCTTGAATATGAGGTTAAAATAACTGCGAGGGCTCAATGATATAGATCAGTGGTTTCAAACGTAAAAGAAGAGATGGATCATTTTTATGAAATATGTCCCGCAGACAGCAACTATAGACAATAAAACGTTCAATCTCACCGTGTATAATGCATTCTTATACAAAACTAACGGATTTGTCTTCAAGATCCAGAACGGATCGATACGATCCACAACGGGTGGGTTTATATGCTAGACATTTAGGTTGGGTTACGTCAAGAAATGATCACTAACTAGGGGTGAGTTTGTGTGTGACGTACTAGACAATAAAAGCATAATAACTTATTGATATGTGTATCTTCTGGTCCCAAATTATTTCATCATTTTGCTTCTTCTTTACCCTCTTATGTAATCTGTCCATAATGTGTAGTTGGTTTAGGATATCAAGGCCGAATTGGGGGTATGCAGCTTTGGATCTGGTTTGTGGCCAGACAAAGCTGCACGTCTACTTAATTTACATGTTATTTACATATTATTGCATGTTATTTACATTACTTATACACATGTAATATCCGATACACACATACATTCTCAATGTGTGTGTGTGTGTGTGTGTGTGTGTGTGTGTGTGTGTGTGTGTGTTTGGTTATAACAGAAGCGGCTGGTTGACTTGGTGCACTACATGGGCGGTTCGGTGAGACGAGAGGTGGGCATGAATGTGACGCACGTGGTCGCCAACTGCTCTTCAGGCGAAAAATACAGGTGCGTGCGTATGTTCGTGTGTATGTTTGTGTGTATGTTTGTGTGTATGCTCGTATGTATGTTCGTGTGTATGTTCGTGTGTATGTTCGTGTGTATGTTCGTGTGTATGTTCATGTTTATGTGTGCTTGTTTGGTTTGAGTGTGCTGTTATATTTTTGCAATCAAATTTTTGCGTAGTTTTTTTTTCAACACGGCAGTTTATCGGAAAGGATTGAGTTGAGCTGAATGACTACCGTACTATTTCAGACTATTTTAGGCGCACTTAAAATCCTTATATTATCTGAAAAATCGATAATGCGCCTTATATTTCGGTGCTGCTTATGTATGAACGTTAAGTTCAGACTGCGCTGAAAATCTGTCAAAATATTTTATTGCGACTTTGAAGGATTCGTAGAAAAAGAATAAATTAAAAAAGTGAGTGTACGTTTTTGTTTAATATTAGCAGTTATTGTTTATGAGTTGAATGAAGTCTGGCTATTTTGTTTTGCTTTATGCGTGTGTGCGTCTGTGCGTTTATGCGTGTGTGCGAGTGTGCGTCTAATATGAGTCTTATATGAATATCTTATCTTATATAAGTCTATATAAGATAAGACTTATATAATCTAATAATCTTCTAATGTTCTAATAATCTGATAATTCTTCTAATAATCTGATAATTCTTCTAATAATCTGATCTAATAAACTAATTATCTTAAATCATTTATAATTAGATTATATTAATCTATTTTTCTAATAATCTGATAATTCTTCTAATAATCTGATAATTCTTCTAATAATCTGATAAGACTTATATAGTCTATTTTATATAAGTCTTATATGAGTCTTATAGTGCGTCTTATATGAGTGTGCCTTATATGAGTGTGCGTCTTATACGTCTTATATCTCGTATATGAAAATAGATCCGTTCACTGATACCGTGTCTTATAATTCAGTGTGTCTTATAGTCCGAAATATACGGTCAACAAATGTTTTCACCACCCGGAAAATGCTACCAATACGCCTAGCACACAACACACACACACACATTACATTACATTAAGGTATTTATATAGCGCCCTACACCTAGAGGGTCTCTAAGGCGCTGCACACACACACACACACACACACACACACACACACACACACACACACACACACACACACACACACACACACACACACACACACACACACACACACACACACACACACACACACACACACACACACACACACTCAAGCAAAGGACATACACATTCACAATCACACACACCAACACACACACACACACACACACTCAAGCAAAGGACATACACATTCACAATCACACACACCAACACACACACACACACACACACACACACACACACACACACACACACACACACACACACACACACACACACACACACACACACACACACACACACACACAACGCCTCTATGTATCTGTGTTTGTGTGTGTTAGGTACGCGGTGACATTCAATATCCCCGTATTGCAATACAGCTGGATTGAGAGTTTGTGGGAACGCAGGGATGTCGACTGCAGCGCCACCACTACTGAAGCGGTCAGTTGTGTAACTAACTGTATCTGTAACTGCCTTGTGAAGTGATACTGTCAGTTTTTAATGTATATCTTTGCAACTAACATGATGTTAGATGTTGATCACACTATGTTAATCATGTTTATTATTATATTTCACCAAGGCTTTTTACTATGCTGATTTAAGTACTGAATATTGCAGAATTGAATTAATTAATTGGGGAGCAGAATTTGTATGATGTTGAAATTTCCGCACACAATGTCGATGTTTATATAGGTTATAATACAATATTGTATACTGTTCAACGTATGTTAAACCTGTGTATGTATATGTCCATGTGTGTGTGTGTGTGTGTATGTCAGATGACACCGCACCGAATTCGTCCATTTTGCGGCGCGCGCGTGTTGTTTGTCGGCTTCAGTGACGAAGAGAGCGAACACATGCGCGAGCTGCTGGTATCGAACGGCGGTGCTGTGTGTCTCAACCACCACAACAGCCAGCACCAGCGGGGCGTTCGCGGCCACTGCCACGAAGCCGAACAGCCGACCGGTGCCGAGGAGGACGTGGACGCCCTGGACTGTGCCAGTACCAGCACGGCAGAGTCGGCCACCGATTCTCCCACGCATATTGTCAGTGATCAACTGGGCCAACCTGCGCCGCTTAGCAATGTCCATTTGTGTGTGTTTCTTGTGTTTTGTGTGATGTGCGTTTGTGTTTTGAGTGTGTTTATGTGTGTGTTTGTGCGTGTGTGTTTTGTGAGTGTGTGTTGTGTGTGTGTGTTGTGTGTGTGTTTTCTGTGTGTGTGTTTGTGAGTGTGTGTTTGTGTGTGTGTGTGTGTGTGTGTGTGTGTTTGTGGTGTTGTGTGTCTTGTGTTTTAAGTGTGTTTATGTGTGTTTTCTGTGTGTGATGTGCGTGTGTGATTTGTGTGTGTGTGTGTTTGTTGTGTATGTGTGTGTTTGAGTGTGTTTGTGTGTGTGTTTGTGAGTGTGTTTGTGTGTGTGTGATGTGTGTGTCATGTGTTTTGAGTATGTGTTGTGTGTGATGTGCGTGTGTGTTTTGTGTGTTTGTGTTGTGCGTGTGTGTTTTCTATGTGTGTGTGTGTGTGTGTGTGTGTTGTGAGTGTGTGTATATATGTTTAGGCTAGTTTGTGTATGTGTATGTATGAGTGTGTATATGTTGTTGCGTATCTATTTGTGTGTTGTGTGTGTGTGTGTGTGTGTGTCAGGTGGTGGATGATAGCAACTGTAGCGAGCCGTCGGTAGCCGCTACTTGTACGTCGGCATCGTCGCGGGCTCATGTGGTTCGTGCCGAGTGGTTCTGGGCGTCTATACAGATGGACGCCGCCATGGACGAGGCCCTCTACCCGTTCAAGTCGAAACAGGCGCGTACACACACACACATATGAAACCACTGAATTATGAACAGAGCTTACAAAAAATTGACTTGCCAACGCTAGAAGAAAGTAGAAAAAGAGGAGATGTCATAATGATATACAAATGTTTAAGTAGGAAAGATACAATTCAACATGAGGGTTTGTTCAAAATATCCAAATCTAGTAGGAGACATGACAAGAAACCATTGCTAAAAGGAATGAAACGGGATGTGAAACAACATAGCTTTCCATATAGAAATCAAATCAATTAAATATTCATTCGATCTATGCAAGGCCGGGCAGACAAACTGATTCAGTCCTGCGTGCACTACAATTCGATGAGAACAGAAAGACACACATTCCCGCTGATAGATGCATCAACCAGTAGAGTAAACTACCAGACAAAATTATCAACCAGAAGAGAATTCATCTATTCAAGAATGACATTAAGACAAATGGAAGACAGGATACACACGAGTGTTTAACTCATTAACCTGTGAAGAATAACTAGGTGAGAACAAAGACACACACATGCGCTCACACACACACACACACACACACACGTGCATAAAGACGTACACATACAAGTACACTCAAACAGAAATACATACACATGTACTTGTATATACATATTAGTACACTTTGAACACATGATAACACACACATAGCCACACACGCACAGAAAGTGAAAGGTAAAAAAAGAAGAGAGATAATTTACACCTTATAATCATCACTAATATAGACAATGTTCTCTAGAGTATAATACGATTTCACCATGAGAAATTTCTTAGAGTGTTTTTTTATACAAACACACACACACACATACACACACACACACACACACACACACACTGGCTGACTGTCGTCTGGCTGGTGCAATGTTGCAGATTCAGGAGCCCGGCTCTCCCGGCGGTCTGCGTGTGCCAGTCAGTGTGACGCCCAAGTCTCGCTCGCTGCGCAAGAGGAAGCGACTGCGTGCCACCGTGCAACAGTTGGCGTTGAGTCCGAGCGGTGCGTCACATTCGCCGCAGTCGGTTGGCAACAACAACTACAGGGTGTGCGCCACATACTGACACTCACACACACACACACACATATCATATTTATATCTTTTTCTGCGTTTACTGCGATCTGTTTCATATGTATGCATGTATGTACGTGTGTATGTGTGTATATATATTTATGCATGTGTAAATATTCTATCTCGTAATAATTGATTGTTAATTGAATCCGTTTCATTCATTATTACATGTTGGTCTAAGAGCAGTTGCTCGACGAACATAGCCGTATGTCTGTTTGTTTTCTGATGATTTTCGTGTGAACTGTTTTTTTCCTGGCAATACATTTACAATTTACACACACACACATACACACATACACACACACACACACACACACACACACACACACACACACACACACACACACACACACACACATAAACACATACTGTCTCATGCGACCTATCTTGAAAAAGAACATAGCAATGAATCTTCATCAAGCATATCTCTTCGACGGATGTGTGTGTGTTTGTTTGTTTGTCTGTGTGTATTTATGTATGTGTGTGTGTGTGTGTTTATGTATATATATATATGTGTTTGTGTGTGCATACCCAACAAACACACATACACACATATATATATACATAAACCCACACACACACAGACAAATTCACGAGCGGATATACTTTGTCGCCTAGAGATTAGCTAGGTGGTGTGGATCTGTTGGTCTGTGTCGTCTGATACAACTTACTTACGTCAATTGTTGTACCCTGACCACACGTGTGTGTGTGTGTGTCTGTGTGTGTTTGTGCTTGATTGAGGTAGTATTCTGGTGCCAAGCGGCGATCTTCAGTGCATGATGTCAATCAGCTGTCGACGTCGGGCTCATTTCTCGATAAAACCACAGACAATGCCGACGATTCGGCGTTCACAGGTGCGCTGAATGAGAAGCCTTCTGGTTCAACTCTGTTCTTTTCCCATCTCTAAACACGTGCTTATTTGCATACGGCCCCTTCCTTCATCATAGTCTAGCTATGTGGTGGTGGTTTTCTCGTCTCGATGTCGGTGTTCTGGTGTGTTTCTAAGTTGCATGCAAGAGGCTTGCTTTTTGCCGTTAATTTATGATATTTATTGTGTTCTGGTAGTGTTTAAACATGACTTTTCTTCTCTCGTTGGACGTACACGTGTGTTGTTCAGTAGTTAGCTCATTTTCCGCACCACTCACTGAATGGTTAACACTCAAATCGGCTTTCGTCTTATTTTCAACCATTTATATATATATAGATACATGACTTGGTTTGTGGCTCACAAAATTTCTACACCGCAATCTGTCACGCGTGCTGATGTTTCGCAAATTCATTCTTCTCATTAGCTCATCGCTGCTTCAACTAACAATGTCTTCACTGCCTGCGCTTCGAACTTGCTGTCGAGGGCTTTCAAATCATCCTGTATGTGTGTGTGTGTGTGTGTGTGTGTATGTGTGTGTGTGTCGGTGTTGTGTGTGTGTGTGTGTGTGTCGGTGTTGTGTGTGTGTGTGTGTGTTGTGTGTGTGTGTGTGTTGTGTGTGTGTGTGTGTTGTGTGTGTGTGTGTCGGTGTTGTGTGTGTGTGTGTCGGTGTTGTGTGTGTGTGTGTGTGTGTGTGTGTGTCGGTGTGTGTGTGTGTGTGTGTCGGTGTTGTGTGTGTGTGTGTGTCGGTGTTGTGTGTGTGTGTGTGTATGTCGTACAGGACCGCAGCTTGTGCCGTGTCCCTCTGATTTCAACATCCGTCTGTCTTGTGTCTTTGAAAACCCCACTTCCCCTCACACTCCCCTCACATCATCATCTGATCGTGTCGGTAAGTGCGACACTTTCATGCTCTGCCATTTCTCGAGCATCACTGTGTTCGGATCCTCCTTGCAATATAGATTCAATATATTGTTCATGCATTCATCTTTGCTTGCCTGCCGCTTGCCTTAATAATTTTCATTTCATTATTGAATCATTCCATGTAGATGATTGTTTCAAAAGCTGGGAGTGAAATACCCCTGAGGTAATGTGTGTGTGTGTGTGTGTGTGTCAGATTCCCCCGCTGTACAGAGTACACCATGTGGTACTGGTACGATATCAGCGTTGTCCGCCTCTGGTGCCGTGTGTCCGGATCACGGCAAGTCCTTGTCTCCGCGGCTGCAAGTGTTCAACGAACTGCTGCAAACAGAAACCAACTATGTAGCCGTTCTCAACACTATTGTTAATGTAGGTTGCTAGTTTTGTTATTGTTAATGTATGTTGTTGTTGTTAATGTATGTGGCTAGTGTTGTTATTTATGTATGTTGTTATTGCTAATGTATGTTACTATTGTTAATGTATGTTGCTAGTGTTGCTATTAATGTATGTTGTTATTGCTAATGTATGTTGTTATTGTTTTTAATGTATGTTGTTATTGTTCTTAATGTATGTTATTGTTGTTGTCAAAAACGTTGCTAACATGCTGTGAATGTGAATATTGTCGATAACATTTCTCATTTATGTTGTCAATAACATCGTTAATAAATTGTGTTGTTGTGTTAATATTGTAAACAACATTGCACGTTGTTCGCATACAATTGTGAATACAACTCGTTTTCACTTGGATAATTATAATATTGCTTCTCATTATTGTTTTTTTAATTAAACGCATGTCTTCTGTGTGTGAATGTGTATTTGTACACGTGTATTTGTATGCGTATTTATGTGTATGTTTGTGCGTGTTTGTGTGTGTTTGTGCGCCTGTGTGTGTGTTCGTATGTTTCTACGTGTACGTATGTGTGTGTTTGTGTGTGTGTTTGTTTGTGTGGATGTAGTTATTCAAACATCCGCTGGAGAAGAATGATCACATGGGGGGTCCATTGCTTGAGGCCCAGGATATCAAGACAATATTCGGCAATATTCCGCCAATACTGGAGGTGCATTCTCGCATGCGCGAGGACTTTGAGCGGATGTCAGCCAATTGGAATGATGAGCTGAGTATTGGTCAAGTGATAATGCGACACGTGAGTACTTTCTGATAATTAACAATGTCACCTCTCTTTTACATACAACCTATATGTGTAGATATGTGATATGTGTGTGTGTGTAAATATGTGTAGTAGCTTCATTGTGTGCTATTGATCTTGGTTCAAACACATTACGACATCAATTTCACTACGGCATCAATATTTCTGTGCAATTCACTGAGTAATTCGAGTAAATATTGTGTCAAAACTTATCCAATATCGCTTGTGTTGTTCATATAATATTTATTGTGTAGAATTTTAATGTGATCCACTCCTGGAGTGTAAGTAAGAGTTTAGTCTACTTTCAGAATATACCTTTTCCAATATTATATTGTTGTATTTCTACGCTACAATTTGATTTGAGTGTAGTGTAGAAATTGAGTGCATTGATTCTAGTGTAGAAAGCAGATCTTTATCTTTATCTCAGATTTAATGTACACACACATGTGTGTGTGTGTGTGTGTGCTTGCTTGTACATGTTTGTGTGTGTGTTTGTACATGTTTGTGTGTGTTTGTACATGTTTGTGTGTGTTTGTACATGTTTGTGTGTGTGTGTGTGTGCTTGCTTGTACATGTTTGTGTGTGTGTGTGCCTGCTTGTACATATTTGTGTGTGTGTGTGTTGAATATGTTTATATGTACATGTGTTTGTGTTTGTTCATGTTTGTGTGTTTGTACATTTGTGTGTGTTTGTTCATGTTTGTGTGTGTGTGTGAGTTATTGTTAATGTTTGTACATGTTTGTGTTTGTGTTCTTGTGTGTTGATACAGAGTGAACAACTGATGCAGGCGTATCCGTCGTTTATCAACTATTTCGAGCGATCCAAAGAAACTCTCGCCAAATTGGACCAGACTCAGCCTCGCTTCCACGCCTTTCTCAAGATCAACCAGAGCAAACAGGAGTGTGGCCGCCAGACCTTGCAGGAGCTGCTCATCAGGCCTGTACAGCGACTTCCCAGCATTATTCTTCTGCTCAACGGTACCTCAACTCTCTTTCACCCTGCCTCCGTCACTGACATTTTGTGTGTTCCTATTGCAAGAATTCTTGTGATAATAGCGATGTGTACATATGTGTGTGAGGTGTGCGTGTGTGGTATGTGTGTATATATATATATGTGTGTGTGATGTGTGTGTGTATATATGTGTGTGTGTGGTGTGTGTGTGGTGTGTGTATATATATGTGTGTGTGTGTGGTGTGTGTGTGGTGTGTGTATATATATGTGTGTGTGTGTGGTGTGTGTATATATATGTGTGTGTGTGTGTGGTGTGTGTGTGTGTATATGTGTGTGGTGTGTGTGGTGTGTGTGTGTGTGGTGTGTGTGTGTGTGTGTGTGAGAGTAGATTTACTGAAACACACGCCCAAGTCGTTGGCCGACCACCAGGCGCTGAACGAGGCAGTGGCACGCATCAAGGAGGTGATGACGCACATCAACGAGGACAAGCGCAGAACTGAGGCTCAAATGGCTCTCTTTAACATCTTCAACGACATCGAGAACTGTCCGGTCAGATCTTCCAGCAACTTAAAATCCCCTCATGATATGACTGTGATTACGCAAGATTCTTTTGAGGAGCCTGCCATCTTGCCGAACATTGGCACAAATCTCTTTTGTGGTTTAAGTTTACTCATTGCTTGATATGTCTGAGTATACGAGGTTTATGTGTGTGTATGTATGTATGTGTGTGTGTGCTGGACATACAGCCGCACCTGGTGTCGTCGCATCGCACTTACGTGACGCGCTGTGAAGTGATCGAGATCAAGGGAGACGTGCTGAGTGGACGAGGCGACCATCTGTCCTTGTTTGTCTTCTCAGACATTCTCGAGGTGTGGCACTGCATAATGTGTTGTGTGTGTGTGTGATCTGGGACAGGGAGATTCGATAGGCGTTTGACCACAGATCTTTTCTATTTGTTCATGGTTAAATGCTTCAAGTGACAGCTGCTACACGGGAAGAAGTCGAAGCTTATGAACACACACAGGTGTGACCCGTGCAGCTCGCTGCCACCGCAGAACCGACCCTCTCCACGCTATGACGCCACAAGGATGGAAGACGTATTAGAGAGGACCACCTCCCCAGAATGCATAGCACAACTCATGACTGATATCTGGTACCATCATTTACTGCTGGGTGGACAGGGGCTGTTGGATTGTAGAATTCACCCAATGAAATTCTCCTCCGGCGGGTTTCGAAACACGGATCTCCCGCTTGTGAGTCGGATGTACTAACAACTACACCACCGAGTCCAAATGGTGTAGAATCTTCCTGGCGTATTGTGCAATTAAAGTTCACCTCTCGTGTGTGTGTGTGTGTGTGTGTTTGGCAGGTGTGCAAGCGACGCGCTCGCTACAATTCGTTGCGGTCGCCGAGCACTGTGAGTTTAGCGGCGGCTGCGTCGGCTCGCTCGAGCAAGCCTCACAAACACGTCGTGCTCATACCGCTAGCTCACATCAAACGCGTCGTCGACATCCGCGAAACAGACGGTAAATTTACTGTGTTCTCGTGGGTAATTTCAATGCGGTCCTACGACAATTATTGATGTTTTTGTGATATAGTATTATATTGATATTTAGCCAGAGTGATAATGTGTAATCATGTACTGTTTGCGATTTATTTATTTACTTACTAAGTCGTATAAGGCAGTGTCCACAATAGACGAAACGGCGAGATATAGGAATAACACAAGTGCGCAATTAATTGTGACCTCATGTCTGTTCATTTCATATGTTTTATGTAGCTTTCTTGTAAAGTAAGTAAAGTAAAGTAAATTGCTTTATTGTACTCCAATAAGTTGGCTTTTCAGTCAAACAACATAAACACAAACATAAGCACATACTAGGATGAAAATACACCATACGTGAATCTAGCAGCATCATAATTTAGCCGCTTTCTTCCAGCCTCAGTTCTGATTGAAGGATAAATTATATCTCATTTGCGTGTGTGTGTGTGTGTTTGACTGTATGAATGTGTGTGTGTGTGTGTCAGAGTGTCACAAGGTGTTCACACTGATATGTCGCAGCAACCAAGAGTTGAAGGAGCGACACTACACATTCACCATCAGCTCTGAGGATGTCAACAAGGATCAGTTTCTACGCACCTTGTGTCGACAAATGGCTCATGTCACGTGTCGTGCCGACTCGGTACACATACATACACATACACACACACATACACACATACACGTATATATATATACACACACACGTATATATATACACACACATGCACGCATATATACACACATACACGTATATAGCAACGGGCATACTTACATGTTAATACACACACACACACACACCTACATGTATATATACACAAACATTCACGTATATATACACACACACACAAGTATATATATACACAAAAATACACGCATATATACACAAATACACGTATATACCAACGGACATACTTACATCTTTATACACGCAAACGCATACATACACGTATATACGCACACACGCATATATACACACATACACGTATATACCAACGGACAACGGACTTGTTTATACACATAAACGCATACATTCACGTATATATACACAAAAATACACGCATATATACACAAATACACGTATATACCAACGAACATACTAACATGTTTATACACACAAACGCATACATACACGCATACGCATACATACATACATACACCGCATGTGTGCGTCCTCAATTGTACATTATTATAAAATGAATACGTGATTGTAAATACATGTATGTACACACACACACAAATACACACACAAATACACACACACACACACACGCACAAGCAGACACACCCACACACACACAATGCATTGATAAAAAAAAATACATACACGTATATACACACACACGCATATATACACACATACACGTATATACCAACGGACATACTCACATGTTTATACACACAAACGCATACATACACGTATATACACACAGATACGTATAAACCAATATGCACATATACACGTATAAATACACATACACACTTATTCACATAGACATACTCATACATGTATTCACGTACACATACATCTGTAAATGCATACACAAAGATACATATAAACAAAACACACACACACATATACTCGTATACACACATATACTCGTATACACACATATACTCGTATACATACATATACACTGGCTGTGTTGGTGTTGGCAGGAGAATTTCCTCACGCAGGTTGATCCTCAGTGTCTCGAGATTGATAGCAGTGATGTCTCTATGAACAGCACTCTCAGCAGAGTGTCTCGGTGAGCTCTCGCATCTGTGTGTCAGTGTGTCAGTGTGTGTGTGTGTGTTAGTGTGTGTGTGTCAATGTGTCAGTGTGTGTGTGTCTGTGTCAGTGTGTGTTTGTAATGTAACATGTAAAAGTTAATGTAATGTGTGTGTATGTCGGTGTATGTATGTTTCAGTGTGTGTGTGTCTGTGTCAATGTGTGTCAGTGTGTGTGTGTGTGTGCCAGTGTGTGTCTGTGTCAGTGTGTGTGTGTTTTCTACAATTTAACAATTTCAACAATTTTCTACAATTAAGCACGCACACATGCGCGCGTTGTATATGCGAGTCAGTTCGGCGACCCGGTGATGGTTGCCGCGTTGCCGCGCACGACCGCCAGGCTGACCCGCTCTCTGAGCCAGGCCGTCTCGCGCGGCTCTCCCGAGCGCTCTGTGTGTGTCTGTGTAAGTGTGTGTGTGTGTGTGTGTGTGTGTGTGTGTGTGTGTGTGTGTGTGTGTGTGTGTGTGTGTGTGCGTCTGTGTCAGTGTGTGCGTCTGTGTCAGTGTGTGTGCGTCTGTGTCAGTGTGTGTTTGTAATGTAACATGTAAAGGTTACTCTAATGTGTGTGTGTATGTGTGTATGCCAGTGTATTTGCGTGTGTATGTGTCTGTGTATGACAGTACGTAGTGAATGTATGTATGTGTGTGTGTTTGTAAGTTTGTTGTGTGTTATTGTTAGTGTGAATGTGTGTGTATATGTATGTGTGTGTGTGTGTATATGTATTTGTGTGTGTGTGTATTTGTGTTTGTGTATATATGTATGTGTGTATATGTATGTGTGTTTGTGCTAGTGTACGTGTGTGTTTGTGTGTGTGCAGGTTTGCGTCGAGAACATCACGCAAGGTCGGACGGGCGTTCAGTTTCAAGCAGACGCCGAATAAACTGCGTCGCGCCGTGTCCACTGTTATCAGTCCGTTCCAGACGTCATCGGCTTCTTCTGTTGGCGGCACTTCATCTGCCTCGGGATGCACCCCTCTAGCAGCGGCGGCCTCCACCCTCAACCTCATGGTGTGTGTGTGTGTCTGTCTGTCTGTTGTTCCTTTCTTTCCCACTTGCACGAAGTCGCGTTGCTGGCACACAAAACCTGCTGTCTTTGAATTCAGAGTGAATATGTTTTTAAATGAACGATTAAACTATTGAATTGTAAACTGATTAAAAGAGTGATTAATTAGTTATCTCTCTACCTGTTTATCTATGTATGTTTGTATGTTTGTGTGTGTGAGACAGGAGGTGAACGCTTCGACGCCGTTGTCGTCGGGTTTCAGTGGCAGTTCCACCATGCCTCATCCTCGCATGATGACTCCTCGATCTTCGAAAAAATTCAAAACCGGTTCGCTGGGCGTGTCCAGCGCTCGGCTTCAATAACTTCATCACCCATCCCTCTCTCTCTCTGTCTCTCTCTGTCTCTCTCACACACACGTTCTCACAAACATACCTATCGCTTGATCGTATGAAATGTCTATTTTGTGTACATGCCCTATTTTGTGTGTGTGTGTGTGTGTGTGTGTGTCTGGTGGACGGTTTGGTTGTGTTGTGCGAGTAAGTGTGAGTGTGAGTGTGCATCCCAAGTCATTTGCCGACCAAACCTGTACTCGCCTATATTTATAAACCATGCTTCTGTCTGTGTGTGTGTGTGTGTGTGTGTGTGTGTGTGTGTCAGGGATATGATTGGTGGTTGTAGCATGCATATCACGTTCAGTTGTAAACAAGCAGCCCACATTTTTATTGGCTTCAGAAATATATCACTGCCGCCGTAAACGCACATCTTCAACCATCGACATTTTAA
This sequence comes from Sacculina carcini, assembly GCA_916048095.2. NCBI lineage: Eukaryota > Metazoa > Arthropoda > Thecostraca > Sacculinidae > Sacculina > Sacculina carcini. Next base: position 8,232,551 of record OU696579.1, on the reverse strand, counting down.
TGCCGGTTTAAGCTGTGTGTATTTCGTATTTGGTCGTGTTTTTAATTCAAATTTGCTGTGGGATTTATATACGGACGCCTCACACACAACCGATTTCAATAATTTCGCTTCCATGTTTATTGGCCAGTTTTCAGTTTATAGTAGTGTTGATTGGGCGTAACCGTGCAATGCAGTTAGGCGATATGAGAGTTATAATGAGAGTGTGCGAGTGTTAAGTAACTCCACCAGGGATACCGCACATTATATCCCTTACTAGCAAGCAGCTCAAGAAATAACCAGAATGACAGAGGTAAGAATGATTAACAAGACATCAAGTAAATACGTCATTGAATGAACGCTGCACACAGCTCGCATATGAGGGCCAATTCCACACTGGAAACAATAAATAGATGTATATCTGGAGATATAATCGATACTGATACTGGAGCGAAGAACCAAATCGCCTGTTCGAGGCACTAAATCATAAACATTAACAATAAACTGGCTGAAATATCCAAATAAGCAATAACAGGCCGAGAGAGAGAGAGGGGCAAAACGATTTCTATAGAACGAGGGAAGTTTGAAATCGGCAATTGGTTAACTGTTTCAGTGTACTTGTGTGTGTGTGTGTGTGTGAGTGGCTGTGCTTGGTTGAGGCCGACTGATGTCTATCAGAGATGAACCTGCGAGCCTCGCCATGACATGTGCCCACCACCACCACCGCCGCTGCCGTATATCGAGCCGTAAAACTCGGCACACGGAGCCATTTTGGAGAACCCCGGGGAATAACCACCCTGAACACACACACACACGGACACACACACAAAACTATACTAGACTGAATAGTATATCAGTATTTGTACGTCAAAGTAAATTGTTCGCACAGAGTAATGTATAATTTTGAATATGCTTCTTAAGTCATTTGATCTACAAAAAAGACAACTTATGAGACCTCATTTATAATGCACAGTGCGTGTATGTGTATGTGTGTGTGTGTATGACTGACGTGCAGGTGTCTGTTGAGTTCATCCTGAGTGTCGAAGATGGACACGGCAAACGGACTGCCAGGCACGTGGTCGCCGGCCCAACGCACCTCTATGCGATAATCTCCCGGTTCTGTCGGGTCGTACTTGCACATAATCAGCCGGTCTTTCTGCGACTCACGCTGCATCTCCACACGAAACGCTCCTGACACACACACACACACATAGACAGTCAAACACACACACTAGCACACACAAACACAAACATACGTACACGTGAAGCAAAAACACATACACTAACACACAAACACACATATGTATATACACAGATACATATATATCAATAGACACACACATACATATATGTGTACACACACGTATATAGCAGTACATATACACACATGTATATATATCTATATACATACATGCATATGCACACACACACACATACACATATATACATACACACACAAACACACACTATTGTACCCAGAAGCCTCAATGCGAATTAAGACGAATGTACAATGTATGAAATTTACTTTACTCAACACACAAACAGCATTCAGCAGACACACACACACACACACACACATAATAATGCTTCAGAAATTGAAAGCATCGAATAAAAATAGCTCCGATAAATGAACCCTGAATGAATGGCACACTCAAAAACATCATCAGATACTGCAGAAAATCCCACAGCCACTTGATTGAATACGTCTACACACATGTGTGTTTGTGTGTGTGTGTTAGTATGTTTGTGTGTTTGTGTTAGTGTGTGTGTGTGTGTGTGTTAGTGTGTGTTAGTGTGTTTGTGTTAGTGTGTGTGTGTGTGTGTGTGTGTATGTGTGTGTATGTGTTAGTGTGTGTCTGCGCGTGTGTGTATGATTGTGTGTATGTGTGTGTTAGTGTGTGTTTGTGTTAGTGTGTCTGACTACCAGTGTGTGTGTGTTAGTGTGTGTGTGTTTGCTCCACGTGTGCGTGTTAGTGTATATGTGTGTCTGATGTGATGTTATAACAGGACACCTTTCGGTCCTCTGATGCGAACAGTTAGTTGTCCAGCGCCGGCACCGCGAGTATCACACATGAAGCGAGACTGGAAGAGAGACAATACTCCCGGCTCAACGCCCGGACCATACACACGCACTCGAGCTGCGTCAGGGGCGGCGTTGACACGCACGCTGAACGGACTGCCCGTCACATGCTCCCCTGACACACACACACACACACACACGCATGCACACATGTACAATTGGCAATCATTAGCAGGTAGGTAAAACAGGTGAAAACACAGCTCAAATACGAATTGGCTTTCTATTGCTTTTGCTACGATTGCTGTGGAAGAACAGCGCATGCATACATACACACACACACACATACACACGCATACACGTGAAACAAACACATACACAAACACACACACACTAAATACACAAACATTCACACACACACACACACACACACACACACACACACACACACACACACATACACACACACACACACACACACACACACACACAAGCACAAAAGCACACACACACACACTAAATACACAAACATTCACACACACACACACACATACACACACACAAGCACAAAAACACACAGAGACACACACACACACACACACACACACACACACATACACACAGAGAGAGAGACACACACACACACACACACACACACACACACAGAGACACACACAGACACACACAGAGACACACACACACACAGAGACACACACAGACACACACAGAGACACACACAGAGACACACAGAGACACACACACACACACACACACACGCACAAGCACAAAAGCACACACAGACATACACACACAGATACACACACAGACACAGAGACACACACACACACACACACACACACACACACGCACAAGCACAAAAGCACACACAGACATACACACACAGATACACACACAGACACAGAGACACACACAGAGACACAGAGGCCGCTCACCGCTGTATTTCACGTGTAGCAGATGTTTGCCGGGTTGTTGAGGCGTGACAGTGAGAGTGAACGTGCCGTCCCGATGGTCGGTGAGGTGACAGTGAGCCACAGAGCTGGGACCTGCACAATGAGCCGTCAACTGACCATCATCATCGCCGCCGGAGGAGGATGACATGGCAGTACGTGCGTCAATGAAGCAGCGAGCCTCTCGTGACACGGTAGCGACACGCAGTGCGTCTCCGCTACACACCACACATGCCGCCCCACCACCGCCACTCACACCGCCACTGACAGCCACGCGCAACGGACACCCTTTCACCTGCCTGATGTACAGTGAACGAAGGTGATATGAGACGATGATTGTGTGTGTGGATAAAAGTACAGTCAATATTGTAAGGATAGGATTGTTAGGATTGATCGTCAAAAGTATAGGATTGTTACCGGATGATGGTTCATTATTTATTGTTATTTATTTATTATTTTCTATCCAACTATCTTTCTATACTTTTTTCTTTTCGAACTCTCTTTCTCTCTGAATCTTTTGGGCGCTACCGGTACATGGGGCCACCTTAGGGTGGTAATAGTGCTTGCACTCTTCCCATGCTACTGGATATACCTGTAATTAATGATAATAATAATATTATTATTATTACAGTCAAACGTCGCGATATAAGATGCTAGTTGGGGTGCAGAAAATTCGACCGCGTTGTTGTATCTGATTGTATCTGATTATTTTGACCCTCGTTGTAAGCGAGGATAATACAGAATTTACGTCTTTCCTAGTGAAAAATAAGGACAAATAAATAAAACTATTTACACCAATGATATAGTATATTTTTCATTTATACTTATATTTTTAAATTCATAAATTTTTGAGTCCAATACTCTATCGCGCCCAATTGATTATCTCGCTTCATAGATGCGTCTTATATCGATGTTTGACTGTAAATTCACGACTGAATGAAGTTCAATTCAGTCTAAATAATCCGCTAGTCTATCTAATGTTTCGTCCACTTGAATCGGCCAAATATACATCAAGTCAGCGAATGTGTATATTTGAGCATATTCGCTAACCAAAAACACACACAGACAGAGAGAGAGAGAGAGAGAGAGCAGTGGCGGATGCAGAGTGCAATTTGGGGGGCTTAATTCTGGGGGCGATTATGCAACGTCTTTGAGATAACGCTTATATCAACCAATTCTACAGAAATATATTTTTTCTTGACTTCTTTTAGTGAACTTCTTGGTTATGAGGAGTTGATGGAAACATTTGGGGGAAGAGGGATTTAAGCCCCCCTGTTGGATCGGCCAGTGATAGAGAGAGGATGGGTAGGAGGAAGGGAATAGTTACCTGCCCGCCCAGCTGACATTCAGTAGATAAGTGCCCGGTGTCGGGGCAGTATAAGCCACAGTGTAGATATTGTCTCCATTATGACGCATACTAACAGCCACGTCCCTATCTCCACACGATAAATGTACCTCGGGCTTTCCTGTATACACACACACATATATGCCTATATATACACACATACACAACACACACATGTATATGCGCACACAAGTATATACACATTCTTGTACACACACATATACACGTATAAATACACACACTTATTCACATAGACATACATATACACACACACGTACATACATGTTTGTGTGTCTCGAAGAGTTTGTATCACACATAAATATGCATGCACACACACACACTGTTGCTGTACTGTAAGTTTTGTCGAATATTTGTTTAATATTGTGATTGTTCATTGTGTATATATTATTGCAAATATCATGTGTCGTATAACAATGTGATATTATACATGTTCGTTCAAGAGCCGCGGCTCAACGAACATTGCCACTGTTTATTGTTTATGTTGTTACTGTGTGTGTGTGTGATTATTCCGGACAAATTTTCACAGAGGTTCCCGAGAACTCGAGCTAGACAACAAAGCTTGAGCGTAAGAGGAGTAACCGTGTGGAATGAAATATAAAATTGCATCAAACAAAGTAGGACCTTGAAGACATTTAAAAATAAATTCATTGAAGGGATGAATCAAGATAAATGTAAATAATCAGTGATGTTTCGACGTGTCGAGACACGATCGACTGATTCAGCAGTGTGCCTATATTGGTTGTAATTATTTATATCTTGTTACGATGTCACTGTCTTTTTTGTACGTTGTCTTTAATCATTGTGGAGGGCCCACATGAAAAAAGCGCATGCTTATGTGGGTCCCTGTCACAACGATTGTGTAAATTATATGTTGGTGGCAAAATACATCATATGATGATATGAATTACAAAAAATTACACAAAAACAGACCAGGTCCGGCGTGAGAGCCATCCACAATGAATTCAGCTCGTTGTCCGGCTCGTGCCGTGGCCAGTGCGTGTCCTCGCATCAACACTCGTGAACTATCAGTCTCGTCATCAGCACCAGCCGTCGTCGTCGTCGTCGTCGTGTTGGACTCATTCACCGCGTGCACTGATACACACACACACACACACACACACGCACACACATAAAGTATAAACACAATACAAGCACACACACACAAGCACAAAGTAAGTGTATATACGAGTGTACACATTATACGTGTAAACATGCACACAAATGTACAAGCACAGGCAAACGGGCACAACCCAACACAAACACAGACGCACATACAAACACATACTTGACCAAAGGTATAAGCGTACATCCAAACACACACATGAACACACACACACACACAAACACATAAAGTATGTGTATATATGTACTTTATACGTGCACACACGCACACAAATGTACAAACACAAACGCACATACATACAAACACATACTTGAACAAAGGTATACGCGTACATACAAACACAAACATGTACACACACACAAACATGAACACACACACACACACACATAAGTACAAATAAGGAATTTAGAAGTGAGACAGAAACAACGACGTGTGTGTGTGAGTGTGTGCGCTCGTGATTGTGTATGTGCATGACTCTTGTGTTTGAGTGTGTGCATGTGTGTGAGCGCTTTTGAGACCATCGGGTGAAAAGCGCGATATAAATGTCTGAATGTAATGTAATGTAATGTGTGTGTGTGTGTGTGTGTGTGTGTGTGTGTGTGTGTGTGTGTGTGTGTGTGTGTGTGTGTCAGTCAGTGAATGTGTATGTGTATGAGTGTGTGTGTGTGTGTCAGTAAGTGAGTGAGAGAGAGTGTGTGTGTGTGTGTGTCAGTGTGTGAGTGAGAGTGAGTGTCAGTGTGTGAGTGAGAGTGAGTGTCGATGAGTGACCAATGAACGGAGAGCCGGGCAGCGGGCAGTCGGACCAGTACAGATAGATGAGATGTTGCGACGCCTGTTGTACTGTGAAACACAAGCGACTGCGCACCGTCTGATTACCGCCCGGCGACGTATTCAGCGCAGGAGGCTGTTCCACACGACACGCCAACACACTGCCACCACAACGAACCTCACCCCTCAATTTGCCTGCCAGTCAGTTCCACAAACATGCACATTTATAAACCAACATAATATGCTCACTGTATAATATACATTATGCAGTCTTTTCTTGATAAAAATAAAATAATATACCTAAATCTACCTACAAACATTATATTACATAATATTACATTATATTACATAATATTACATTATATTACATAATATTTGATTGTTGGACTCTGTGGTGTAGTGGAAGCACACCCGCCTCAGAAGCGGGAGGTCCGCGGTTCGAAACCCGGCGGAGGAGAATTTCATTGGGCGAATTCTATAATCCAACAGCCCCTGTCCACTCAGCAGTAAATGATGGTACCAGATATCAGTCATGTGTTGTGTCATGCATTCTGGGGAGGTGGTCCTCTCTAATACGTCTTCCGTTCTTGTGGCGTCATAGCGTGGAGAGGGTCGGTTCTGCGGTGGCAGCAAGCTGCACGGGATACACCTGTGTGTGTTCATAAGCTTCGGCTTCTTCCCGTGTAGCAGCTGTTTAGAAAGTTCAGCGCCGCTGAGCTACTCGGGAGCTTTATGAATGAGTATGAATGTGAGTGTGTGTGTCAGTATGTTGACCTGGTCCCGCTTGTGACACGTCGAATGTCAGACGAGTCTCCTGGTTGACAGGCAATTGCACACGTCCCTCGTTGTCATGGTAACTCTCCCAGCCTCCGATCAAGCGCACCTGAACAACAACGAATAATATAAATAATATAACTAGGCGAAAACACAAACAGGACAACACGGCTAATGCACCAGTGAAAAATAACCTATTTTACAAGCAAAGAAAGAACGGAAAAATAGTTTTTTTTGTGTTGAATAATTGGAATGAATCTGCAGGTTGAAGAAGCTGATTTTGCCGAGACAAAACGGTGAATATCCAACCTTGGACAGATCGACAATGCGCGGATGAAAAGGAGAGCCGGCGATATCCTTGCCGTTCCACAGCACGCGCACGTCGAATACTCCGGTCTCCCGGGCCGTGTACGACACGAGATACTGACCGCCTCCCACGTCCTCGACCACCGTCTTGGCCACACTGTCCGGCCCGTCCACGTACACCTGACACACACACACACAAACCAATGGTATATTGGTTTGCCAATGGTATATTGGTTTGTGTGTGTGTGTGACACACAAATCAATGGTGGACACACAAACCAACACACACAAACCAACACACACAAACCAATGCCTCAGCACAACGTTTTTATTTCATTTTATCCGAATTAAAAAAAAATACACACACATATATGCAAAATTATACACAGACACACACACACACACACACACACACACAATTGTTGTGTATTAACAGTGTGTGTGTGTGTGATAATTTGCGGTATTTGGTTACGTCATAATCTCGACAGATTTACAGTGTGTTCAACAACAAGCATTTTCCTGTTGTATTGCTGCATGTGACTTAGTCACTGATAGTAGCGTTTATTGTTGGTTGTCTTATTTATTGAATCACATGCGTATTTATTGTTGATTGTTGTTATTTATTGACGAGTGTGGGCGGAGTGGCATTATTCAGTGTTATCTGATTAATTGTTTATTGTTATTGAATGTCTTGTTTTGTTTCCGAACTCTCTTTCTAGAACTGTTGACTGTTTGATCTATCTTTTTCCCTGTAACTTTTGGTTAGCTTCCGGTACACATGGGGGTCCACCGCGGGGTGGTAATAGTGCACTTGCACTCTTCCCCCATGCTACTGGATTTGCCTGTAATTAATAATAGTAAAAATGCAGAAGTAAGCTTATCAGCAGACTATTCGGACTGAACGCTGAATTACTGAAGCGACCGGTCCTCAATACCCGCTCCCAACTCCGTTTCTGCTCACACCAGCACACGATGTGGCCTACCTGAGGCTCGCCAATGAGACCGCTGGCATCGAGACGAAACTGAGAGGTAGTGTTGACCAGTGCCCGCGTCAGTCCTTCCCCTGACGCTCGAGCACAACCCTCTTCCTCAACAGCAAACGTCAGTGGAGACCCTGCGCATATAATGCACGTGAAAACTTGCAGCAGTGTCACGCGAAAACTTTATCATTCCAGCCAAGACATGATTATACCCCAAGCGAAATAGATCAATTAAATATTGACACATTTTTGTCACCGAATCAACCAAGTGAATCGTATTCACTCTGAACAGGAACATACTTCGATTAACCAAAATAGACAAAAACACACACAGAAGCATGACGAGGGGGGAGGGGGGCTAATAGTACCGGGAATCTCGTGAGCGCCATAGTTGATGACCAGCTTGTAGGTGCCCGGCACGCTGGGCAGAAAGTCGATCACTTCACTGTCATCGGCCGCAGCTGTCACGTCAATTGGCAGGTTCTTGCCCAGTGGTGACGTCACAGCCACGTCCAACTCTGCCAGCCCGGCACCGGATCGACGCACTGGTCAAACACATACACACACACAAACATGTACATACAACGCATGTACATACGAACACATAAACATACACATACAAACACAAAAATATGCACATACGAACATACATAAACATACACAAACATACAAACACATATAAATATACACATGCGAACACACAAACATATACATACACAAGCATACACACACATGAACACATACACACACAAACACATACAAATATGCACATACGAACACATAAACATACACACACATGAACACATAAAAGCACACACAAACACATATAAATATCACATACGAACACAAAATCATACACAAACATACACATAAAAGCACAATAGCGCCACTCACATTGCACGCTGATTTTCTCGTTGATGCTGAACTGTTTCTGAGCAGGCTCATCGATCACCACGCGCGAGGCGTCAAACACCTGACACGTGAACGGAGACCCCCAGATCGCCTTCATCTCGTGCAGTACATCCACCGAATACGCACCTGCACACACACACACACACACATACATAGTGTCCAATTATTACAATCATTCCAGTGTGTGTGTGTTTTCATGTGCTCAAAGTGTATGAATGTGTATATACAAGTACATGTGTATGTATTTCTGTTTGAGTGTACTTGTATGTGTGTGTGTGTGTGTTTGTCTGTGTATAAGTGCATGTGTGTGTAGGTTCTCACCTAGTTATTCTTCACAGGTTAATGAGTTAAACACTCGTTTGTGTCTTGTCTTCCATTTACCGTAATGTCATTCTTGAATAGATGCATTCTCTTCTGGTTGATAATTTTGTCTGGTAGTTTACTCTACTGGTTGATGCATCTTTCAGCGGTAAACTGTATTTTCGACTATATTTTCTAACTCTTCTTCTTATAAACTGCTTGCTATTGAACCTTTTGGATGTTGTAAAGCTAAATATATTTTGATTTTGAATTTGTCCTTTGCCAGTGGTAAACGATGTGTGTGTGTTTGTTCTCGCCGAGTTGAATTTACGGGAGATGAGCATGGCTCGGGCTGTCCCGTCTCAATTGCCACATTTGTCCAACAACGACTTAAAGGAACTAATGGTTGAGGCGCCACAACATCATTGCTCAAATAATTCCATTTGGTAATGCAGCTAAACGGGAAGCCATATTTCCTCAAGTCGCTGCGGCATCTCGTTATTTTTAGTTTCCTGTTGTGCCCTCGTCTTCCTTCTTTTTGTTTGTATTCCCAAATGTCAAAACCCGGTGTCATACTCATTTAAATACTTGAGAACCGCTATTAAATCATGTGTGTGTGTGAGAGCATGAGAGAGAGGAAGAGAGCAGGAGGAGAGAGAAAGAGAGTCAGACCGGCCGAGTTGGGCGTGAATTCGACAAGCATGTTTCCGTCTTTCTGCTGGTAGCATTTCACTGGCACAGCGTCGCCTGACGGAGTCGTCACAATCACGTCCATTTGTCGACCAGGACGACCCACGGTGTCCAGCACAAACGACGTGGCTAGTCCGGCACGAGCTTGATACAAACCAGCCCCGGAGGCGGTGACACGCCGTCCACGCCACGGGTTCTGTACCTCCAACACCAGCGGACATCCTACAAGCACAAGCGCCAGTCATGAAGTGTGACACACACACAAGGAATAAATCAGCTCTTTAGGCATGGCATAACACTCAAACACACACACACACACACACACAAGCATACACACACAAGCATACACACACACACACAATTATTGCATATTATTGCAATGAAAAGCGCCTATTATGTTGCGATTGCAATAAATGCTATTATTATTATTAAACACACACACACACACACACACACACACACACACACACACACACACACACACAAGTATACACATACTATTGGCAGAAATAGCTCACATGATACTCCAGACATATAACTAAATACACACACACAAGTATACACATACTATTGACAGAAATAGCTCACATGATACTTCAGACATATAACTAAATACACACACACAAGTATACACATACTATTGGCAGAAATAGCTCACATGATACTCCAGACATATAACTAAATACTTCACATGTTGAAATGAAATGACGCCATACCAAGAAACAACAACAATGCGAATAATAGTGGCATAAGTGGCAAAATATACACTGCCTTCACACTGGTACGATACCTATGTTTTATGTTTCATAATCACCATAATTTAAGCAAGTACTCAGCGTTAGTCAGTCAGTCAGTTAGTGAGACACACACACACACACACACACACACACACGTACACACACACGTACACACTGAAAAATACAAAGTACAAAATTGAAAAAGACTAGATGTTTGAGAGATGTTAAGAAGTATAGTTTCCCATATACAATTGTGTGTTGATGTCTGGAATCAGTTAGGGGGAATATTGTAGGAGCTAATGGCGTATGAGCATTTAAAGAAAGACTGGAGAGTGTGAAGTACTGGTAATTTCAGGGAAGATAGGTTACTAGAGGGTGGGTTGGAGACAGGACAGCACGAGCACAGCTCATCTCCTGTGCTAAACAAATAGCTGAGTACAAATAGGTGAGTACACACACCTGGTACAGGTACTGCATTGTACTTGACGTCGACCTTGTGTGTGACAGCCAGTGATGGCGAGAATATCACTTGATACTGGCCGGATCCCAGGTCTCTTATCGAGTGCTTCACCTCCTGACCGGCGGCGCGCACCGACACTGATAGAGTACCTCGTCCCGCCTGAGATGCGTCCACTGTGGGTGCAATTCACATGCTAAATTATATGCCCATGCTGTGTGTGTGTGTGTGTTCAAGTTCAAATATGTATTGTCAAAACATACACACACACTCGTGAGCACAGTTCAAATATTAGCTAGCCAATAGAATGGCAATGCTTGATAACGAGAAACAATCTCCTGTAGTCAGGCATGAACAAACGTGATTAACAAGCTGGTTCTAAAAGAGAGTTGAGTTTTGACTGCCACAAAATCATGCACACTTTCACACACTCACACATATACAAAGTCACACACATGCACACTACCACACAAACACACACACACACACACTCTCGCAGACACATATGAACACACTAACACACGTGCAAACAATCATTCTTGTACATGTACTTAGAAATTTACATATGCATAATGTATGTGTGTTGACACGATGTGTATGCGAGATTTGTTGCCAAAAATTTGAGTACTCGCGCAAATGCTGAAGCCGAGTTTGATTTTGATTTTAATCAAAATAAGGTGAACAAATAATAAAAACCACTGCAAGGATAAAACATAAATAAAACTATAAATAATACATAAAACATAAATAAACAATAAATAACATAAACAATAAATAATAAACAAATAAATAAATAAATAAACAATAAATAACATAAACATAAATAATATATAAAACTCGATACAAAAATAGTATACTATAAACAGAAACAACAGACAATGGTCGATGAAAACCAACTATCTTAGTGAGGGAAAAAAGTGCAATCAACCGGCATATCCAATGACACGAGACAGAACTGCCTAGATCAGGGGCTCCCAACCTTTTTTAACTCTGCGAAACCCAGAACAGATCTGGAGGGCTCCATGACCCCCGGTAAATAATAAGAGAAGTTAGAAAAACATCTTTATACCGAGTTATTATCATATTCAATACTTGAATGCCATCCTTATTGAATGTATCCGAAAATACAAAGAAAAAACATCAGGTGCTCAGATAACATGGAATTTGTTTGCTAATTTTGACAGATTAAATTTTTAGGGGCTCTCACGACCCCCCGAAGTGGCCTCATCTGTTGTCACGCATTCTGGGGACGTGGCCCTCTCTAATAAGAGAGGACCACCTAATAAGATAGGCTTCTCTAATAAGAGAGGCCCAACAAATATAATCTTGATAAAATTTAACCAATTAATCTTTAACCTAAGTCTTTATCCTTTAAACCTTTAATCTTGAGTTGTGACAACCAATTACGGCCCCACCTTTAAGCAGCGTTTCCTTGGCCGCCTGCAGAGAGGCAGAGGGCGGGTTGACCAGCACGCGACTAGGATCGGCTGCCTCCACCAGATGAGGCCGTCCATCACCACCACCACCGCCGCCGGCACCCACCGCACGTCCGTTATGCAACACACTGACACTGTACGTGCCAACTGCCACAGCGCGGTACTCGGCACGATGCACACCGCTGCGCAGTCGCACCACGCGACACGGCACATCCTCGCCCCGGGGACCTGCACGCGCGCACGAGCATGTGTATTCGTTTGTATGATTGTGTGTTAAAGTGTATATGTTTGTGTGTGTGTGATTTCGTGTAAGAGTGTGTGTATTCGTTTGTATTATTGTGTGTTAAAGTGTATATGTTTGTGTGTGATATCGTGTAAGAGTGTGTGTATTCGTTTATATTATTATGTGTTAATGTGTATATGTTTGTGTGTGTGTGTGTGTGTGTGATTTCGTGTAAGAGTGTGTGTATTCGTTTGTATTATTGTGTGTTAAAGTGTATATGTTTGTGTGTGTGTGATTTAGTGTAAGAGTGTGTGTATTCGTTTGTATTATTGTGTGTTAATGTGTATATGTTTGTGTGTGTGTGTGTGATTTCGTGTAAGAGTGTGTGTATTCGTTTGTATGATTATGTGTTAAAGTGTATATGTTTGTGTGTGTGTGTGATTTCGTGTATGAGTGTGTGTATTCGTTTGTATGATTATGTGTTAAAGTGTATATGTTTGTGTGTGTGTGTGTGTGTGTGATTTCGTGTAAGAGTGTGTGTATTCGTTTGTATTATTATGTATTAATGTGTATATGTTTGTGTGTGTGTGACTTCGTGTAAGAGTGTGTGTATTCGTTTGTATGATTGTGTGTTAATGTGTATATGTTTGTGTGTGTGTGACTTCGTGTAAGAGTGTGTGTATTCGTTTGTATTATTGTGTGTTAATGTGTATATGTTTGTGTGTGTGTGTGATTTCGTGTAAGAGTGTGTGTATTCGTTTGTATGATTGTGTGTTAATGTGTATATGTTTGTGTGTGTGTGATTTCGTGTATGAGTGTGTGTATTCGTTTGTATGATTATGTGTTAAAGTGTATATGTTTGTGTGTGTGTGTGTGTGTGATTTCGTGTAAGAGTGTGTGTATTCGTTTGTATGATTGTGTGTTAATGTGTATATGTTTGTGTGTGTGTGACTTCGTGTAAGAGTGTGTGTATTCGTTTGTATGATTGTGTGTTAATGTGTATATGTTTGTGTGTGTGTGATTTCGTGTATGAGTGTGTGTATTCGTTTGTATTATTGTGTGTTAAAGTGTATATGTTTGTGTGTGATTGTGTGTGTGTGATTTCGTGTAAGAGTGTGTGTATTCGTTTGTATTATTGTGTGTTAAAGTGTATATGTTTGTGTGTGTGACTTCGTGTAAGAGTGTGTGTATTCGTTTGTATTATTATGTGTTAAAGTGTATATGTTTGTGTGTGATTGTGTGTTAAAGTGTATATGTTTGTGTGTGTGTGTGATTTCGTGTAAGAGTGTGTGTATTCGTTTGTATTATTGTGTGTTAAAGTGTATATGTTTGTGTGTGTGTGATTTCGTGTAAGAATGTGTGCGTACATTGAATCAAGCTGAAATTAACTGCAACGCGTTGTGGCATATGGACGGATGGATGTATGGATTTAGGTCGGCGAAATCCATCGCTCATAGTATCAACAATTAATAAACATTAGAATACACACTAAGAGAAAAATGAATGAATGAGGAATGAATGAGAGTAAAAGCAGTGATAGCACGGATTAACAAATTGACGCACCGACAATAACCACAGCCACATCTCCGTCGAGCGCCTTGGTGTCCACGTCGAACGTGGCCCAACTGCCAGTTACCACGTGTTTCAGTCCATCTCCGCGAGCAATAACCAGCTGACTGTCGCGACGCTGAATATTACGTGCCTCCCGTCCGTCCAGCGCACTAACCGCACACTTGAACGGACTGCCTACTCTCACACACACACACATACACACACACACACACACACACACATACACACACACACACACATACACACACACACACACTGTATGAATGTACAAGCCTGCGTGTATGCATGTGTATTCATCCTGCGTGTGATCTATATTTGATTGTTGTCGACTATATATAAATACATCAGAATGAATGTGGCGCTAGCTAGCAAATAGTAGTAGTCTTGCTTAGTGTTTAAGTATCAGTGGGAAAAGAAGCGTGAGCTTGTCGGACTATTGTCACATGTGCTTTTATGTCGTGTATACGTACTCGTGTACACGTACTATTGACTGAACTGCTTGTATGAGTGACCAATAAACTTACTTACACACACACATACACATACAGTACTCGTAGGTACACTCACACGTACAGTTCTAACATTATGCCGGGTGTGCATCTCGGCGTAATGCCATGACCAATCACAATATTGGTCTTTATGTCTTGAATATATATAGTGAAAGCATTATGCCAGATACCACGTACTGGTGTGACGTCATCTGTGTGTCATTCACATCGAAGTGACGTCACAAAAAGTCCGGGGTTGTCATAGTAACAGAAAGTGTAGGACTGCCAGTGTCTCTATTGTCTCAAGTGTTCTGAACGTGTTACCCGTGGATTTGAGTGTGTATTTTGGTGGATATGGGAGATAAAAGGTCCACACACACACACATACACACACAATACACACACATTCACATACATACATACACACACACATTCACATGCACAAACAGGGAAATTGAGGAAAAACACGGTGTTTAAAGAAGACATAGAAAAACGTAATTTCAGAGTTCAATGCGAAGATTCAAAAGTAAATCAGTAATTCACAAAACAGACATCAAACATTATCTCGTGTTAGGCACTGAAATATGAGCCGTAGAAAGTGGTTGAGTGGCACAAGTTGTGACCTCTGTGACCTTTGTGACCTCTATGTCAACCTGCACTCACCAGGCACGTCTTGCTCATTGAACGTGACGTTGATGAAGTGAGGAATTGGCTCGCTGGGCAGAAACGTGACGTCATATTGACCACGACTTCTGGCAGATACCTGACAACAAGAATATTAAATAATAATAACAAGAATAATAAATAATAATATTAAATAACAATAATGAATAATAATAATAAATAATAATAATAATGTTTAGCAACATAAATGCATGTTTTTTCATCATAACACATTTCCCACTTGAAAATATTACATGACACACATGATAAACAAACAAACCCGTATAACAGGTAAACACACAATAACATTTGCCACAAGAAGAGGCGGAAGGGAAGAATAAAGAGAGAAAGGATAGAAAGAGAAAGATTGATAGATTGATACCTCGGCCCTGACGGTGGATTTCCCTGTGGTAACCACCAGTTCCAGGGTTCCTTCACCCGCTTGAGATGCGTCCACCGTAAATGTCACCGGTCTGCCAACCTGACACACACACATACATACACACACATACATTTCATTTATTGAGTCATTTGTAAAGCGCAATACACACATCATGTCTCAATTGCGCTGATATAAACACTAAACACCACATACATTCATGTACAATCACATGCATATTCAAATATATGTTTCGTATTTACAAAGCACGACAATACAATGCAGGCAGAACACAGACACACACACACACACACACACACACGTACACGCGCCCATCAGCAAATACCTTAGCCGGTTCATCGAGATAGCGATGACACAAATCTTACAGAGATTTCAGCCAGGTACTACCTGTACTAAGCGCACGAAAACATACCATAGACACACACACGCACTGACACATACAGACCTCGTTACTAACAGCAAACTCATACATCACAAACACACCGCACACACACACACAGACACACACACACATAGCCACTGTTGATTTATATATCTGCACGCAAAAACCAGTCAAATATAACGCTGATATAATATATCACAGCATATATACATATATTCATATAAGTACGATAGTGTATATGTGAGTGAGTGTGTGCGTGTGTATACATGCTAATATATGTACCACACCAAAAATCACTCAGAAATTCGTGATATCATTTTAGACAGCATTCACTCAGTGATTGCATGAAAAGATCAAAACTCCTTATTGCTGTGTGTGTTTTGTGTGTATGTTTGAGTGTATGTGTGTGTGGTTTCTGTGTGAGTGTAGATGTGTGTGTGTCGTTTCTGTCTGTGTGTGTGTGTGTGTGTGTGTGTGTGTGTGTTTTGTGTGTGGTTTCTGTCTATGTGTATGTACGTGTGTGTGTGTGTGTGTTTTGTGTTTGTGAGTGTATGTGTGTGTGTCTGTGTTGTGTGTGTGTGTGTCTGTGTGTCTGTGTTGTGTGTGTGTGTGTAGAAGTGTTGTGTGCGTGTATGCATATATGTGTGTGTGTGTTTATGTGTGTGTGTGTGTCAGTATGTGTGCTGGTCGTGTGGTTACCTTGGTGTCTGTCAGCTCGGAGACGATGACTCGGGCCACATCAAAGATGTTGCACGTGAACGGAGAGCCCAGTGCCGGTTGTTTAGCAACAGATACGGCGATCGTGTGAGGCCCCACCTCGGTGGCGCGAAACTGCACTGAATACAACTGGCTGGCAGCAGCTACACTACTCGTCTCACCATCATCACCTCCCACTGCTCTGCCCGCCGCTGATTCTCCGCTACTCTCTATCTGTACCGGCACCGACTGTCCCGACGGAGCAGTCACTAAACACACACACATACACACACACATTACATTACATTAAGACATTTATACCGCGCTTTTCACCCGAGGGTCTCAAAAGCGCTCACACACACACAACAGACACATACAACAGACATACACAAAACAGACACACACATACACACACACACACACACACACACACACAACATACACTTAAAAGACACACACACACAACAGATACACAAAAGATACACAAAAGATACACAAAAGATACACAAAAGACACACAAAAGACACACAAAAGACACACACACACACACATACACAACAGACACACAAAAGACACACAAAAGACACACAACAGACACACAAAAGACACACAAAAGACACACAAAAGACACACAAAAGACACACAAAAGACACACAAAAGACACACAAAAGACACACAAAAGACACACAACACACACACACACACAAATACAATGGCACAGCCCACCTGCTTTTAGGACAATCGTTTGTTGTATGCTTGTTTATATACATGTACTGGTGAATGTCGTGTTTGTGTGGACGATTAAGAAAGAGAGAGAGAAAGAGAGAGACACTCACCGATAACACAGCAGTCGTTCAACGCAGTTCCATTCGGCTCGATGTTGAAAACTGCCGGGCGCGATAGTGGTGCCATCTTCAGGGCCTGTCCTGAAACAACCACCTGCGATGTGTCGGTCACGTGACATGTGAATGGAGAACCTGCAAACACACACACATACACACACACATTACAGTACAGTATTACATTTATATGGCGTTTTACACCAGAGGTCTCTAAAGCGCACGCACACACATACACAGAGACAAACACAACACACAGACATACACACACACACACACACAGACAAACAAAGACACACACAACACACAGACAAACACACACACAGACAAACAAAGACACACACACACACACACATATAGACACACACACACACACACGCACAAGTTTCATATAATTACATCTATTAAAACTTGCATAGAATATATCTACAAAACCCAACATTACACATTACATATATACACCTGTGTTTCAATACAAAACAGAGCTATTTATTCAATATTCATTCATACAATTCCTTTGAGAGGACTAAGCAAAACTACGTTTTTCAGGACAATTATAATGCATATGTTAAACATATAATTTCTTTAAAGAAAATTACGATAATCCTAGCATCCCTGGTTAAGAATCCCTGCATTACACATTAAGTCGACACACTACGCAAGCACGTACATACACTCACATTAATAAACAGACAGAGAGAGCGAGAGCGAGAGAGAGAGAGGGGGGGGGAGGATGTTCACCTGGCACAGGTTCTCCGTTGAATCGAACACTGAGAACATGATCGGCTACCTCGTGGGGCTTGAAGTTGACTCTAAAACGAGCGTTACCCTCGGACTGTACGTAGTTGGGCACATTACGACCGTTGACAGACACGATTATCTCCAGATTACCAGCGCCCGCCTGACTTGCATCAACTACACACACACACACACACACACACACACGCACACACACACACACACACAGGATTGTCAACTTTGTAACATCCAAAATATTCAATTATAACCGGCATATAAGAACAGGAGGCAAACACAATGGTCGAAAAGAACAGTTTCAGTCGAATAGAATAGCACAAGCAAAATTGTCAACCAGGAAGAGAATGCGCATATATTTTGAGAAAAATCCACTAGGACAAATGAAAGACAGATCATACAAGTGTTTGAACTCATTTCTGTGAAAAACACACAAAATGTACACACAAAATGTGAATATTCAGTTAAAATAAGCAAATTATTAACATGCGAGTGAGATAATTGAAGTTTGCACGTGTGTTCAGTCACACAGATCCGCCATTTGAAGGATTGAAATTGATTGAAGAAAATTTGTGGCTTAGAATGAAATTAATACCCAATATGATTGGTAATGATAGTAACTATTGAATGATTGATGGGTACGAGTAATATTGATGCACGACACAAAACTCTGGCAGCAGTAGAAAAGAGCAGTAGAAAAGTGAGCAGGCGGCCGAAACTCACTGCAAAAGTAGACTGGTTTGGAGACGAGACCGTTTTGAACGTCTGTCACGCTAACTTTCTGCACGTCATACACCTTGACAATGAATGGCGAACCAGGCACCAGAATACCGCCCAGACGCACCTCAATACAATGATCGCCTAGCGAGTTGCAAACAAACAGACACACAAGAAACATGAGTGTTAACTTCGTGTTTCACGTTCTGTTAACGCCTCTCAAAAACATGTTAACAAACCAAGCCAAACATAAAACAAAAACATATACATATAAAATGTAAAAAAATATATGTGATAGTACATATACACAACTGTGTATGTGCGTGTGTTTATGTACACACACGCAAGCACAGAAAGAAAGAGGGAGATGATAAAAGAAAGAGGGAGTGTGTGAGCAGCTTACCAACTTCGCTGGGAGTATATTCCACGGTGGCTTTGGTCTCATCCAAACTCCACACCTCGGCAGGAATTGTACACCGCACGGGAGACAACACAGTCACCGATAAATCAGATAATTCCTGACAAATAACAACCACAAATCAACCACTTGTTAAACGTCTCCCGAGCTAACTAAACTAAATAAATTTAACACAATTATTACGCTGCAAGAACTACAACAAAATTACACATACAAATATTCATAGATATGCTTAATGTGAGAGTGTTAAGGCAGCAAATGTTTGTCGTGTACATGTGGCTTGATCTTCCCTCAATGCGTCCCGTTAGCGACGGAGTATTTATGCAGAGTTTGTATGTTTGTGTGCGAGTCGGCCACGGTGGCGTATGGTAGGGGAATTGGGGTGCGAGAGAGAGGGTTCTTTTGGATAGTGTGCTTCCCGTGGGGTCGAGCGGAACAAGAGAGGCAGTGCGCATAGTGAGTCGGTTTGAGAGGGTATGTTGTGTCGCGTGGGAGTTTTAGCGGTCGTTGTGTGAGCGTCGTGGAGTGTGTGTCGGTGTGCGGGGTCTTGTGGGCGCGTGTGGGGCTGCAATGCCCCCGCGCGCCCGTCTTCTAATACATCTTTTGTTTTACACTTCATGTTTGCTTCTACAAGCTAACCGGCCTCTAACACATAAATTAAATGTAACCAAATGCCGATATAATAGACGTATATTGGATTCACATTAAAACACCCCGTGCCATATCCTCACCGATAGCCGCCAATGTTATTTAATAAATCGTTGAGAAGGTCCTAATTCAGTGGCGGCTTATCGAGTGCCCATCTCCTTGCCTAGCATGGGTCTCGCCTACCCTATGCAAACAGCATCACGGTGTGTGTGTGTGTGTGTCTGTAATTGTGTATGTGTATGTGAATACGTATGTGTATGTATGTGAATGTGTATGTGTATGTGTGTGAGTTTGTATGTGTGTATGTGTATGTGTGTGTATGTGTATGTGTGTATGTGCGTGTGTGTGTGTGTCTAAATGTCTTAATGCGTAAATGTCCTAATGTAATGTAATGTAATGTGTGTGTGTATGTATGTGTATGTGTGTGTGTGTATGTGTGTATGTGTGTGTGTATGTGTATTTGTGTGAGTGTGTATTTGTATATGTCTGTATTTGTGTGTGTGTGTGTGTGTGTAGGTGTGTGTGAGAGCACTCACATGCATGCCCTGAGTGTCAACAGTGAAACTTGTGGCTCGTCCGACGGGCACCTTTCCCAGACCAGCTCCCGACACAGTCACCTGCGATGCATCCACCACCGAACAAGCAAACGGCGAACCTACAAACACACACACACACACACACATACACACACCACTGGTGATAATATACAACGTCCCTGTATGCATATACATCTCCCCGAAGTTTTGGCCTATATTAAATGTTGATAAATAATATATAAATAAAACAAGAAGTTTAATATTACATTAAAATGAATATTCGTCAGTGTTTAAATTACTAAATCAACAACAAACACACTGCATATTCACATATATTCCAGATATCACCGATATTAGGCAAGTAGATGTCACAATGGTTACACCTAGCGGCAGTCGAATTGTGCTGCCTAAGAGAAGAGTAAGATAAGTAAGAATAAGAGAAGTAAGAGAAGTAAGAGTAAGAGAAGTAAGAGAAGTAAGAATAAGAGAAGTAAGAGTAAGATAAGTAAGAATAAGAGAAGTAAGAATAAGAGAAGTAAGAGTAAGAGAAGTAAGAGAACTAAAAAGAGAAGTAAGTAAGAGAAGAGAAGTAAGAGTAAGAGAAGTAAGGGAAGTGAGATTTGTAGGAGAGTCAAAGAACACGTCAATTACCTGGCACATCTTCGCCGTTGAATTTCAGTTCGACATGATGCACCTTGGCCTGTTTGGGAGTGAATGAGATGGCGTAGCGGTGTTGGCCCTGCGACTGAGCACTAGTTGGCACCTGTCCGTTGTTAACTGTCACTTCCAAGTTGCCAGGACCTGCGTTCAACGTCTCCACTGATAGTACACACACACAAGACACACACACAAGACACACATAATACACACACACACACACACACACACAAATGTTATGTTGTAGATGAAATACAAATTATAATAAATCAAAATTGCTCACAAACAGACACACTCATAACAACATATTAACCCACAATGCTCACAACAGCAATCAATCTGCAATGAATATGTCAAGCTAAACGACCAAGCATCGCTGTAATGCAATTACGCCAATGAGGGGAGAAATTGGACAGGCTGGAATCCCACAAAAACATGTGCCAAACGCTACCTGAACCCCCTACCTCAAAAAAAATCCCGACCATGATGGTTTCGAGTATAGTTCCTCAAATTTCGCCTAGCCCCTGAATATTTTTCCTTGGCCCCCTCATAGGGAAAATCCTGGTGACGCCACTGATTAAAAGTGTCTATATCAGTGGTTATCAACCTTTTTCCTCTGATTCCACACTTCTTAATAAGCAATCTCTTCATTTTTCACACAAGAGCGCTGATAAATTCAATAAATTCAGTTGTTACATCGAAGTGAATGTCGTGAGGTCATTAGAAACAATATTAAATGAATTTGAATGGATAAAAACACACACATTTGTCCTGTTCTGTGCGACCTTTAGCTTCACACTAGGCAATTCTTCCATTCCCCAACAGTGGGGAATTAGGTTAAGAACCACTGGTTTATATGGTGATATTTTATCAGAATATTGGTAGCAGGAGGAACGCACCGAGGAAGGACACGGGTCGTCCCACGACACCCTTGTTCATCTCCTTGACGCGTATGGCCGCCACATCGTAGACTTTACAGGCAAAAGGACTGCCAGGCACGGGAGAGGCGGCGTAGGAAGCGTGAATCTTGTGTTCGCCGGCCAAACTCGGTGTGAAATGCACAGTCATACTGCCATCTCCGTTGTCTTTGACCTGCGTCGCAACATCGGCTCCCCCCGGGCCTGATCACGCCAGCAACCAGTTTATTCACTGCCACAAGCCCCCCCTCCCCCACCCAGACACCCCTCCCCATCCCATCCCCTCACACACACACCAGCCCAGCCCAACCTCAAATATCGTACCAAAAAAGAAACATCAAAAGAAAATGAAACAACAACCAGACGTTAATAAAAATGTAAAACAGAAAAAAACGACAGAAAATACACCAAAATCCAGCGAATATAAAGGAAAAAATAATTAGTATACTGTTTGAGAAGTAGAATGATATATTTCATATTATATTTCTCACTGTGTTAATTCACATAATGGCCGATATATATATAGAACACAGAGCATAAGACTTTCAGCTTGCAGACAAGCTAAGTTGAACACCTATGATCTACGTAGCTACAGGCCTCATCAACACAAAATAGGAAGCTATGCGAAATGGCACACACACACACACACACACACATACATACACACAGTAGACAAAACAGCCCGAGGCTACTGTGAAATACACACAAGCAACAAACACCAAGCACAAGCGACGTTAAGTAGAATTATCAGTAGATAAGTATTAATGCGATTAAAATAGAAATAAAACTAAACCAAAATAATATCATCTGGCTAAATAAATGTTACAATTGCTAAAAATCTACACACAAACAAGCACTCAGAGCGAAAACTAGTTAAAAATCTGGCCCGTAATAAAAAACAATACATCAAGGATTTAAAAATACAATGAGATATAATAAAAATTGCAGAAATTACATATTAATTCGCATAATTACTCCAAAAAATACAGCTAAGAAAAGCTGATTCTAATAGACCTAAAATGCACTGATATGTAAAACAATATGATACAGGACATGACATGATTTCTTGCATAAAAACACACACTGATATTAATCAAATTAACAACATTAAAAATCTAGCAAAACATCCCGTATTAAAATGCATGCACACACACACACACACACACACACAAACGAACACACGACAATAGATCAATAACAAACACACGCACACACAAACGAACTAGTGACTAGTAAAAACCAAAAATAAAATTTCAGTGGATTTTCGTAGAGTTGTATCGACCTGAAAACACAACACAAAACACACCCAAAACATCGGTGAAAACATGATCATTAAACACAAAAATGACATGGTTTATATGTGTATTCAGTTATAAAGTACATGTGTGTGCATGTGTGCATGCGTTTGTGTGTTTGTGTGCAGCGTAGACATACAGAAACATAAATAAACATATAACTTTGTGAAATTTAACAACATTTTGAATTTGAGAGATAAAATCGCGCTCACTCAAAACATAAAAACATGAAAAAACAATGAAACAAGACAAATTTCATATCGAGAAATCTGACAATATTGACAAATTAGGAATACTCAAAATTGATAATTAATTGAGAATAAACAGTAAAATAATGACAGTATGTGATTGGTAATGCTTATATCAAACAATATCAATATAACGCACAAAATCCTACCACATCAAACCAACTGTATCAGTGATAATCATGTATCCGATGTATCAGTGACAATTCAGGCTGATTTAGTGGATATTATCGGCCACACTAACCGTCAACGTTGACCTGGACGTCTTCAATGTTACCCGACACATTGCTCAGAGTGAAATAAGACTGTTTGCCTACTGCTGTGGACGCGAGGGAGGCGCCCTTCACTACTATGTGATTTGGATCAGACTGTATGACTGCCGTCAATGGAGAACCTGCAACCACAAACACACATACACACACATAATACACATACATACATACATACATACACATACATACATACACAAACACACACATAATACACACACATATATAATACACACAAATACATAATACACACAAACACATGAGACACATAACACATCAGCAAATTCATAATACACACAAACACACGTACATAATACACACATATACATACACACATACATAATACACGCACACAAGCACACATACATAATACACACACATACATACACACATACATACACATACACACATAGTACACACAAATACATACACATACATACATAATACACACACATACACACAAACACACACACATGTTCATATGCACACACAAACTTAAAATCACATACACACACGTATGTATCGATACATACACAAACACACACACACACACACACACACAAATACACACACCTAAGCTCTCTCTATCTCTCTCACATAACACGCACTTAAACACACACACACACACACACACACACACACACACACACACACACACACACAGACACACATAATATATACTTACACACAGACACACACACACACACACACACACACACACACACGACACAGCAAAACACAGAGACGCGATATAGAGACGCGGTGCTGCACTCACCAGGAATGGGTTGTTTGTTGAACGAGATATTGATGGCGTGGTCGGCGGGTTCGAGCGGTACAAAACTGACACCGAACCGGGCGGCGCCGTGAGGGTGCACCTGAGTGGGAATATTGCGACCACCGGCACCTATTGCTATCTCTAAATTGCCCTCGCCAGCCTCACTGGCGTCAACTGCACGTGAAAACATACACACACACCCACACATACAGCACATACATATGTATACATACATACACACACAAGACCGAGCAGAAGCGAAATGTGAGGCAACTGTCAATACGTACACTGACTGAGGCAACTGTGGTAGTGGTGTAGTAGTGGTGTAGTAGTGGTGTGGTAGCGGTGTAGTAGTGGTGTGGTAGTGGTGTGGTAGTGGTGTAGTAGTGGTATGGTAGTGGTGTGGTAGCGGTGTGGTAGTGGTGTGGTAGCGGTGTAGTAGTGGTGTAGTACTGGTGTGGTAGTGGTGTAGTAGTGGTGTAGTAGTGGTGTAGTAGTGGTGTAGTAGTGGTGTAGTAGTGGTGTAGTAGTGGTGTAGTAGTGGTGTAGTAGTGGTGTAGTAGTGGTGTAGTAGTGGTGTAGTAGTGGTGTAGTAGTGGTGTAGTAGTGGTGTAGTAGTGGTGTAGTAGTGGTGTAGTAGTGGTGTAGTAGTGGTGTAGTAGTGGTGTGGTAGTGGTGTAGTAGTGGTGTGGTAGCGGTGTAGTAGTGGTGTGGTAGTGGTGTGGTAGTGCTGTAGTAGTGGTATGGTAGTGGTGTGGTAGCGGTGTGGTAGTGGTGTGGTAGCGGTGTAGTAGTGGTGTAGTACTGGTGTGGTAGTGGTGTAGTAGTGGTGTAGTAGTGGTGTAGTAGTGGTGTAGTAGTGGTGTAGTAGTGGTGTAGTAGTGGTGTAGTAGTGGTGTAGTAGTGGTGTAGTAGTGGTGTAGTAGTGGTGTAGTAGTGGTGTAGTAGTGGTGTAGTAGTGGTGTAGTAGTGGTGTAGTAGTGGTGTGGTAGTGGTGTGGTAGTGGTGTGGTAGTGGTGTGGTAGTGGTGTAGTAGTGGTGTAGTAGTGGTGTAGTAGTGGTGTAGTAGTGGTGTGGTAGTGGTGTAGTAGTGGTGTGGTAGCGGTGTAGTAGTGGTGTAGTAGTGGTGTAGTAGTGGTGTAGTAGTGGTATGGTAGTGGTGTGGTAGTGGTGTTCGTTGTGTGTGGGTTTATGCTTCTTGTATTTGATGGCTTTATGGCTTTTTGCTGGCTCTGCGAATAGCGTATGTATGCTTGTGTGCGATATGTATGTATGCTTATGTATGCTTATGTATGCTTACGAGATGTATGTATGTATTGATGTATGCGCATAGTGTATGTATGCTTGTGTGTGTGTGTGTTTGTACAGTGCTGCGTTTGCACAGGGTGCGTTCTAGGTATCACGTGACGGTGATCGGGAGTCGCGTTGATATGTGAGTACGTGTGTGTGTGTGTGTGTGGAGTCATGTTCAGGTGTGGTCGCTGTCTTGTAGGCGCGTGTGGGACAGCGATGTCTCACGCACGCCTGTCTTTTAATATTTCCTTATTTTGAGTTTTTTGAGTCGTCTCAGCAACTCAGCAATTCTGAAATTCTGTGAGTATGTGTGTGAGTATGTGTGTGAGTATGTGTGAATACACCGGCGTACTGACCAGTGAAGTGCAGTTGCTTGCCAATGGCGCCTGGCGGGATATCAGTGACGGTCACACGCCCCGCGTCGTACACTTTGCAGGTGAACGGGGTGCCCGATACGGCCACACCGTTGTACTCGACCAGTACGGTGTGAGCGCCCAGTTGTCGCGGCGTGAATTCGGCAGTGAAGCCGGCACGCACGTTGCCAGTCACACTGACAGGCAGTGTGGAGTGAGCCGGGCCGCGAACTGACACGGCCAACTCGGCCCCGCCGCCACCGCCGCCGCCGCCGCCGGAGTCTGTCGCTTCGGCGGCCGCAGCTGCACTGTCGATTGTGATGAGAAACGAGGCCGAACGACGCACAGGCCACAGTTCCAGGTGGCGCAGGTGTACTGCCACGCGGGAGCTGGGCTGCACGCGGCACGAAAGCGGACACTGAGGCACCGGGTCGCCATTGAACTTGATGTCGACGCTGTGTCGTTTGGCAGTGTCGGGTGTGAAAGTGACCAGGCAGCGGCCCCCGCCTAGCACCTGTACGTGATTGGGAACCTCACCGTCGTTGATTGATATCTCCAGCTGACCCTCGCCCGCCTGACTCGCATCCACTATCACACACACACACACACATAAACATATACTCGCACACATACGCATACACACCACATTAACACACAAACATAAACACATAAATACATACACATACAAACATAAACAAACAAAGATACAAACATAAACACGCGAACATAAACACACACACACACATACGAACATAAACATACAAACATAAACACACACATACAAACAAACATAAACACAAGTATATTTTTCCTAGTCCATTTACTTTTAGTAATGCTAATATGTACGCGTGTTAAGTGTTAAGTGTGTGTGTTTTTATATACGACTGAAAGTACGACAGATCGACAGGTTATTTATATATCAAATTTGCTTCTGTACATTTGCACTGTGTGTGTTTGTGAAAAATATATTGAACTGATCTGAACACGCACGCACACACAGAGACATACATACATACATTAGCTAGAGCGATTTAAATTGCATATACTGTGTTTTTTCAAGTGTCAATGTGTGTGCATGTAAACATGATACCATGTCAGCGACTTACTACGATTCAATATAGATATAATTATAACAGTTAATATCAGGGCATATTACACAAAATATTACTCAATATATTATTACAATAACACTCATCAATATTACTATATATTAGCTCATTTAATTGTGTGCATATTTGACTCAATTGAAACATAAGCACACGCCAACACAAGCACACACACACACACACACAGAGACACGTGTTGTGGTGTGGGGTGACTGACCTCTGAACTGACACGCCTGACCCACCACTCCGCTGGGAATGTCCGACACTTGGATCAAGTCGGCATTGTAGGCCTTGCATGTGAAAGGACTGCCGACAACCTGCCAACAACAACAGCAGCAGAAATCCACAAGAACTTTCAATTATCCAGCAAAATGAGGGTGCCTTGCTAAAAACGCATACAATTTAAGTACAATGTTAAATATTATGTTCGCAATATGGTTTATATTTTACTTTATAGAGAAATTGCCCGAATAGAGGTGTATTGGTTATAAAATCACGTGAAATTATTGTTTGCCGTCTATTTCGATTCATTTGTGGATTGTTGTATTTTGAATTGACGGCAATAAGGATGTTTGAAGATCAGAGCGAGAGAGAATAATTTTGAAAATCTTCAAATGATTTTGAAAATCAGTGTTGTCGGTGTGCATTTTTGCTATTGTTTTTCGTTCTATTTTAATTGGACTTTCAATACGTGAACATATAAGATCAGGAAGAAATACTCTCTTATAACCGGGGTTCTCTTATATATCGGCAGTAGATTTTACAAAGGAGTTAAAATATCACCTATTTCCCTCTGTTTTTCTGTCTGTACTGACCGGACAACCGGCGACCGACACGGCGATATTATGCGTGCCCACCTCGCCAGTGCAGAACTCACACTGAAACACACCCTCTCTGTCTGCCTCACCGGCACGAGATTTGCCTGACACCGACACATTCACCGACCGACTCGACGGAGCTAACACACACACACATAGAATATTATTATTATTATTAATTTCAGGCAAATCCAGTAGCATGGGGAAAGAGTACAAGCACCATTACCACCCTGCGGTGGCCCCAGATAAAGAGAGTTCTAGACGTTTCAGTCAGGAAGATGAAAGCCCAATGAAGAAAACAGCAAAAAGATACACGATTAATAAAATAAAATCATCTAATTAGAAGACTAAATATACAAGTGTATATCCAAAATCGTGCAGCAGACTGATTAATATAATGTAATAACGCAAAATCAATAACAACCGTGTAATGATAAAATTCCCACTTATATGAACATAAAAAGTTTATCCAATTATTTGCCTACACAATAATACTAATCGATAATTGTGTTAGATTTCCTTGTTCCCGGCTCGGTTTGTTGTATGTGATAAGCCACATTAGAAAAGCACACATTATCAATTAAAATACTCGATATGAATACATATCTACTATGCTTTGTCTGCACAGCAATCATTATGAATCGTAATTAATGCGCTTACTAAATGGAAATCTCTGACAATTTTCCTAGTTCAATCTGTGTATGCATGTGTGTGTAGTTTTCCTCATATCAATTGATATGTGTGACGTGTTTTGTTTGATTACATAGAGAGCAAAGTGTACGTTAAGTGAAGTGGAATAGAGAAGAGATTGCGGATCACAAATGACAGGTGCCGAATTATAATATGCCGGAATGTCATTCTATAACATCGACCAATTTTCCCTGATATTCGCGAGAGAAATATCACCACCTGTTTTCAATACTGTTTTTCATAAACACCCCAAATAATTAACTTGATTAACAACAAAATGAGAGAAACATATTTGTGAATTAGTGCTGCGTGATAACTTACAAGTGACTTCAACCAGAACATCCGACGACTGGCATTTTTGCGGCGTAAAAATGTCAAACGAGACAGATTTGGTGGACGCGAAATGGCGCAGATGTTCAATGGCCACACGCGACTTGTCTCCTGTTTCCATGGCAACCACGTCGACTACCCACGGCGAACCTGTCACCATAACAGAGCACACATATAGATAGAGAAATTGGGCTAAAATCAATGTTAATTTTGATCATGAAAATTGGTGGTTAAGCGGTGCAAGTGTTTTGGTGTTTAGGGGTGTTAAGACTATATGGCACCCCCTAGTGTTAATGTAAATGGATTAAATCAATGTTAATATATTCAATTAATGTTAGTGTTAACGAGTTCAATAAATGATCATTTTAACGGGTTAAATGAATGCTAATGTTAATGGGGGCAATTAATGATAATGTTAGTGGGTTCAATTAATGTTGTGGTTCAATTATATCAATATTTGCGTGTAAATTAGTGTTGACAAGCAAATTACACGTTGAAGCGGGCGTATAAAAGTGATAAACACATCACTACAACTGACAGAAACACGCAGACACACACACAGACATAATCACCGTTTTCAACGCTTGGCGGAACATAGCCACACGCATAACGGAAGCCAAATGGTCGTCTTTATATACAAGTGTGCACTTGTCATACAGAGCTGGTATAAACTATGTGTGAGTGTGAGTATGTGTGTGTGCGTGTCGGTGTGTTGGGGAACTTCCGCTGGTCTGCGTTGGTAACGGTAAACAGGCAACTAAAGACGTGTCATAATTCATCATACGCGTGAGATACAGTCACCATGTGAGTGTGTGTGTGTGTGTGTGTGTGTGCGTGTGCGTGTGAGAGACAAGTGTCTACTAATTCCCAGCATAATCTCATTGAAATAATATCTCTCAGACAACAGTAGATCGAGTTTCATATTTCATATCATTCACATAAGCCAGACAGTCTGTATCTTCTCTTCATTTATTTTGTTATTCCACAAGTTTGCTGTATTATTGTGTCACGCGCTTTTAAAATGTGATAATATCATTTTAGAGAGAGAAAATCACCCCAAACATAGCACAAACAACTTGAGTATTCAGCAATTTTCTGTTTCACCAATTACGAAACATTACGCCGTTCACGAAGTCCGACACAACTACAAGATATTAAAACAACAAGGAATAATCAATCTATCCATATATGGAATTCATTCAGCCCAACAGCAAACACAGACACGCACTCTTAAAGTACGAAAATAAAAGCTCACAATGCAATATGCACGAGGATAAAGGGCGACTGCACTCCAACACAAGACGCTAACACCACCGAATCCTGGAGACTGCATTACAGCACAAGACGCTAACACCACCAAGCCCTGGAGACTGCATTACAGCACAAGACGCTAACACCACGACAGAACAACGTCATGAATAAACTATCAGTAGTCGAGGCAGTATTTTCCCCTTCAAGTATTTCGTTAATAAAAGCTTACGCATAGAAAAATGATCGTTTGGCGGCATCATAATTGTTCCGCACATTCAGGGTGGTCAAACGAAATGGCAAGCATTGCTAGACTCACAAACGGGCACCAATATACAAGATAAGAGCAAGTGCTTGCATCAACCACGTGAAACTTGTCGCTATAACCTGTTGGTCCACAGCCCAATAAGTGTGTCACTACCGCACACACACACACACACACACACACACACACACACACACACACACACATACACAATGAAATAGCACAGAGTGCAAATCGATCAGAGTAAAAACACTAAAAACCGCACAATGCTTAACTGTGAAAGTAGTTTTCAAGCAATGACAATGAAAAATTGACACCTGCTGTTTGCTAAATTTCGCAATTTTACTCACACACACACACACACACACACATACACACACACACACATACACAGACTCATACATACCACCAACTTTGTGTGCCAGTCAGTCTGTGTACGCATAATGTTACGCATGTTTAGCCGCACGAGTACAATGGTACCGAGCGAAGGACGCAATAAATCAACACGCGCAAACTCACATACACACACTCACACAAATGTGCATGTTCCCGCCTCAAACCCACTATAA
This sequence comes from Sacculina carcini, assembly GCA_916048095.2. Lineage (NCBI taxonomy): Eukaryota > Metazoa > Arthropoda > Thecostraca > Sacculinidae > Sacculina > Sacculina carcini. The sequence continues at coordinate 8,200,576 of OU696579.1, read as the reverse complement.
AACGCCAGCCTTGAAGCGTCGGTTAGGAAAAGACAACGCTAATTACAGCTCTGCTAAACTGCTCAGGTATATAAACGCACACACACACACACACATATATATATCCTTAGTAGAGTTTTTGCCACCAGAAAGCAGCACGTGCAGAAATTATTGCGAGGAACAGCATGGTAACAGTGTGAGGCGGGGGAGAGGGAGAGAGAGGGGGTGAGATGGCTCCAATGAGCTTGTGTGTTGGCGAAAGTGGCAGATGCACACAGACACACACACACACACACATACATACAAACACATTCACTCACACCCCGGTGGCATCGTGCGGGCACAATTGAATCCAAACTCGGGATATTGTAGGCGCATCAGAGGCGGCACCAGGAATAAAACAGTACGGGGGAGTACAATGTCCAGCTGCACGAGAATTCAAAGAATCTCGAACAATTGGCGGAAATATTGCTGAAAATCAGAGTGAATAATGAAGCGACTTGACCTACTCTATCTCTCTATCCCCCTATGTGGGGTGCGCTGGAGCCGCCTCTGGCTTACACCAGCCGGCACTTCCGCCCGCCATCCTCAACAACAACGGCCAGATTAAAAATATGATAGCGCCAGGAACTGACGGGAAAAGAAAGCACCAGCAACAATGCAGCCACTTGCAACATGCAACAACAACACAATACACGCTCCAAATACACACACACACACACACACACACACACGTACAAAGTGGTGTAAAGGTAGCAGGAAATACAGTGCCACATAACAAGCTCATGTACACCTGGTCTCACTCACAAGTGTGATGGTCACAACACACTAAGCGAACACTTGGATATAGTGGACAATACAAGATGTATGGGAGATTTAAATGCATTGGATTCAAAAATGTTTTGCTCGGTCTCAACGCAGTCCTAACCAGTCTAAAATCAGAATATGTGTGTGTGTGTGTGTGTGTGTGTGTGTGTGTGTGTGTGTATGAGTGAGCGTTAACGAAAATCAATCCTTCACACACAAAAATCTTAAACATTTGTGTACACATTGAAATTAGGAGTTTTCTGCGGTAATGAAGCGATTTCTAGGCGACACCATTCCAACACCTAGATTCCACCTAGATTTCACAGCATTAGCTTCACTTGTGATACACACTACGAGAAGTGTAGTCGCTACACTGTTCAACAGACAGGAAAACACGTTGGCCATTTTGCAGCCAAATTCCATGGGATTCTAGGTATTATAGCTGCAAATACCTCAGCCTTGAAATAACAAGTGAAATAAGACTACACTAAACTTGCATGCACCTGCAAGCAATGCCTTTCAACACCGATGCAACAATGCAACATTCATTGGCATCAGCAAAAACTGTGTGTGTTGACAACGCTCAGAACTGAGAAATAGAAAGACACTTGCACACTCAACCCCCATCCCCATGCAGGGAAGTTTACCGGTAGTAAAACATGTAGGAAAATTAGGCAAAAACCCAATGTGTCGACGGGTACTAATCTCTACAGCGTGTTTCGTATTCGTAGCTTAAATTTGATTTAATTGTTATTGAATCATACGTAGAAATATAACGTATTCAGTTACACAAAAACAATGCACGAAAACAACACAACAAGCCGAATGACCAAATGTAAAAACATCCAACTACATCAACGTATTTTTCTTCAAGTGCAAATCAATCATTTTCCTCGCTTCTCAGTAAATGAGAAGATGTAAGAATCAATATGTAAAAACCACGTGATTACGCGAAAAACTACTCGCCTGTGAAACATTGCAAAACAAAAACACACACACACATGGCCAAATTCGTTGTCACAACTTGTTCAATGCAAAAACCGCCAGACAACGAAGATGCTGAGCAATTTCATTCAAAGATGGACGTAAACAGTGTGGAATTTCTGCTGGCGAAATACTATATCTTGTGCTACGTGAGACTTAGTAGTATTATGACAACAATGTGGAGCGGTGAATACTCACAATTACAGTCTGATCCTGACGCAGTATCACATTAGCGGCACCTCAACCTCGCTGTCACGTTCACACACACACTGCACATCACTCACACTACTACATAACTAACTAATAGATGCTAATACTGATAAATATCTACTACTCATATACTATACATTAACTAACACACACTCACACTCACACAAACACTGGCAGGAAAAACACACGTGACAGTCAACACTATTCCAGCACTGAGCAATGTGTACGGGTAACAGGCGAACTCTCACGACTTGGCGAGCGAACTGCGAATGGTCTCCGTCATCAATGACACACACACACACACACACGCACACACATACAGGTATACAAACGACGACCGCCTCTCCACCGAAACCGGCATCCCGTCTACCGATTCCAGCAGCGCCCGCCGACCAATCACAGCACACCACTGGTTCTAGCAGCAGCGCAGCGCGTGCACACACACATACACACACACGTACTAGCACACAGGTACTCAGGTGTACTGGCACACACATACACATACACACGCGCGCATACGCATGCATACGCAAGCATTGCCCGGAGCAAAAAGAGAAATTGGTGAGGCAGTGCAGGATGCGAACAGACCACATTGTCGGACAACTCGACGGATCAAGCACTCGCACACTAGTTGCGCCTCGCCGACTACTCAACACACACACATACACACACATACACACACACACACACACACACACACACACACACCACAAACATCAACACGACTTCATATGGCACACACACTCACTCACACCACAACGAACAGGTGTACACACACACACACACACAAGAACAAGAACAGGTGCCCACTGAAATCCGCACACACACACACACATACACACATACACACACAAAGCATGTAATAGTTAAAGCAACGACACTCAAACACGCACAGAAAACGCACACACACACACACACATACACACACACACATATACACACATATACACACACACACACACACACACATACACACACAGGTACACACGTTTTTAACTTACTGTTAACTTTGTATGCTGAAAGCTGGTGTAAATATCGAACACACACACACACGGCTAAAATGTGTAAATAAAATATTACGAGCTCCACCTCTCGCACAACAATGAGCCAGAACTCTGAAAAAACATTCTACAGTCTAAACCAGTGGTACTCAACCTTTTTCAGTTTTTTCAAATAAGAAATCAGTTCTCGCATCCCCGGATATTTTATAGCTATAATGAAACAGTTAAAAAAAACGACGTAATAGCAGAACTATGTTCAATTCAATATTCATCCATACAGTCTAAAATGCATGTGAGAATATGTTTTTCCAGCAAAAATATAAAGCATATAAGTACAAACATATTCTCCTTAATTTCAACAATATTCCTCGCATCCCTTTAAAACTACACTCGCACCCCTGTCTAAGAACTTCTGGCCCAGACACTCAGTGAAAATATAGCAGATGTAAAGTCTTGTAAATGTAATTTGGAGCAGACTTGAAGAGGAGCGGGTTTTTTGAAACTGCTCCCATCTGTGACGTCACAGTTTGGATCAAATTATCAACTCTGCAGTGACAGTCAGTCTGCACACTGATGCCCTGTTCGATTCAAGTTCAGAAGTACTTGGGATCTACTTCTAAATACTTCTTAAGTGAATCCAGAAGTTGTCATTCAAGGGGCAGGACAGACATTCATTTAGTTTGTTTTTCTATTCCGAGCATTGACATTTCGAGCGCAATTCGTTCAGAACTGCAAAACTAGATTTTGAAATATCAAAAAATATAAACTGTAAGCAAAAATATTAGCACACGTGAGAGCGGAACAAACAACACCGCAAATGACTGATAAACAATAATGAATGCCGTACTTGTGGATGAGTGTTCGATTCATGTACTTGGGGAGTACTCACTTCTGAAGTGCATGAATCGAACATAGCCTGAGTGTCATCTATTACTGACCACTTCCTTACTCACATCACGTATATTCAGCTAGTTATATACCTGCAGAAAATTAACTGAGATCAGCATACTGTCCTGCCTCGTATTCTCATCTCTAATCTAGTCTATCACTATCGCTATGATGTGTTTGACATCACAATAATCTCAGACAGATTATTACAATATTATTATATATGCACATGTATATAAGTGTGTGTGTGTGTGTGTGTGTGTGTGTGTGTGTGTGTGTGTGTGTGTGTGTGTGTGTGTGTGTGTGTGTGTGAGAGACGATACCTGTCATCATTAACATTTAGCTTTGCCAATCCTCCCATTCAACCTTCACGCCCAACTAACCCAACGACAACATAGTTGACAAGCCACTTGATGTACAGCCACTATAAACAATTGAATAGGACAATTGCATATTGCAATTTGTTGCATTGCCTGCATGTAATTTGCTGCACGCTGCCCATGGCGCGCCCCTACAGGGTGGACCACAACACGGGTCACAGCCGAAAGGTCACAGCCGAAAGGTCACAGACGAAAGGTCATATTGACATGTCACTGAATACATGCACCACCCTTCCAGGCACATCAATAGAACAAACGACAAATCACCATTACACTATTTTAATTAGAGACTAACAATTATTAATTACTCACACATCACACACGCACACATACACACACACACAAACACACTCTCAAAAACACACACACACACACATATATACACACACGCACACATAAATGTGATATCATACACACACACACACACACACACACATGTAGTTTGTCGTATGAGGAAAGACTAAAAGTGCTTTGTTTACCATCTTTATAACAACGTAGGCTAAGGGGCGATTTGATTAATATTTTTAGACATATAATAGGTATGCAAAAGTTAGATAGGGATGATTGTATAGTTTGGGAAAATTCAGGCAAGAGGGGTCATGGAAAAACACTGAAAAAGACTAGATGTTTGAGAGATGTTAAGAAGTATAGTTTCCCATATAGGTGTGTTGATGTCTGGAATCAGTTAGGGGAGGATATTGTAGGAGCTAATAGCGTGAGAGCATTTAAAGAAAGACTGGATAGTGTGAAGTACTGGGAATTTCAAGGAAGATAGGTTACTAGAGGGTGGGTTGGAGACAGGACAGTACGAGCACAGCTCATCTCCTGTGATAAACAAAGAGGTGAGTACAAATAGATGAGTACAAATAGGTGAGTACAAATAGGTGAGTACACACATACATACATCACACAAACACACTATGTATGTATACACTATGTGTGTATGTATGTATGTACATACTACACAATATATGTGTGTGTGTGTGTATGTATGTGTGTTTGTGTGGTGCATGATGTTCTGCTAGATTGTGCATGAATATTGCAAGCACGTTCATTATATATAAATTGCTGGTAGAACGATGTGATTGTGATGTGATAACGGTAGCGTGCTGTTTTGACATTATATTCTCATATCCATGAATATGGACCATTTCTATTATGTACTATTTTCAATTGTCCCCGTTATGCTGCGACCAATAATCTAAACTGTAAACTAAACTAAACTGTGTGTTTGTGAGTGTGTCATTGTGTGTATATTTGTATATGTTTGTATGTGTCTGTGTGTGTATGTTTATGTGTGCGTATGTGTGTATATGTCTATGTATATGTATGTGGGTGGGTGTGTTTATATATATGTTTATGTGTGTTTCATGTATGTATGTATATGTGTATGTATGTTTATGTGTGTATGTGTATGTATGGCTGTGAGTGTATGTATATGTGTGTATGTTTATGCGTGTGTATGTATGTATATATATGCGTGTGTGTGTGTGTGAGTGTGTGAGTGTGTGTGTGTGTGTATATGTGTGTTTATGTATATGTGTGTGTGTGTGTGTGTGTGCTGACCAGGTACGTCGTGTCCATTGAAGCGCATGGTGAGAGTGTGTCGGGCCGGTGTATCAGGCACAAATGAGGCACTGAATCTCTGTTCTCCCAACTGCTCTACCTCACACTGCTCCCGTCCTCCATCTACCTCTATCTCCAAACTACCACAGCCCGCACGCGAACCGTCAACTACACACACACAAATATACATACACACGCAAATATACAGACACACACATAAACACACAGACACATTATTGTATCTGTTGTGATACACTGTATCTGTTGTAAAACACATACTGTATCTGTTGTGAGGGACATATACTGTATCTGTTGTAAGATATATACTGTATCTGTTCCGTAAAAATATACTGTATCTTTTGTGAAAGACGCACTGTATATGTTATGACATACTGTATCACTGTACACTGTATCTGTTGTGAGAGACACAAGCTGTATCTGTTGTGAGACTGTTACTCACTGTTGAACTGTACTGGCTGGCCCACAGTGGCTTGTGTCATGCCGGTTACTGTGACGGCTGCTGCGTTATAAACAGGCACACAGAACGGTGCCCCATGCACCGGCTCACCCCGTACTCTCACACTCACCAAGTGGTCTCCAACCTCCTGACATACATACACACAAACACACACACACACACACACACACAAACACACACACAAACACACACACACACATACACATAAGCACACATACACATAAGCACACATAAGCACACACCCACACACAAACACACACATACACATAAACAGACACACATAAGCACACACACACATAAGCACACACACACATAAGCACAAACACACACACAAACACACACACAAGCACTCACACACACACACACACACAAACACTTGCACACTGTATGAGCAATACAATATTCAATATCCTTAATACACCTCGTGTGCTTGTTACGTGATGAAATATTTGAATAGGATATTCAGATTGCAGTTTTAAAATCGCATCATTTTGTGTATGTGTGTGTGTTTGTGTTTGGGTGTGTTTGTGTGTGTTTGTGAGTGTGTGGGTGTATGTGTGTGTGTGTGTGTGTGTGTGTGTGTGTGTGTGTGTTTATGCATGTTTCTGTATGTGTTTATGTGTGTGTGTGTTTGTGTGTGTGTATGTGTGTGTGTGTGTGTGTGTGTTTGTGTGTGTTTCTGTATGTGTTTATGTGTGTTTGTATTTGTGTGTGTTTGTGTGTGTTTGTGGATTTATTTCATCCCCGAGTTCAATTGTGAACGACAGCCGCACAAAATACTGACTGGTGTTTGATGTGAGCGTATAAGTTAAAAAGACACTGAAATGTTTGACCAGACACTGAAATGTTTGAGAGGGAAGAGGGCTGACTGACTCCTTCTCTCTGTCATGAGGCGGAAACACACACACACTCAGTGTGTGTGTGTCTATATATGTATATATTGCACTGAAAAGCCTCAAATGTATATTTTTGATGGAAGTGCAATAAATGCAATTTACTTTACTCTACACACACACACACGAAACACACACACACACACACATACGCACACACACACACACAAACACACAAACACACACACACAAACACACACACAGTGAACCATTCCTCCATCACTTCCTGTCCAATCAGCTCAGCACACACAAATAACATCCACATACACATACGCACATAAAGACAGACAGACAGTGATAGCCAAGGTACTCACACAGGCAGAGAAATTGATGTAGTATTTCTGATGTGATGACGTCACTGTGCACGAGATTTCGTTGCCGGAGGGATCTGTTGGTATAAAAATAATTGTCGAGTTTAGTAGTGAAATTATACTTCTCGCAATAGCTAGTGGATATATTGACAGAAAACACACACACACACATACACACACACACACACAAGTATATAACAATAAACATAGAAAAAATAAGCAAATACCACAAGCAGAATGATAAAATCAAATATATAAGCAAGAAAAAGGCTAATAAACGCGCAATTATATGTGTTTATATGTGTGTATATATGTGTATATGCGTATATGTATGTACATGTGTATATATATACATATATTTTCCTGTAACGATTCATTTCTGCATGATTTTATATTTTACTGTGTACATGCCTAAATAAATAAATAAATAAACAAATTTCCGTGTATATGCACGTGTGTGAGTGACAAATTGTATTTCATTCATTCTTCCAAATATTTCCTATCACACAATGCTATTTACTAGTAAATATAAAATTTAGTCTTGTAGATCCCTGATCACAGATTTCTCTCAGACTTCTCTCTCTCTTCTTCTCAAATCTTCTAACATCAAGCTTCACACAAGACTAGTACATATGACAGCTCACACATGTATGTGCTGGCGTTTCAGCCTATACTGATTTATATATACTATGCTGTGTTGTGCTTAAATATCAAATTAAACTGTATATCAATTAAATACTGTGGTGTAATTGTGTACTGTGTGCAAGAGTGTATATGTGTATGTGTGTGTGTGTGTGTGGGTATAAATCTCTACCTAATGTAATGTAATGTAATGTATGTGTTTATGTATGTGTGAGTGTATGTGACAGTGTGAGCGGGAATGCGTGTGGAGGGAGTCGTGTTTAAGCTCCGGTAGTGGGGTGAGGTCTTGTAGGCGCGCGTGGGGTAGTGATGCCCCACGCGCGCCTGTCTGTAAATACAATTCAATTGTTAAGTTCTTTGCAAATGCGCCAATAATAACAGAGTTAATGAGGAAAGATCGGTGAGCCTGCCTTCGACATGCGCATCGATATGTTGAAGTTTGACGTCGGCAGCCGTGGTGAACGCCAGTTGTGCCTGACAGTGTAGAGAAACTCCCGTCGTCAGCCAGTCGCCGCACGCCGTAATCCGGCGGCTCACAGGCGCAGCCTCAACAGAACTGCGCGGCAGACTGGCACGAGTGTCGATCAGGGTTGATCTCTGGCGCGTGCTCTTGGTGTGATGATTCGATGATGTGATGCTGCTCATCTTCTTCTGCTAATTAACAGCCAAACAGTGATTGAACGTGTAGTGTCCTGTGGTTTTCGCCAAATGCGTAAATGAAACCATTGGCAACCTTGCGCGGTTGCGAAGCATACGCGCGATTGTTGTGTCATTGTTGGTATTGTTCGTTGCCCGGGGCTTAGTGGTAAGTATTTGTGGAGTCAGGTAGTTAACTTGATTTAGGTCACTTAGGTTTGGTCGGTCGCCTTGTGTGGTTGTATTGAATGGTTGTTTCTGAGAGTGATTATTATATTGAGTTATCATTAGTTGTTTGCTATCGGTCGTACGCGGACACTACGGCACGATATATCAATATTGTTGTTATTATCATCAATTATAGGCAAACCCAGTAGTATGGGGGAAGAGTGCAAGTGCACTATTACCACCCTGTGCGGTGGCCCCATGTGTACCAGAAACGGCGAAAAACTATAGATACTTTGAGAAAAACGAGCTTAGTTATTACGTGCTCACAAATGCACAATCCAAACGAAACCCCAAAGCTCAACCAGAAAATAATATAGAAGCAAACCTACGCAAGTCAAATAATTCACAAAGCAATTCACACAGATACACTACAATAGATTGAATATATAAACATATTGAATATAATAGATATAATTGTATATATAAAGTAGAAACTAAAACAATAATATACATAAACTCAATAATCTTGATAACGACCAAAGCAAACGAGATGATGTAAATTTACGTGCGATTAGCTTGAACTCCATAGCCACTTGCCTTAACGTCAGATATGAGAGAAAGGATGGAGAAGATATGCGAGAGAGATATGGAGAAGATATCTTCCGTCACAATAACTGCGTTGAAAAATGCACTAAATTAAATTTTCACTAGAAACGATAATTAACGAAATCGGATTGATAAAAACACACATGTTTGTAGATTTGTTCGACTTTGAACATCAAACTATTCCCCACTTGACACCCCTATGTTTTTCATCATTGAAGAACGCCCCTCACATATTACAAGCCAGTGTGTTGAATGTGCAGTTAAGTCAGTGTCAGAAACAGAAGCCAACATCATCGGAAAGGTGATGTCAATAGAAGATTTGAAGTGCAACCAGCCCCACTGACAAAAACAACGTACTAAGCCCAGAGTCGTTGCGAGGACTTATTCCCCCCCCCCCCCCGAAGGCAACACTTGGGGCCCCTATTATACATAAATCACCAAACAATGAATGTATTTATTAGACATAATAAAAAAATACGTGAAGCAACGGGGCATTAGGGGCCCCCCCAGAAGGGGATACGGGGGGCGGTTGCTACGGCTCTGACTAAACCTCTGTAAAAACAGCCTTCCCAGCATACACCCACACATTACGAACTGAGTAGATCACCTCAGTGGTTGACTTGCTCGAGATGAGACGAACAGGCGACTGGAAGCGAGAGGAGTCCAGTGATAGCGTAGTGGATGAATCTATCGCGTCCACGCCGACTATGGGCACGCGGATTTTCTCGCCGCTGGCATGATCAAAGTCGGGCCGAGCTATGAACGTGATAATATAAATATTATTAATAAAATGATAATAAATATATAAATATGATAATAACTGGGACGCAACAACCTACTACACCATATGACAACTTCAAAGCGTATTGTGGTTTATAAAAATTTAAGCCATGTTTCCAAAAAATCGAAAAATTCAAGTGGTAAACATATTTTTTCAGGTTATAATTCAAATACCATCATATTTTATATTTACATATAATATGATAAAAATATATAGTGAAATATAATATGTTTAGTAAGAACGTTGTCTTATATTATTATTATCATTATTATTATTAATTAATTACAGACAAATCGAGTAGCATGGGGGAAGAGTGTAAGTGTAATATTACCACCCTGTGCGGTGGCCCCATGTACCCTGGAAGAGCCCAAAATATGTAGAGAGAAAGAGAGTTCGAAAAGTAAATATTTTAGTTAGGAAGATGAAAGCAAACGAAGAAAGAATCACATAAAATACGACAAATAAAATAGAATTATAAAATCAAAAGACAAAATAAAAATGTAAACATTTTATGAAGCAGCAATTAATCTCACCGCTTTTGATGAGGTGTCTTATATGTTTCTCCTGGTCGTAGTCAAAATGTTCTCGAGGTGCGTGTGAAGGCGGGCCGAAATCTAGTCGCGAAAAATCTGCAAAATCGCAACAGCTTCAATTGTACGGAGACTTCATTCAACACTATCCGCGAGATCTCTCGAATATGTATATACGAAAACCTATTGTATAGTCAACTTTAGCCATAAGCAATAGAAACAACTGGCTTCCTTTGTGTAAATACACAATATTTGTCAGTAAAAACTTGTGGGCGTGTGTGGATGCATTTTGAGGGTATTTGTGAGCAGTTATGACTATGTGTGTGTGTCTGTTGATGACGCTAGGGTGACAGAGAATTGCAGGCATTCCTATTTCACACCGCTCATTAATTTTAATATTATGATAAAGTCTCCGCATGTACAAGCTAGTTTTCCGCAATGAAGGAGTGAATTTGTGCAGCTCACCATGTAATTGTTGATGTGACAGGGGTGTGTCTGCTAGTGTGTCTACTGTGACACAGGAAGTTAGGCGGTTAGCACAGTGAACTTCTGCGTTACTGCCAGGCCTCACGCGGTACTGGCGATGTTCTGAACGTCAGTGATCATTGAACGAATGAAGATAAAGAGAGAAAGAATGAGAGACGAAGCCAGAAATGTTAACGTTAGCGGAACACAGAAATGTTGTTAGAAAACATGAATTTGGAGTGTTAAGGCACAAATATATTGTAAAAATATTCAAGCAGATTACCTTAATTAAATATAATAAAGCAGATGTTAGGAAAGTTGGTGATCATACAAGCTCAACCATTGATCCGCTCAAGATCAGTAAATATATTCCATCTCCTTTCGTTAAGCAATATCGTTCACGAAATGAATGTGCAAAACTATAAATATATATAAGTGCAGTTATTTTTCGAAGAGAATTGTAAATTTTCCAGCGCAACCATACTTTTCATAATTTATCCATGGTCATTCCCCTCCCGGGCATTCAAGCAGGCTGACTTGGATCAGAGGTGCTGTCGTTATTCACAATTTCAACACCTATTGAGACTATATGACACTGCAGGCCTTTGGTAGGTGAGAGTTCAATAGAAAACCTGAACCACTGAGCAATTTGGGAGCTTGGATAAGGGACGGAATTGCCACAGCTTATATTGTAGTTGACTTCCCCCACCGAAAACAATAATAGGTCCAGTTGCAAGTGTGCCTCTTTATGTCTATTTGGACGGGAATATCACAAGGACGACCCTACCGACCAACAGACCTTTGAGAACGGTGCGTGAGTGAGAGCTGCTGGAGACACGGTCGGCCGCGTGTCTGCTGTACTGCTCCGTGGACCCCACCGTCTTGCCCGAGCTGTCGAGAATTTCGTGCACCTCTCTGACCACGCGACTATTATCGGGCAGGTGCTTGGTGTAGCGAGTCACTCGGCACTGTGGATGCCGCCCGTCCACCGCCTCACACTCCACACTCGATTGACAACTGTCAAACAGCCGCTGTAGATGGTGGAAGTCAGTTTCTGGCGATTCAGAGCGGCCGTGGTGTGACGGTGAATAATTGAAGCTCTCCGAAACTCCCGTCTGCCCATCTCCGTGGTGATCTTCTCCACGAGGACTAGTCGCCCCAACTACTCGACTCAGTTCATCAATATGAGCTCGAGAATGGCCGATATTGGAATATATGGGAGGAGAATTAGGATTCGGTCCACCATGCTGGTCAACATTGGAGCAGTGTGCTCTCGCGCCTTCTTGTGATTGCCTTCCTGTCACTCCTTTGCTTTGCGATTGTTCAGTTCGACTAGAGCGTTTACTGGAGCGACGCACTTTGTTCTTGGAATTTATGTGTTGCGGCAGTGATGATGGTGATGATGATTGTCGCACGTGCCTCATGTCCACTTTAGAAGCAGGAGACGCTGAATGATGCCGTACTCGATGCACACGTGACGTGGAGTACCGACTAGGCGACTTATCCCGTCCTTGAACGCAATCACCCTCCAAACTCGCTTGTTGGATGGGGTTGGCAGTATCTTCGTCACAACTGGGTGGTCGAACAATCGTCCTTATCTTGCTTGACACTCTTGATGTAGCCCTCGAGTCATCGTTGATCCAAACGCGTGAGCTGTCATTTGGAGAAACACGGATCGACCGATTGATTGTACGATTCTGTTGTTCGAGAGACTCGTCCAGCCGATGTGGACTATTTACCAGACCGTTTCTCATCGATGAATGTTCAGCGGTTACACAATCCGAATTCTCCTCGTGACTTCCGCCGTGAGGAACCCGATCATGTGTGATTGGCAGGCTTCGGCGTGGGGAGGCTTTACCACTGGCTGGACGAGTATGGTCAACTATTGAGTCAGATACCTCGCTTGCAGTTCCATTCAAATAGCATTGTGCCTCGCAGGCTCTCGAGTGAGGCCTGCCTGCCGATTTCTTCGAAGACTTCTTCTCATGGTGCCAATAATGATGACCACGTTTTGGAAGCGTAAAGAATTCTCTAGATTGACGAGAGTCGTTGGAATCATACGCACATTTCTCAGACTCAGATGTTCCTCTAGGTAGAGTACTGTAGCTTTTATTTATTTGCGTATGACTTCTGGTTTTTTCGTATGTCGAGGGCTCAACTTGACAAAGCCGAACATCCGGAGGACTCAACGACTTCCTCACGATGGTCCTTCTTTTAACGTTAGTCTCCTCGACCACTGAAGTGCGGTAAAACTGCTCCGGCCTGGACGATCCATTCAACTTGTGTCGTGTATCATAACTCAGCCATCTAGATCTTTGATTTTCACTTGCACCTACAAATAGAACAAGTGGGCATATAGTGTTAGTAAGATTATAGTGGATGCGCATAGATATAAACGCTGTGCAGGGTTATATTTAGCTCTTCCACACACACACACACACGCACACACACACACACACACACACACACACACACACACACACACACACACACACACACACACACACACACACATACACACGCTCACTATATACAAGTGACTCTTGAAATGATTGCGTTCATGTTACGTGCAGTATTAGGACAATGTGGCCGAGTTTCATGCAGCTCCTTGAAACAGTTAATCACCACATGCCTTGCTGCAGTGGAATTAGCGTGTTGAATGGCAAAATGGCACCTGTATCACTCGTTTGCATTTCGGACGCCTTGAGCAGGTCTCTGGTCTGGTGAAACTCGGAGGTCGTCTTGGACGTGGACAGTGGCGTCGAGGTGAGGATGTGGCTCCGAGAATGCGACGCGTTATTTGTCGTGCGTCTCGTTATCGAATGATTGCCCGATTTATCAACGCGCAGTTTAAATGGATTGTCTGGCAAATAGCAAGCAAAAAATGAAGTCCTCATTGAAAATGAATAGCGAAAAATAAACGCTACTCTACAGTCTAGAAAATAATCCCGAACATTAACTCGTAACAATATCGAAAATTACATTCATTTACAATTTATTTGTGTGTACGGGCAGGATTGAATGGACGGCGGGCCGCGGGTCGTAGTTCACCCACAGCTGCCATAAACTATACCAGTCGGCTCTGGAACCATACAGAAGAGAGGCTTGACTCGTCCATCCACACTCACCCTTCATCTCGACTCCGTTGAAATACACATAGAGCCTGTATTTGCCGTAGTGAGGCAGAACAGCTTGTACGCGATGAATGTCTTGATCGACGTTGGTGATAGTGTGAGGCACAGACCGGCCATCCCACACAATGTCCACACACACACTGCCCTGTCCTGCGTCGCGTGTATCCAGCAGGAATGTGAACGATTCCCCGGCACCACCTCCCACCAACTCACCGATCTAACCAGTGTGTGTGTGTGTGTGTTCAAACGTTTATTTGCCAACACATCATATACACAGGCAATTCACATGATAACAAAACAATGTTGACTATGTCCTTTAAGCCTGGGGCTTCTTTTGGGCATATGGTTTTAACTAATTCAGTGTTCAGTAATACATTTTATAACTAGGGCTGTCAAAAAAGTAACCTAAAAATCAGAAAAAAGTAACTTTATTTTCGAGAAAAGGTAACCTAAAAAAGTAACCTAAAAAACCCAGGAGTTTTAATGTTATTATCACTTTTGTATCGTTTTATCACATGTTTATCACGCCTTTGCTGATTAGTGCACTATATGAAATACACGGTTTGTTTGTTGTTTGTTTGTGAACATAAAAAGTAACCTAATAACCTATAAAAGGTAACCTAAAAATAACCTAATCTTCGCAAAAATAATCTTCAAAAAAGGTCAATTTCTGTTTGCAGTTCTGAAGGAAGAAAATACACCAGTCCTTCTTTTCTATCCTCTTTCCGAGTTGGTACTATTCTACCACCCTCTTTCCGATCTGGTACCATTTTTACAACAAACCACCAAAAGTGACTTAATATTATTTGGCTAACATCGCAAAAAGGAGCATAACCATCAAAATGTAATTTAAAAGTGGAAAGCTAATACAAAGGTGAAATACTCTAATTGCAAATGTAAATACTTTCAGTAATGGTCGCAAAAATGTTCTTCATATTGTTTCAATGGAACTTTTTAGCAAATAGCACATACTACAGCTTGTATATTAGTGGAAGCGTAAACACTGCATATGTGAATGTCCCCGTCCTCCCAAATGTAGCACCCTGCGCTCAGTCATATCAATATCAAACGTGGGAAAATGGCGCTATCTCACGCCCTGAAAATCACGTGCTAATTCCTGTTCAAGTAAATACGTACTGTCAAGCGCTACAGTGCAGTATCTGTTATGGAGAGCTCACACATCGTACTATACCACGCTCCAAACATCTCACGACACCCTCCGGTTCGTGGGCATTTCCTAAAATGGAATGACGCTATCCTTCGTACCCAAAAACGTATCAATATCGAGTAGCACAGATATGAAGGTGGATATCAATTGCTAAATCCTAACAGCAGAAATTTTGAAATTTCATGATCTTGAAACCTAATATTCCATCTCCTTTCTTATATTATCCTCATATATACCGTTTTTGTGCCTCTTATCTGCAAAAAGTCACCAAACTTCGAGGTAAACTTACTTAATAACAATACAAATAACAAAAGGTAACCTGACGCTAAAAAAGTAACCTAAAAGCAAAAAAGTAACCTAACGATGAAAAAGTAACTTTTGGTAACCTAATAATTTTTTTAATAATTATCGTACACCACTTTTTCATGCAGTTTTAGGTAGCTTATGAAAAAGTGACTTTTAGGTGAAAAAGTAACTTTATTAACTTTTGACAGCCCTAGTTATAACACGTTGACAACACGATGCTTACATGCAATGACAAAATACAAAATATGTAAGCATACATTTTTATTAGCATACATTTTACATTTATGAAAATACTGATGCTGTGTATGTGTGTGTGTGTGTGTGTGTGTGTGTGTGTGTGTGTGTATGTGTGTGTGTGTGTGTGTGTTAGATAATAGGTCATCAAGGTTGACATTAGACGATAACATACGAGTACTAGTACGTGCGGGATTAATTTTAGCAGGGGTTACTATGTGTTAAATACTGTACCATGACAATTACTCCAGAAAACTAATGTCAAAAACGCCAACGCGGTTTTTTAAATTTAGCACATTGTGAAACTGCAATGCATAAGACAATGTGGACAAGTTTTGAAGCCACTGACATACACAAACATACTAAGACGGACAGACAAACAGATAGACACATACACACACATGGGCGTAGATTCTGGAAGTAAGGGGGTATATATATACCCCCGACAAATTGACTGGGGGTATGAATATGCAATTATACCCCGCGATAATTCTGCTGAGTTCAGTTCTTTGGGTATATTATCATCAAAATAAGCATAGTGAAAAAGTATCAATTCACTACAAATGTGTGTGTATATGCAATTATATGCAATATACTTTTCATTGAGGTATGTGTGTTGTAATTGACTAGGCATAAAATAGTTGAGGGTCTCATGCAATTGACCAACTGAGTCAACTTTGAACAATAATGCATGATGGCTGTCATCCCCCCCGAGCCTCGACACAAATCTACACCCATGCACACGCACATATTTTATTTATTTATTTTATTTTATTTTATTTATTCAAACATTTGTAATGCGCAATTTACACAATTTGTCTCAAATGCGCAAAGATGGACATATTTTTATATATAAATGCATACACACACTATACATACATGACACACGCAAAGGGTTGAACGAAAAACTATATCGTATAATAACATGTACTATATTAAATGATAATATATGTAAACTATATTAAACTAAACTATAGTATATATCTAACTATACTATATAAAACTATGTATCTATTCGGTATGTGGGGATACCAAGGCGCACACACACGCACATACACACACACACACACACACACACACATACTTGATGATAGGAGAGAAAGAGGTGATTTAATAAACATATATAGATGCATAAATGACACGGTCAACACAGACGACATCGGATTAGTTTTTCCAGGAAATGTGCGTAGAGGACACTAAAAAAACTGAGGAAAACACGTTGTCGAAAAGATGTAAAAAGTATAGTTTCCCGTTTAGGAGCGTAGATAAATGGAACCAATTAGACAGCAAAATAGTTGAAGCTAGAAATTTGAGTTCCTTCAAAAATATGTTAGATAAATTATGGAAAAGAGACGGGACAGCACAAGCTTAGCTCATATCCTGTAGAACAACTAGGTGAGTACAACTATGTGAGTACATACACACACACACACACACACACACACACTAACCCGCACACTGTTGGGATCGAAGACTCGGCAGGTGAAAGGAGAGCCGCTGATGTGTTGTCCGTCATAGACAATGTGCACGAGCCACTCGCCGACCTGGTGCGGCCGAAACGAGGCCGTGTATACTTGATGTTGCTGGCCACGCCCCCTCTCCTCATCCTCCTCGTCGTCGTGCTGCACGGGAGATACCTGGTCAACACATCACGAGCGTCGACGAAAATTTACAATGAGCAAAGAAAGAGTGTCAACAATAGCAATACGATGTGAATGATGTTTCAATGGTGAATTGATGAAAATTATATTCAAATTCAAAAGCCAACTTTAACAACAAGGCAATAGAAAAAGAATTAAAATAAAAACACGACAAAAATAACACTAAAAACATAAACTCCCTCACATTCCAGGCATAGTAGCAAACAATAATCAATATATGAATGGGTACAAAACATAGGTAAAAGATATACACAGAAAAGAAAACGCAAAAACAACAGAGCTAAGATAATAAGATAAAACATGTATTCAGACAAAAATACACTTGAATTTCCCCGTTAACACACACACACACACACACACACACACACACACACACACACACACACACGGAGAAGTACACAACACCCTAAAAAACAACCTAAAACAGCTTATTAAATCAGCTAGTTGTGTACCTACGAAAAAAGTCAAATTCTATACACACAATCACGATAAGCACAAGAGTTATTTGTGTAGCTATAGTCGCGCCAGCTGGTGGTGATATGTGGAAGCAAGTAGTTGTGTTGTGATGTGACACACTGACACTGACCTGACACGCTACTGGTTGATGCCACGGAGAATAAGCTGTCACGCGCAAGTCACCAGCCTCCACGTGTGATGACGGATTCACCTGCACACATACACACATACGCATACACACATGCATACACACACACACGCATACACACACACACACACACACACACACAGAAGTATAGATTTTTGGAATAGAATACCGCAAAATAGAATAGGACAGCCAACAACAAGTAAATTCAAAAAAAAATATTATCTCTGGAAGGCAGGAGACACGAGTTTCTGACTCATTCCTGCGCGAACAACTCGGTAATAACACACACACACACACACACACACACACACACAGACGCACATGCATACACATAAAAACACACACAAACAGACACATTGACTGCTTGCTTATGTACACATACACACACACACACACACACACACACAAAGCTCTTCGTCAAGCTCCTGGGCGGGAGAATAAGTAAGCGTTCAGGGGAGCCGCGAGAGACGGCCTGACTTCGGCAGCGAATAAGCCTGGCCGTCATTCGTGGCAACGCCGCCTCCATTGTTTTATAGTAGTATTGTGAATATGTGTACGTGTTTGTAAATATATTTGTTTGTGTCAAAAACAAACAAACACACACACAAACATGCATACACATAAAAAAACACAAACAGACACATATTGACTACTTGCTTATGTACACACACACATACACAAACACACGAAAAAATCAAGAACACTCACCACCACTTCGACGGTGGAACCGACGGCGCACGGGTCAATATCGTTGTCGCCCGAGGCGTGATCCAGGGTCAACGTGGCCGGCATGACACGCACCAACGCCGGAGAACCAAACAGCTCAGCACCTCCGGGGCGACGCACATCCACCGCCACCTGACACAACATCACACCAGAGGTGAACACCATGTCATGTCATGTGTGGTATGAACATACAGTGGCATACGCCTGTGCATATATATCATACACTATATACTACACTATTTCCATACGCTCATAAGATCTCATACCGCAATATCGGCTACGATTGGCATATTTTTGATCATTTATGTCACGCCATGTTTTATCTACATATACGAGTACATTGTTTGTGCGTGTGTGTGTGTGTGTGTGTATTATTGTGGACACCAATACACACATCTATCTATCTATCTATAAAGAATAGCTGGCGTATTTATCATAATTATCTACCCAACTACCATTGAAACATATTCTAATTGAGAACTGCTCCCCCTTGTCTATTGCTTCCATCCGTATCCGTGCGCTTGTATAACTGATAGAAGAGTTATCATTGCAGGGAAATTTGTGGCAGCGAGTTCACCTGGTGCATGCCCATGATTCGCGGGGTGAACTGGTAATAAACGGCCGAGCCAGAGATACGACATTCTGTCACGGCCAGTGCGGCATTATCGGCTGCATCGACACCGACTATCAGATCGTCGATAACGACGCCGGCCGCACGACCGTCACAGATCTCCACCACAAACTCGTACTGTTTTCATACACACAAACACACACAAACACACATGTTTTCATCCTATTATGTGCATATACCTGTGTGTGTGTATGTGTTTTTCTATTTGTTTGTATTTCAATCATGTATTGTCATAAGCATGTAAACAATTTCAATAGACAACATATCATCAATTGGGGCAAAAAGACCCGTCGACAGCTAATGCTCATAGACGGGATTACATTTTACATGCACAGATAGTAATATAAACACACATATAATTTGCATATATGTATATATATATAGCATGAAATATTAGTTAAAAGCCAACTTATTGGTGTAACATATCTCCACCACAAACTCATACTGTTTTCATACACACAAACACACACATACCGTAAAATACAAATAAAAAAATACACACACACACACGTTTTCGTCCTATTATGTGCATATACTTGTGTGTGCGTGTGTGTGTGTGTGTGTGAGTGTGTGTGTGTGAGTGAGTGTGTGTGTGTGTGTGTGTGTGTGTGTGTGTGTGTGTGTGTGTTTGTATTTCTAATTGAATCATGTATTGCAAATAGATAAAATGTAGTGTTATTTGTATTTTGTATTTTGCCACCAACATATAATTTACACAATCGTTGTGACAGGGACCCACATAAACATGTGCTTTTGTTTCATGTGGGCCCTTTACAATGAATAAAAACAACGTACAAAAAAGACAGTGACATCGTAACAAAATAAAACTAATTACAACATACAAAGGCACACTGCTGAATCAGTCGATCGTCTCTCGACACGTCGAAGCATCACTGATTATTTACATTTATCTTGATTCATCCCTTCAATGCATTTCTTTTTAAATGTCTTCAATGTCCTACTTTGTTTGACGCATTTTTGTATTCCATTCCACACGGTTACTCCTCTAACGCTCAAGCTTTGTTGTCTAGCTCGAGTTCTCGGGAACCTCCGTGCATATTTGTCCGGGTGTCTCTTGTTTATTTGAAATAAAGCCTGCAGGTGTTTGGGTGATAAATTATTGTGTGCTCGGTACATGAAAGCTGCCGTGTTCAGCTGTACTAAACTGTTAAAGTCAAGTATTTTATAGGGGAAAACGTGTGAATTAAATCAAAATGCAAATGGTACAGAATATGCTTACGAGAAATATTTAGCAAAGCGTTCATCAACGTGGAAAGATAGAAGACGCAAACACACAAACACACATAGCAATAATGAAAAAACAATTATAAAATAAAGCGGATATAACACGGGTTTTAGCATTTGTGACCACGCTGTGTGTATCAATCGACGTGTGTCAATGCCAACATCAACTCTATACATGCACCAAACAAACGGTCACGTTATCAGTTTCCGCTCGATTAATTGGCACAAGGCCAACACACACACACACACACACACACACACACACACTAACACACACACACACACACACACACACACACACACACACACACACACACACACACACACACACACACACACACACACACACACACACACACACACACACACACACACACACACACACACACACACACACACACACACACACACACACACACACACACACACACACACACACACACACACACACACACACACAGTGACAATGAGATGAATGAAATGATAGTGTAGCACACACACATACACACACACACTGACAGACACACACACACCTGACTAAGATAGTCAGCTTATTGAGACAGTGTAGCACCCTCTTACACAAACACAACAACACCCACACAAACATACACAACACACACACACACACACACATGCATGTGTGTGCAGCTAAACGCGTGGGTACAAATACCTAAGTGAATTCAAGTGTAAATCTAAGTGCTCATACCTTAATTGAATCAATATAATGTACCGGTGCATACCTTATACGTATGAGTAGAATGTATAGAAATAAAATAGTCGTGCACATGCATATGCCCACTTGTATACCTTTAGACTACTGCATGATACACCAATATACAGTGCATATATATATATATATACTCGTATATAGAATACCATGTATAAACTATATGTTCTGCTATATACAGGGTGTTCCAATAAATTTGACGTCATTATAAATGCCCGTATCTCGGAAACTACTCAGTGTATCTTAATGAAACTACGCACACTTTATGTTGAACATCATAAGTATTATTAGTTAACATTACAAAGAAAATAACAAAGATTTGCAGATTATATGACAGATTTCACGATTTTCACAAATGTTCAATGTGAGCGCCGCCTGTGACTCTGCATGTCAATATGACAAAATTTATCTGCGTGTCAATGTGGCAGTGTGCCAATGTATCTCAGTGTGTCAACTTATGTCAATGTGTCAATATATGCAAGTGAGTGTGTCAGTGTATGTAAATGTTTCAGCGTGTTGTTGTGCCAATGTATGTAAGTGTGATTGTGACAGTGTGTCACTGTGTCAGTGATTGTGACAGTGTGTCAATGTGCCAGTGATTGTGACAGTGTGTCAATATGTCAACGTGTCAGTGATTGTGACAGTGTGTCAATGTGTCAGTGATTGTGACAGTGTGTCAGTGATTGTGACAGTGTGTCACTGTGTCAGTGATTGTGACAGTGTGCCAATGTGTCAGTGATTGTGACAGTGTGTCAATGTGTCAGTGATTGTGACAGTGTGTCAATGTGTCAGTGATTGTGACAATGTGTCAATGTGTCAGTGATTGTGACAGTGTGTCAATATGTCAGAGTGTCAGTGATTGTGACAGTGTGTCAATATGTCAGAGTGTCAGTGATTGTGTCAATGAGTCAGTGATTGTGACAATGTTTCAGTGATTGTGTCAACGTGTCAGTGATTGTGTCAATGTGTCAATGTGTCAGTGATTGTGACAGTGTGTCAACGTGTCAGTGATTGTGTCAATGTGTCAGTGTGTGTCAACGTGTCAGTGATTGTGTCAATGTGTCAGTGATTGTGACAGTGTGACAATATGTGAGAGTGTCAGTGATTGTGACAGTGTGTCAGTGAATGTAAGTCAGCAGTACCGGCGTATTGACGCGAGCCACGCGACTACTGCACACCAGTCTGACAGGCAGTGGGGTGACATCGTGTCCACCATTGCTCAATGGTGTAGGTGGAGAGGTGACAACTCGAGGAGGAGTCAGCGCACGACGTGGTGGTGGAGGCGGAGGAGGTGTTTGTGCTCGTGGAGGAGGTGGTGGGCTTCGACGAGGCAGCCAGCGAAAGTTGGACACATAAGACATGGGTCCTATATAGTCGACTTCTGGCTCGGTCAGATCCCTGGCAGTCATGGTCGGTGGCTGCACTCCCAGGGGCACACACAAGTCAATTGCTGCACACACACACACACACACACACAAACGATTGGCGTGTATGTTCATGTGTGTGTGCTTGTACAATTGCATAGGTGAAGGTTTGTTAATGAAAAAAGCGAAGGAGAAAACAGGACATGTTTGGTGACCTGAATTATTTTTTTAAACAATTATTTTGCACTCAAAAAATACTTCAAACTCAAATGACATCAGATGTACACACACGTGTGCTTTAGCAAATACAACAAGAACAGGACCAAAAAAGTACTGCTGATTAAACGGCGTGACATGACATGACATGACCTCATGACATTTCAGCCGATTTCAAATCACGCCGTATAAACAGACAGCAAATATCACTGGCATATTAAAAATATTCAGTCACGTGGAAATGAAGTCCTAGGACCGCCACTGACAATAAAACTTGCATGTAAACATTTATTCTACGAAGTCATTCTCCTGCACAGCATGCAAAAAATTCACGAACGTAAATTGTTGAAACAAAAATGAGCATTTCGTGGGGAATTCATGAGAAAAAGCATAAATACAAGAACACACACAGACACACATCACGGGCTATGTCAACGAAATTATCAGTCACTATACAGACAATACTTCAACACTCAACACTCAAAAATCATTGATATAACGTCTAAAACATACACACACACAAACACACACATGATACGAAAGATCAAAGCGGAATTTTCATCGCCAAATGAGCTTGACACCTGGGACCCACACACAGACATAACCATACACATATACACAAACACTATAGGACGTTCTACCCAGCAAGTTAAATACGTATAATGATTATATTCAGTGATATAAATTACATATTCAGTACAACAACTTTAATATTTTCAAGCTTTTATGTCAATTAATTTATATTTAAAAAATATTGCGTAAATATCAAAGAAATATTCCTAATAAATATAGCCTAATGATTAAATATGTGTTAATATAGACCAAAAAAAACTACAAAATATTGTAATTTCAAGAGATATCATATGAGATAACCGCGAAGTAGATAGTTCATGTCAGTTTGTACAAATCATTCATTCCCTGCAGATGCAGAAGTACATGACAACACACATCGCGTGCAGCACAAGATAAGAAATCTGAAATGTCAGTTGTCTATAGTGACATGTCTGGCATATAAATGACATTGGCTCATCGCATTAAAATTAGATAAAACATATAATAGCATATTCAACAGAGTTTTCATACGGCCTAGACAACAGTAGATTTCACAAAACGACACACACAGACACACACACACACACATGGGTTCAAAATAAACAGTTTCAATAAACGTAAACAACAGATACAAATACCTATTTGAATTTGCCGCACACATGTTTAGAGAAAACATTGAAATCAACTTTATTGAATAATCAAAACTGATAAAAATATGAGAATAAGCTAAGTATGTTTCTTCAATGTTTGAAAACTTTGGATAACAATGATTTTACCATTTATATACTGTACAATATGTGCAATATCTAATTATTAGGGCTGTCAAAAGTTAATAAAGTTACTTTTTTACCTAAAGGTCACTTTTTCATAAGCTACCTAAAACTGCATGAAAAAGTTGTGTACGATAATTATTTAAAAAGTTATTAGGTTACCAAAAGTTACTTTTTCATCGTTAGGTTACTTTTTTGCTTTTAAGGTTACTTTTTTGCTTTTAAGGTTACTTTTTTATCGTCAGGTTACC
>OU696579.1:8050662-8173162 GCA_916048095.2 Sacculina carcini | reverse complement strand
CGGAAAACAATTTTATGCGGTAGATTTTCACGTGCAATATGTGATTTTGACACCCCGTTTTCACATGTAGTGTTTATGTAAATCACAAATATTTGTAATTGTTTATTTCATCTTGTATATATTGATTCCAACAATAATGATGTTATGAATAATAGTAAATTTCAAATATAAAATAAATTAACAAAAAATAACTCCTCATACTTAATTGTATAGATAATTTAGTTAAAAAAAAAATTCAAGTTGTTTGAAAAATAATTTTATATTTTTACAATTATTTATATTCATAATTGAATTTTTTTTTTTGGAAAAGTACCGTGAAGTTGTCGATGCGTTCATCGGGAAGTTCGTTTCGAACCCAGTCGAGTGTGGATTGGTAGCCAGGCCCGTGTTTGTTCATAAAATACGACAAATATGTCATACCTAACAACACAAACAACCGTACACAACACGTCTGTATAAATACTTTAGTAAGCGTCGCTAAAAGATTCACTCGATGCAAAATAATACATAAAGTAAAGTAAAAAATAATCAATCATTAAGATTAAGTACATCTAATAAGCAAGAATATAAAACCATAATTAGCATGTTATTAATATAAGCCCGAAACAAATTATTAGCTACCGTCTTATTTACAGAAAAAATAAATTAAGATTCACCAAACAAAAGAAGAGTATTTTGCAAAACACCCCTCCAAATACGTGTATGTATGTGTTTGTGTGTTTGTGTACGTTTGTTTATGTATGTGTATGTGTGTGTTTGTGTATGTGTGTGTTTGTGTGTTTGTGTATGTGTGCTTGTGTATGTGTGTGTTTGTGTGTATGTGTTTGTAACAGCTGACAAATTTGTCGAGAGAAAAAAACTTTATAAAATATTATCGCGACTTTAGTTAGGCATCAACATCAATATATATGCGTGTGTGTACATTAGTGTTATACATATGTGTTTGTGCTTGAAATTATACGTGATTGCGTGTAAAAAACAGACAGATAGTCTATTTTTCTGGATTATCTTTCGTTGATGTTAATTCTCTCCTGTGAATTGATCTGTGCTTGCAATTTGCTCAAATGCAATTGTATATGTGTTTGTGTGTGTTTGTTACGTTTGTGGCTGAATGTGTATATGCACTGGTTGCATGCCATGTCCTTCACTTGCAATCATATGCAATCAAACACACACACACACACACACACACACACGTAGCGATGATGTTGTTGACAATATCGCACCTGACAGCTCGTCCACGTGAGGAGAGGCGAAATATTCCGGCTCGAGCACCATCGGAATACCGAAGTGTTTTTTCGCTAGCAGCATGGCGCGTCTATTATTCTCCACTCTGTACAATAACACACACACACACACACACACACACACACACACACACACACACACACACACACACACACACACACACACACACACACACACACACACACACACACACACACACACACACACACACACACACACACACACACACACACACACACACACACCCACACACACACACACACACACACACACACACACACACACACACACACACACACACACACACACACACACACACACACACACACACACACACACACACACACACACACACACACACACACACACACACACACACACACACACACACACACGTAGGACACCTCGTCAAATAACGGCAGGTGTGCAGTGAAGCACAAATCAACAATGACTGAATGTGTGCGTGTGTGTGTGTGTGTGTGTGTGTGTGTGTGACAAGACATGACAGAAAACAGTGAGACCGAATGTTTGCCGCTGGTCACTGGCGGATCCAGAGGGGGGCTCAGGGAACTTAAACCCCCTCCGCAAAATATTTCTATCAACTCCTCATAACCAAGAGGTTCACTAAAATACAGTGAAGAAAAATATTTTTCTGTAGAAATTGTTGATAGAAGCATTATGGCAAAAACGTTGCATAATGATGCATGTACAGGACTGATCGCCCCAAATTAGTTCAGTCCCTCCCGAAATTGCAGCCTGGATCCGCCCCTGTTGTTGGCGACTGTCACACTGAATGACAGATGACATTTGTTTAAAACAGCATGCCAATACTGTGATGATTGTACTGTACGCCTCGTATTGACAACAGTTCAATATGAAACAGGACGCAGAAACAGACTGCTGAGAAATTGGTTGATCAACAAAACGGTTATCAGTTATATCTTAACTATATTGGACTAACAAATAGAATGTAAAAATAATTTTTTAACCAGTATCTACCCGTACACAATGTGAGATAGTAATAAGTGACAGAGTTCACAGTACAAACATTCATAGACTATACTGCACTATACGGCGTACAACTCAGATGCGGTTCACAAAAATTTCGGGGAATAAGGCTTAAAAATTCAAAATATTAATCAATAATTTTAAAATCCTAAGGTATGAATTTGGGAATAGAACGGAAAGAGAAGCAGATATGGGGCAAATATGAGAAGAACTTGTATCCTCAGCGCCAGTGTTTCTATCAGTTGTCGTGTGGGGTTCACTTTCAGACTAGTATTAATTAGTGTACGTGAGAACAGGTACGCTATAGGTGGCAGGTGAAAAGCCAACAGATCCAGACTCACGTGACCTCGCGCCAAACTCCAGTGCATTGATGCGTGCAGTCACGTGACAAACATCACTTGTTTCCTGTGGGAAATTCCCCACTAGGGAATGAAAGAATTACCAAGTGGGAAGCTAAAGGTCGGACAGAACAGGACAACTATGTGTGTTTTTATCAATTCAAATTCGTATTTTTGTTTCTAATAACCTCTTGACATCTATTCTGATGTAACAACTGAATTTATTGAATTAATCAGCGCTGTGTTGTGGAAAATGAAGATATGGCTCATTAAGAAGTGGGGAATCAGTGAGAGAAAAATGTTAAGAACCACTCGTCTAAAGCCTCATGTCTCACAAATGTTAATACTCTGGCTTTCGAGTGGCCTAGCTCTACCCTCAGTACCTTGTATGCTCAGGTGGAAAGGTATTACATCTCTTGGAATAGGAGTCCTCAACACCCAATGAGCGTGATCCGAGCGGGTCACTCCAAGATATAATATTCTCCGTTTGCACTATTTATCTTCAAGTGATTATTAGTGAAGATGGACGAATCGGAGAATAAGAAGGATGCCAGACAATGGTTGAGTATGATAATTATTTGATCTAAAATGAGTGACGTCAGCTATATAGTTCGTTTGACAGAATTCAGAATACATCCTCGTTGAACGTCCACTGAACATGATAAATCTGCAGTTGTCACAACATTCTACCGCCACAAACACCCGTAGGGAAATGGGTTTGGCTACTAAGCTGTTTGGAACGGTATAAGTAGAATTAACCGTTCTGTGAATACCCATTTCAACAACAGTGAAACCCTGATCAATTCACTTGTTCGATGTGAAGTTGCAAAACACCGAGCTACGCAGCTCAATAGGAAAGCAACAGTGATTGCATCGCCATCTAGCGGTAAATATGAGAAATAAGCGAGCCAAGTGAAAAGCAAGCCCAACAAGCAAACAAACGTTTAAAGCAAAACACTCGAGCCCATCGAGAATGGCAGAATAAGCCAAAGATTATTAGAACACAGGAACAAAGCAATGGCAGACAGAGAAAAATCAAACAATTGTGAAAAAGCGAGGCACAAGTATAATTGAATGCAACAGGAAAATTGCAACATACAATTGCGCCACTGCGATTGGGGATATAAATCTCGATGACTGGACTGACACATCACAGACAAGTCCACACCTCGTTAGCAAGATGCAATCAACCGCTCACTTACTTGCCGATAACAAGCAAGGTGTGTATGGAGGAAAACTCACGCTACTGTTGAACCCGGACCAACAAAACTAACGTCTCTCATTGCATTTCATTGCACTGCAACAATATTTAAGTTTACAATTATTTCAGGGCGCATTATGTTGCTAATATTCAACCAATTATTGTGTGTGTGTGTGTGTGTGTGTGTGTGTGTGTGTGTGTGTGTGTGTGTGTGTGTGTGTGTGTGTGTGTGTGTAACTATGAGCTGGCGTTTCACAGTCTCAGAAGATTATCTCTAGAGGAGAAAGTGGGTGTATCAGGAAGCAATATGTCAAGTTGTCATAGAGATAGACCAAGTTCTCATAGACCTTCACCCCCGGCATTACATTTGCGAATTTGACAGACATATCAAGAAATCACCTCCATTTACACTCTCACAATTCATTATTTCGCCACAAAAATGTGAGAAGCAATTTGAGTGGTTGCAGGTACAACTTTGAGGGGAAAATTTTGAAAATCACCCCACATAAGACTTCAATGAAAAGTAGCCTCAGACAGATGTGTACGTTCCCACACACACACGCATACACACATTCTGTGCGCGGGCAATCTTGAGCGACACACAAATTGTGCAGCCTGACTGACAGTCGCTCACGTGGAACAATCGCGTGCAGAGCATCGGTAAATCACGACCCGTCTGCCCGCAGTGTTGGTGTCGGCGACCCCTTGGAACGGCCCGGGTCGCAGGTCAACTGATGCTTGACACGACACCCCGTCGGCCACACGCGGGTCGATTCCACAGACAGTGGTGGTGGAGCCCGATGTCAAGACGAGAGCAGTTGTCAAAGCCGGTCGTCGACAGTGGCGCAGTCAAGCCATCCACCGCCGCCCGGAGCAGAACTAAAACCGTGCCAACTTCTACTATCCCTAGGGACTCTGACACCGATAAGATCCTAGTTCAGTGAGGACAATTTTCAGCACTTCACTTAAACACGACGTCAAGTCTGCAAAAGTCTACGGAATCTACCTGGCTGATTCCGCCTCTGCGCACTGCCGGCTCATTGATGCGACACACACTGCGCACCAATTGTTGCTACATGTTCGTCGCCCACACAACCGCCTACGCTCACTCGCCGCCGGCCAGAGGCGACGACAGGGATGCTCCACCGAGGGCAAAGATGACTGAAGAGAGATGAGCTATTAAGAGAACAGGTGGAATATAAGTGGATCTCTCCACCTACCTACCTACCTGGTATTTGGCTCAAGTTATCCTCCCTCTCCAAGTGTTCTCATCTCGATTACCAAGTCTCGACGCCGCCCCTGACAGCAAACAATCACGCCGACCCCCCACGCAGCCACCTTGTTGTCTCTCGGACCCCCCGCAAGCTTCATTCAACAAGGCCAAGCCCAACAAGATCCCGCCTCCATCACCAGCCGGCCATAATGAGCGACAAAGTATAATTGCAACTGGGATAACTTGTTTTCCAGTACAAACACAAGCGCATAGTGTTCATATTCATAAACCTCACCTTGACGCAACACATCTCATCCTCGAATGATTGTGTGAGTGCGCGTCTATGTGTCTTTGTATGTGTGTATATGTGTGTATGTGCGCATGCGTGCATATGCAGAAGTACAATATATAAATGTCCCATTGGCGTTTACACACCAAAAACACTCATAATTACACAAAATTTTAGCATTTCCGAAGGAGTCTCAAAGGAATCTAAATTAAAATTAATATAATGCTTTAAATGCAATCGAATTTCTTTTCGCCCGTTTTTAGGGTCTAGGCTAGAAGTATTCAAGAACATTAACGCTTAAAAACACACAAAAACGTATATATATATATATATATATTTCATAGATTTTAGGTTAGGTTAGGTTTAGCTGATTAGGTTAGGTTTAGTTAGGTTAGGTTAGGACTGAGAGAAATTCGTTAAATCAAATTTTCTAAATCTAAATGTTCTTGATTCCAGACACCTATAGCTTCAACCCGCTTTTAGAGGCCGAAGCTGACTCTGGTACGCGAGATAGAGAATTGCGGTTCAAACCTGACCCGAGAGCATTCATTGACGCCTCAGCTTGAACACACCGGGAACTACTTGGCTCTGGATTGACCCACGGCGGGGTGCAGCAGCTAGCTGTGACCTCAAGCTATTACCCCGACTACACCCGCTGCAATAACTACACTAGACACGCGATCAACGCCTTCAGTGAATGCCACACACACTGCCACACACTCATACATACGTTCTGTCTCACGAAACTCAATTGCTTTCTATCTGTCTATAAATTTGTGTCTCTTCTTTTCTTTCTTTTTAATTCTTTTTTTGTGTGTGTTGATTATTGCAATGAAAAGCGCCTATTATGTTGCGATTGCAATAAATGTTATTATTATTATTATTATTATTACATACACACGCACACATACACACTGTCACACACACACACACACACACACACATACACACACGCACATGTATACACAATCCGTGAGGGGCAAGCGAACCAATAAGACAGGAAATAATAAGAGGCACAATGAAGGTGCTCTTTATGCTGCTATTATTTGGAAAACCCAAGACAGAAACAACACAGTAAGAGTGAAAATATAGATACACAATCAGAACATCGACATTCTCTTAAGACAGTAAATCAGGATATGCAAAGAAGTAGAGCAAATGCAAGAATAAACTTGTTTTGGGTCTGGTTTTAAGCTAACTGAAGAGCTAGACGTGATGGTGTTGTGGTAATGTGAAGGATTTGTAATACAAGGATCGCCACATCGAATCTGCTCATAGATTCATGTGAATTTCAACTGACACTGGGAGGAGAGGACGGTGTTTTGACGAGAGCGCCACAGTGCTAGTTTATACTGGGTGGCGTACCACAGTGTAGATAGAGTGTACCACAACCAAATCCTTTGTGGCAGCGGTTCTTAGCCGGGGATGCGAGCCTGGTGCCTGAGAGGTGCGAAGATTCCTGTGAAATATATAAGAAAATGTAGGTTTTACCTATGCTTTTAGCTTGCCTATGCTTTGCAGGAAAAATTCAAAGGAAACTTTAAGTTGTATGATTGCTTAGTCAATAAAAAAAACTATTTTACGTCGTCTGTAAAATCATGAAAAAATCCCAAAAAATATGCCAAGTCCCCCTAAGCACCCCCAAAAATCATAATCATGGACAATAAAATTTATTACCACTGTAAATGAAGTCCTATAATTATGGTTCAATTTCGAGGACGGAATCAGTGTGTCCCAGTCCCTTATTATAATATCATGTAGTCAGAGTTCGAGTGTAGCTCTTCATGCTTCGCCAAGCCCCCTTAACTTTTCCTTAGCCCCCACAACTTCTTCATTAGCCCCCCCATCGGAAAAATCCTGGCGGCGCCACTGCATGGCGAGTTTCCACAACACGACCAAGTTCCCCTGCTGCCAGAGAACTGTATTATATTGCTACTGTTTGTTGTGCTGGTCGAGTGTTTGGTGAGAATGTGTGAGTGGTGAGTGAGTGAGTGTCGCAACACACCTGGTCACAACCTGCATACAATAGCGCACCCATGCACACACACACACACACACATACACAGTGAGCGACCACTTAGCGTGGCCGAGAGCTCGGCGTTTTTATAGAATCACGCTGACACTGGCACGAGCCCTACATGTGTGCATGTATGTATGTATGTCTGTGTGCATGTATGTATGTCTGTCTGTGTGTGCATGTGTGTATGTATGTGTGTGTGTGTATGCGAGAGTATATTAGTGTAAAGTAGGGCAATGATTGCCCGGCTAAACAGAAGACCAGCAAGAGAGAACCCGAGTGTCAATACACATGCGTGTATGTGTGTGTGTGTGTGTGTGTGTAACGAAACGGCGAAAGAGCACGAGATAATGCATGATAAGCCTGTCGTCATATATCACAAGGCACGCATTACACACACACAACACACACACAGGCACACACACAGACAGGCTTATTATCAACAGCACACTTGGTGGACAAAAGCAACGACACACAGAGTACACACAGATCTCACCAATGACAACGAATGGGTGTGCTGCGTAGATCTGAAAGTCAAAGTCGGCTGGAAAAATGTGTGCTTAACATAGTCTGTGTTTTTGTTCAACATAATAATAGTTTTGGAGAAAAAAATGTAAAGTTAAAGATTTTGAAAAAAATATTTGAACATGTAATTATCATAGATTGTGGTGTGTGTGTGTGTGTGTGTGTGTGTGTGTATGTGTGTGTGTGTGTGAAAGATGGAATAGATGGCCATTTCGGGATATGTGCGTTCACGCCTACAGAACAGCAGAATGACCTTGTCGGAAACACTGTACACACACACACACACACACACAGACACACACACACACACACACACACACACAGTGTGCGTGATCGGAACCTCAATGACCAACAACCTATCTCCTTACAAACATGTACCCACACACACACACACACACACACACACACACACGCACACGCACACACCTGGGTGTCAGTCCGAACGTACACACACGTTTGCACATACATGAGCTTGTGTGCATATAAATTCACACACACACACACACACACACACACACACACACACACACACACACACACACACATACATGCACATACACGACAGCCAAAAGAGATACACAAAAATACGCTTACTCTTAAATGGCTGCGATTTGGGCCTTCAAGCACTCGAGCACACACACACACACACACACACATACAGGAAGAGAAAGAGGCGATAGAGAAAGTTATAGAGAGATAAAAGAACGATTGCACGACACACACACACACACACACACACACATACAAACACAGACAGGTACTTGCATACAGACACGCTTACGCATACACTAGCGCAGACAATCACACAGGTATGCACACACACACAAACACACATATATGCATTCAGAGAACCTACATGCACGCAGGTCATGATGAGTGTGCTATTCAGCAATAAGACCCAGTCATCGTTCAACTAATGAAACAAACACGCACACAAACACGTGCCGAATACTTGCAGGCTCTTTCGAGACTTGTGATTCATCAATATTGACACTGACTGACTAAACACGCCAACGAGAATGATTTACCAGCTCAAAAAATAAAACGATTTAAAAGTTGGTTTTCATATTGGAAGATTTGAGCAGAATTGAAGCAAAACATGCTGAAACTAAACATAAAAAACAGCTGATAATTTATATGTACTAAATCTATATATGTATCGTATATCGTGTATATATGTAGGTACTTTTTATATGTAATTGGTAAGCTACACATACAAGCTCGAAAAATGCTTCTGGAACACGCACTTACACGACGATGTACTTATAATTAAACGCTTCCGTATTCTACGCACTCTGCACGCCACTGTGCAATTGCAAACGCTGTTGAGCTCTGCAAACGCTCGCTGCAATACATGTAAGTTCACATGGAATCTCAACACACAGACACGCACACCAATACACATCAATGTGCCGTTTTGGACACACACACACACACGTACGTTGAGCTTTATTATTATAGTTGGTCAATGTTTATCTATATATATCGTACGATCTTATATATACGATGAAGGCAGAATAGAAGGTATAAAAAGGAGGTATAAAGAGAAGGTATAAAGAGGAGGTATAAAGAGAAGGTATAAAGAGGAGGTATAAAGAGAAGGTATGAAAAGAAGGTATAAAGAGAAGGTATAAAGAGAAGGTATAAAGAGGAGGTATAAAGAGAAGGTATAAAGAGAAGGTATAAAGAGAAGGTATGAAAAGAAGGTATAAAGAGAAGGTATAAAGAGAAGGTATAAAGAGAAGGTATAAAGAGAAGGTATAAAGAGGAGGTATAAAGAGAAGGTATAAAGAGGAGGTATAAAGAGAAGGTATAAAGAGAAGGTATAAAGAGGAGGTATAAAGAGAAGGTATAAAGAGGAGGTATAAAGAGAAGGTATAAAGAGAAGGTATAAAGAGAAGGTATAAAGAGAAGGTATAAAAAGAAGGTATAAAGAGAAGGTTTAAAGAGGAGGTATAAAGAGGAGGTATAAAGAGAAGGTATAAAGAGAAGGTATAAAGAGAAGGTATAAAGAGAAGGTATAAAGAGAAGGTATAAAGAGAAGGTATAAAGAGAAGGTATAAAGAGAAGGTATAAAGAGAAGGTATAAAGAGGAGGTATAAAGAGAAGGTATAAAGAGAAGGTATAAAGAGAAGGTATAAAGAAAAGGTATAAAGAGAAGGTATAAAGAGAAGGTATAAAGAGAAGGTATAAAGAGGAGGTATAAAGAGAAGGTATAAAGAGAAGGTATAAAGAGAAGGTATAAAGAGAAGGTATAAAGAGAAGGTATAAAGAGAAGGTATAAAGAGAAGGTATAAAGAGAAGATATAAAGAGAAGGTATAAAGAGAAGGTATAAAGAGAAGTTATAAAGAAAAGGTATAAAGAGAAGGTATAAAGAAAAGGTATAAAGAGAAGGTATAAAGAGGAGGTATAAAGAGAAGGTATAAAGAGAAGGTATAAAGAGAAGGTATAAAGAGAAGGTATAAAAAGAAGGTATAAAGATAAGGTATAAAGAGAAGGTATAAAGAGAAGGTATAAAGAGAAGGTATAAAGAGGAGGTATAAAGAGAAGGTATAAAGAGGAGGTATAAAGAGGAGGTATAAAGAGAAGGTATAAAGAGAAGGTATAAAGAGGAGGTATAAAGAGGAGGTATAAAGAGAAGGTATAAAGAGAAGGTATAAAGAGGAGGTATAAAGAGGAGGTATAAAGAGGAGGTATAAAGAGGAGGTATAAAGAGATGCCGCTGTGACTTGGCTGACCCGTTATTGATGTCGAGTTGTTGCCAATCGGGCGCCAGTCCTGGGCGACAAAAATCCACCAGAGCGTTCAAATTACGACCCGAATTCCAGTCGCTCGTCAAATTCGACACATTGCATCCAGGCAGTGCCGCCTGCCCACACACACACACACACACACACACACATACACATTACACACACATACACATACAATTACTGACACAATTGCTCGTACGTGTAAGTAGAGATTCTATCAGTACCATCCTAGTGGTGTGTACTAGGTATTAGACTATGCAGTCTGTGTGTGTGTGTGTGTGTGTGTGTGTGTGTGTGTGTGTGTGTGTGTGTGTGTGTGTGTGTGTGTGTGTGTGTGTGTGTGTGTGTGTGTGTGCGTGTGTGTGTGTGTGTGTAAGAGAGAGAGTGTGTGTTTGTGTGTGCATACACCATGTATGGGTGCATCTTCCGCTGAGTAATGGTGACGTATACGAGCGTATCTGATCTCATCTGCCTGTTGCACATTGCACATTCTCCTTGCATCCCCACACGCCCATCCCTCCCTCACTCCTCCCCCACCTGTACATGTGTGTGTGTGTGTGTGTGTGTGGCTATTGTGAATGCATGTTGTACACAGGTAAATATTGGGCTGGTTGAGCGGGCTCATTCACACAACGCTGGCGCCAGAGACTGCATTGCAACGCCCCGCAGCCAATACACTGAAATTTATTCACGTGTTCGCATGAATGAACCGCTCAAATACCCATATGTGCATGTATGCGTGTGTGTGTACCTGTATGTACGCTATCACGTAAAGAAGAAAGAAATATGACAAAATACGGAAATGTATACTTGAGATGAGCAACGAATAAGAGCTACAAAAGAAAGAAGGTGGAATAGTAAATTTTAATGCTTTTTTATATCGAAATCATTTGAACAGCGTGGACAAAATTTGCATATTCATAAGCTGAGCGAATATTCGCGGATATCGGTATAAATCTGCACTATTTCCCACAAGCGGACAACGTCGCCAAAAAACAAAGAACTGGCATGAAAGTAAACTGGCAAACTTCAATTCAATTGCGGAATGCGAAACTAAGAACAACCTCAAGTGCTCAATGAGTAATTGAAACACAGTGACACAGCGACAACGACATATACACAACTAGTTAAACTCGACATACAATAAGCCAGCCAGCACACACGCGCGCTGTCACAGACCAACTTTGAACACCGGTGACCCGCAGTTAAACATTGCGTCAACTAGCGATAACTCACCTCGCTTGACACACACACACACACACATATATACACACACACACACGCATACGTTCGGTCTTACAAAAGAAGCACATATCATTGCTATGTCTGGCGCTACAATTAACCAGCTGTAAAAACATCGTAAAAATTGCGCCGCTGTTGCCGTCTTCTCTACGCATGTCTAGCGAGAAGATGCGCACATGTTGAACAGCTGGCTCAGTAAAGAATATGAAGAAAATACAGCATGCAATTATATTGTAGAAAACACAAAATTGTTAACAAAAACAACCCAAAAAGCATAATGAATTAAGAAAAACAACAAATACACACTGTATGCATGAAAAATAAAATTAAAATGAAACAATAAATAGACAAAATAGCTGAAACATCAGGAATGAAATCATTATATTTATCGCATACAACTAAATAAATATTTGATATGACAAAAAAACAGCCTTCACTTTACGAAAATTCCAATATTGTGCGTAGTTTCATTGGGAGCTAATACAACTGCGCCTACGAGCTATTACGCCTACAATTCAGTCCCAGCTCTCTTACTGTTTCCTACTAACCTAGTCTAACTGACCTAGCCTAACCCAACCTTACCTAACCTTCCTACAATAAACAGTAAGACTGCTGGGTCTGAAGCGCAGGCGTAATGGTTCGTAGGCGCAGTTGATATGTTCCGTTCCATTGCCACTGGGAGTAGTTCTAGTGTAGTGTTCTAGTTATATTCTAGAGCAGGGGTTCTTAACCGGGGTATCCGCACTCCTAAGGGGTGCGATCCTAGTTCCTAGGGGTGTGAGAACTGACTGATCACTTAAAAGCGGTGCGAACACTGAGAAAAATTGAGAACCACTGTTCTAGAGAAAGCTAGGGATATTACGCCTCGGGGAAAGTTTGATCTCACTTCAATCACGGCTAAGCCTTGTCTTGCTTAACTTAGCTCAGGTGTTCGGCAACCCGCGGCTGTTTAGCGCTGCCTGGTCGCTACCTGGAGATTTTCCAAAAATGTTTGAAAATGAAAAAAGACAGGGGAGGGAAATATATTGTTTGTTTTAATATAGTGTAGTGTCGCAGTCCTGAACTATGTTATACACACACCCAAGTGAACCAGCTATATTATACACAACTAACACCTAAGACACTAGAACACATGCATGTACAAAATCACCCAGCTCGCTCATAAACTCAGTCATAATTTTTTGCGGCTCCAGACATTTGTTTTGTTGCAATATGGCTCCTTCAACATCTTGGGTTGGAGACCACTGACTTAGCTAATCTAACCCAACCTGGTTGACGCTAAACGTGTAAGGATTCAAGAACATTAGATTTAGAAATATTGATTGAACGAATTTCTTCCAGTCCCTCGCCTCTTGCAAAGGCAGCACATTACATTAGAACGCTAAGCCTAACCTAATCTAAAATCTATGAAAAATATAGAAACGTTTTTGTGGGTTTTTTAAGCGTTCTCTATAAATTAGCGTTTTTAATGTTCTTGAATCCTTACACATACCTACACTAGACCGGTTTCCTTCTGGTGCAGTTCTAGCGTGGTGTAGTTCTGATGTAGTATAGCTCTGGTGTAGTTCTAGCGTGGTGTAGTTCTGATGTAGTATAGCTCTGGTGTAGTTCTAGCGTGGTGTAGTTCTGATGTAGTATAGCTCTGGTGTAGTTCTAGCGTGGTGTAGTTCTAGCGTGGTGTAGTTCTGATGTAGTATAGCTCTGGTGTTGTTCTAGCGTGGTGTAGTTCTGATGTAGTATAGCTCTGGTGTAGTTCTAGCGTGGTGTAGTTCTGATGTAGTATAGCTCTGGTGTAGTTCTAGCGTGGTGTAGTTCTGATGTAGTATAGCTCTGGTGTAGTTCTAGCGTGGTGTAGTTCTGATGTAGTATAGCTCTGGTGTAGTTCTAGCGTGGTGTAGTTCTGATGTAGTATAGCTCTGGTGTAGTTCTAGCGTGGTGTAGTTCTAGCGTGGTGTAGTTCTAGCTTGGTGTAGTTCTGGTGTAGTTGCAGTCCTGCTGTTCTTGTAATATCCTGGCATTGCAAGTTGCATGCAACAACTGATTTATGCTCACTAATATGTCGTAAGCGCGCGCACCTGCATTAATTGAGCAGCTAACTGTCGACTCATACATCAAACAACATGCACTTGACCCACACACACACACACACACATACACACATACACGCCGGCTAGAGAGGGCGCATTCACAAACTACCAGCCGTGTGCGGTAAGACAATGGTTATTCAGTGGTGATTGATAGCATGTGTTTGTATGTGCGACTGCATGTGTGTGTGCGCACGTGCGCATTTGTATACACCCACACGTGTGTGTGTGTGTGTGTAAATGTGTTTTGTTCGGCGAAAAAAGGTTTAGCAGAGTATATATTACCCGGATTGAACCCGTAAAAACATGACACTACCAAACACATATACTCAGTGACACATTATGTGTGTGTGTGTGTGTGTGTGTGTGTGTGTGTGTGTGTGTGTGTGTGTGTGTGTGTGTATGTGTGTGTATGTGTGTGTATGTGTGTGTGTGTGTGTGTGTGTGTGTGTGTGTGTGTGTGTGTGTGTGTGTGTGTGTGTGACCTAGATACGTGCCTGTGTGTGTATGTGTATGTGCGCACGTGTGTATATACATAGCATTTATACCAAGCATAAAATATTAAAATACATGACGATTTGTATTAATTTCTTGTCCTTAAAATAAACCCTCGTAATTACATCTCAACACATACACACAGTGAAATATAATCGAAATCCATCGGTTAATTTCACCGCTGGTATATATCAATTACATAGGAAATATTTTAACGTGTAAATCTATATATATAAAAGAGATCCTCTGTCTGTCTGTCTGTTTGTCTGTCCCACCCTCCTTGGTCACATTTTCAGCAAGCTGCTACTCGGTAACCACTTAATGTACCCGCCAACAATTTATACCATTACGCTGGAAATTTTCTTGTCTACACGATAGGATAAATTTAAAATTTTAAAAATGAAATCAAAAAAAGTTATCGCGGTGAAAAGACAAAATGAACCCTGAAAAATGCGAAAATTTTGGTCAATATTCCTACATCTACTCCTCATAAACCAGAAATGGTACAGTAATACAGATTATACCACTGTGTAGAGAATTTTCTGTTCTACAAGATAGGTTATAATTCATATCCAAAAATAGAACATAAAAGATGTAAACATGACAAAATTTCAATCTATATTCAAAATTATATTTAAACTCCACGCGTCCGATTTTCTATACTTTTTTCTCTATTTATCAAAAACTAATTATCACACATCTAAATAAATAATGCCATCATGCTGGGAATTTTGTTTGCTACAACACGGTATAATTTTTAATTTTCCAAAGTTTATTAAAAAAAAGTTGCGGCGGTGTGAAGTGTAAATGACAAAGTCAAAAAGGCATAATTATCGCACAAAAACGTGAATATTTTGGTCAATATTCCGCTATCTATTCCTCATAAACCAGCAATGGTACAGCTATAAAAATTATACTATTGTGTAGATAATTTTGTGTTCTACAAGAAAAGTTATAATTTATACCCACAAATGATACAAAAAATGTGTAAAATTGGCAAAATTGTCAAATACATCCAAAATTACACTTGATCACCGGGCGCCTAAATTAATTCATTTTTCTACCTATTTCTCAGGAACTATTTGTCACACATTAAAATAAATTATATCATCGTGCTGGAAATTGTATTTTTTAAAATGCGTATAATTTTTAATTTTCCAAAGTGTATCTGAAGGAAGTTACGGCGGTGTAAAGTCAAAAGGACATATTGCCAATTTGACAGCTATTTTTCGCACTTGCGATTACACAGGAATATACTACTGTGTAGAGAATTTTGTGTTCTACAAGAAAAGGTGTAATTTATACCCACAAATGATACAAAAAACGTGTAAAATTGGCAAAATTCTCAAATACATCCAAAATTACACTTGAACACCGGGTGACTACAATTTATTCATTTTTATACCCATTTCTCAGCAACTGTTTGTCACACCTTAAAATTAATTATACCATCGTGCTAGAAATTTTGTTTCCTACAGTACGGTATAATTATTAATTTTCCAAAGTGTATCTGAACGAAGTTACGACGGTGTAAGGTCAAAATGTCATGTTGCCAATTTGACAGCTATTATGCGTACTTGCGATTACACATGAATATACACTGATTAAATTTCACTGAAGTCCAATCACAATTTACGCACTTGCGATTACACAGGAATATACTACTGTGTAGAGAATTTTGTGTTCTACAAGATAAGCTATAATTTATACCCACAAATGATACAAAAAACGTGTAAAATTGGCAAAATTCTCAAATACATCCAAAATTACACTTGAACACCGGGCGACTAAAATTAATTCATTTTTCTACTATTTCTCAGTAACTATTTGTTACACATAAAAATAAATTATACCATCGTTCTAGAAATCTTGTCTTCTACAATACGGTATAATTTGTAATTTTCCAAAGGATATCTGAAGGAAGTTACGGCGGTGTAAAGTCAAAAGGACATATTGCCAATTTGACAGCTATTATGCGTACTTGCGATTACACAGGAATATACACCGATTAAATTTCACTGAAGCCCAATCACAATTAAGAATGCATCATATTATCTCCAAGCATGGATGGTGTGGTTTTATTGCGTACAGTTTAATTAATGCTACACTCTACTGAATATAAAGGCTTTATTGTCCTCAATAACGTTCCGCACGACGGGCGGGTAAAATGCTATTGGGAACAAAGTAAACTACTGAATTTAACTGTGTAATTTAATTGGTTTAATTTCAAGTTGCATAAGCATAAGTTGCATAAGGATATGGGCTGCAATATCATGTAATGCCAACTTATGCTGTTTTAGCGGAAGCATTAACCTGGAATTATAGAGATGACAGAAGATTGCATTGTTTTGATAGTGTTGTGGAAAAACATGTTTTCTAAATTGAAACATAAATTTCACATTTAGACTTTTATATTAGCTATAACTTTCCTGTGGGTTTGTTTTTCTTTTTCAATTTGCACTAATTTTTTTATGAATTGAATATTAATTATATTTTATGAACTGTTCCGAACGACGGGCGAATTAAATGTATCTATAAAGAGTGGGTTTAAATGATAGCGAGGTATATGATATTTTGCTAGCAGTAAATATTCTAGCGATAAAAGTAGAATAGCTCTTAAGCAAATGATTTTGGAGAATGATGTGAACCTTTAAATATATTTTGCGATCTGATGATATATGTATTAGGAATAATACGTAGCAGAATATAGATTGCATAATATAATATCGGCTGTAATATCAAGGGCTGTATTATCGG
Organism: Sacculina carcini; assembly: GCA_916048095.2. Lineage (NCBI taxonomy): Eukaryota > Metazoa > Arthropoda > Thecostraca > Sacculinidae > Sacculina > Sacculina carcini. The sequence goes on along the minus strand of OU696579.1, from coordinate 8,155,991 downwards.
TGTAATCCAAAAAATAACAACTGTATGAATATGATGCATTAGTGGACGCATTAACCGGGAATTATGAGATAATATGATAATGGTGTATAATTATATCGCATTATGCAACAAATGTGAATTTAGCTACCTTACAGTTTGGTCCCGATACTATATTGGCGGGTTGAGAGAAAAGTATTGGTGGGCCGCGTGTTTGGGACCCCTGGGGTAGATAATCTCAGTCTTCTGATTACAAATTATGATCGCATCAGTATATTTTGTGATCACAAACTAATTAGTTAAATCACCTCAGACTAGGCTGAGAGCGGTCAAGATTGGATGGTTGGGTTGGGTTGGGTAGGTTTGACTCAGGTTATATTGGGTTTTAATGATAGCGGAAAATATATAAATTTTAACAATAAATATTATAGCGGTAAAAGTGAAATAGTACTTAAGCAAATGATATTGGGGAATGATGTTAAGTAATAAATATAGTTTGGAAACATTCTGATGAAAAGATTTCATCATCTTTCATTGTTTGTTTCGTGTTTGTGTTCTGAATTATACCACACGACGGGCAGATTTATATATCAGGCGGGTTGAGGGATAATATTTGTCAAAATAAGAACAAAAATATTCACATTTAGACTTTTCTATTGGTTAAGATATTTATAGGTTACATTTTTTGGTTTTCAATTTGTATTCATTATATTTTATGGATTTGATATGAATTTTATTGTATGAATTGCTCCGCACAACGGGCGGGTTTTAATGCTATATATATACATAAAGAAGAAATTATCTGTCTGTCTGTGTATGTATGCTTGAATATGAGGTGACATAATTGCGCTGGTTCATGGTTCGCTGGTTCAATGACCAGGGGCTTCAAACGCAAACGAAGCAATGGCTCATTTTTATGAAATAAAAATGTCCCGCGGGCATTTAGACTTTTCTATTGGTCAAGATATTTATAGCTTACATTTTTTGCTTTTCAATTTGTATTCATTATATTTTATGGATTTGATATGAATTTTATTGTATGAATTGTTCCGCACGACGGGTGGGTTTAAAAAAAAGTGTTTTTAGTTCATTTTTTCAAATGGTTCATGATTTGCTTGATTGTATGAATTGCTCCGCACAACGGGCGGGTATTAATGCCATATATATACATAAAGAAGAAATTATCTGTCTGTCTGTGTATGTATGCTTGAATATGAGGTGACATAATTGCGCAGGTTCAATGGTATATATATACATAAAGAAGAAATTATCTGTCTGTCTGTGTGTGTATGCTTGAATGAGGTGACATAATTGCGCGGGTTCAATGGTATAGATCAGGGGCTTAATTGTTCCGCACGACGGGCGGGTAAAATGCTACTGGGAACAAAGTAAACTACTGAATTATTGTACCATATAGAACCATTAAATAAAAAACCATTATTATATAATAAAGAACCATTTGAATATTAGTTAGTTAGTTGTCATTAGTTGGTTTATATATAAAGAACCATTGGTGTTGGGGCTTAATTGTTCCGCACGACGGGCGGGTTTAAATATGAGGCTGTTCGAGGGAAAATGTTAAATGTTTTGCTTTTTAATTTGTATTCAGTTTATTTTATGGATTGAATATGCATTTTATTTTTATGGATTGAATATGCATTTTATTTTATAAATTGTTCAGCACGACGGGCGGGTTTAAATATGAGACGGGCTGAAGGAAAATATGTTGTCAAAAAATATAATTGAATTTAGACTTTTCAATTGAGTAAGATTTTAATGAGTATATCTGTTTTCTTTTTAAATTTGCAATATGTTTATGAATTGAATATGAATTTCATCTTTTGAATTGCTCCGCACAACTGGCGGGTTTCAATGCTAGACGGTGATATCAAGTTATTAAAATATTTTGGAAACATTATGATGAAAAAGTGTAGTCATTTTTCATTGTTTCGTGTCTGAGTTCTGAATTATTCAGCACGACGGGCATGTATAAATATGAGGCGGTTTAGGCAAACTATTTTGTGAAAATAAATATGAAAATATAGAAATTTAGACTTTTGTATGGGTTTACTCAACTCTTTTTTAATTCATATTCCTTCTCTCTCATGAATTGAATACAAATTTAATAGTATGAACTGTTTCGCACGACGGGCGGGTTTACATGCTAGGATTTTCATTGTTTGTTACGTGTTTGTGTTCTGAATTATTCCGCACAATGGGTTGGTTTATATATGAGGCGGGTTGAGGGAAAATATTATGTCAAAATAAAAATAAAAATATTCACACTTGCACTTTTCTATTGAGTAAGACACTGATGAGTTTTCATTTTCTTTTTTAATTTGGAATATTTTTATGAATATGAATTATTATGAATATTAATTCCATTTTATGAATTCCTCCGCACAACGGGCGGGTTTTAATGCTAGTTAATAATAAAAAACAAGAAAGTGTACAATACCTGTAGCCACGAGAGCATCAATTTTTTCGGAGGAAACTTGGACTGGCCAATTTGGTATTTGATTATGAGGCTCCATATCAGTCCCAGAATGAGCTTCTGATTACCGTTGACAATATCCACGTTTCCTGTCAAACAAACACACACACACACACACACACACATTTGTATAGTTTGGGATAATTCAGGCAAGAGGGGTCATGGAAAAAACTGAAAAGCACTAGATGTCTGAGAGATGTTAAGAAGTATATTTTCCCATATACAGGTGTGTTGATGTCTGGAATCCGTTAGGGGAGAATATTGTAGGAGCTAATAGTGTAGGAGCATTTAAAGAACGACTGGATAGTGTGTGAAATACTGGGAATTTCAAGGAAGATAGGTTACTAGAGGGTTGGTTGGAGACAGGACAGCACGAGCACAGCTCATCTCCTGTGCTAAACAAATAGGTGAGTACAAATAGGTGAGTACACATATATACATAAACACACACACACACACACACACACACACACACACACACACACACACACACACACACACACACACATACACATACACACAGTATATACACGTGTCTCTTGGGAAGGATGCGCAATATTAATTACTGAAATCATTATTATAATTTGTATCTTTATTTTTATGTATCGATAGGTATTAACAAACCAATATAGTCGTTGTGTGCATGAGTATATTGTGTGTGTGTGTTGATTGTGTAGCGATTTCGTGATGTTATAATGTAAAATGTGTCAGGTGTTAAATTGAAAGATTATATGTTGATGTTATCAGTTGAACACTAACACTAATTTATCATTTGTTTCAATTGTATATAGTTACATTGTTATTTTATGTTCGTGCATTATATTACATTTTTATATATTGAACACATGAAAAACTTATGCTTGTACGATGTGAGTTGTAAGTTTGCAGTACAACATAATTTCAGCTTCGATCTATTGATATATAAACTGGCATAGTGCTGACATTATATTCCCAAAAAACTGGCTGAAAAACGTATGTATATATGTGACTTACAAATGTTCTATATATGACTGTAATATTGACATTTCTCTATATTGACTATTATTGCGTAATTGTCCCTATCTGTGCATACAATTGTGAGAGCCACAAAACAGGTTCACACGCCCACACTTGCTATAAATATATAACCAGAGTGTATTGCATACACAGATTGTATACGCTCATACCAAGCGGTGGTATGCACTCGAACGTGATGCTGAGTAATGTAAAAAACACATCTCACTCAACTAACTATATAGGTGATGTAACACCTGGAATAACACGCCAATCAAAGACAATAAAAAACTCAGCAAGACCAACACACACACATACACACATGTGAAACCAGTTGCAATATTTATAACAGCAAGCGAGTGTGCTCACTAACCCGATTGTGTTAGTGGTGACGCAAGCACATTCTTCAACTAGGACACTCAAGAAAATCCAGGCTAAATTACAAAGTATTTTCATCAAATTTTTAAATTCAAAATCGGCTTCAAAAGTAGGTTAAGTTAGGAAGTTTTCCTACTTTTTCGCTTGTGCCATTTTTACTTAAACTCACAGATAGACACATCAAGGAAGTTACCTGCCTCAAGGTTGCTACAGCGATCTTCATAAGATCCACATGCCAATGGTACGTAATTTTTCTCTCTCTGATTCCCCACAACACAGCGCCAACTAAAAACTCCTTAGCAAAACGCAAAATCGATTCGTAGCGATATTTTTGGCTGACGCTGGTGTAGCGGAAATTGTAGAACATCTGACAGTACACGCACGATACAAGAACAAAACAATATAACAAATAACAACAACAACAACAACAACAACAACGCCCTGACGCCTACACAACTCCTCATCGCCAGATGAACACACACACACACACACACACATTCACACACACACCTGTCTGCCTGACATGTCTTACGTGACGTCACCGAGATTTACGAGAGTGGAGAGCAGAATGTGGGGATAGGGCAAGTGGGCGGGGGGTGACTATTGATGTAGCATGGCGCACTCAGTCATGCGTACCAATTGAGTTAGTACGTGACGAATGCTGTCACGCGCGCGCGCGTGCATGTCGCCATCCCAGCCTGGTGTGCAGTATTGCAGGTTCTTGCACTGCAGCAGAGGCGACTCCAGCGAGAAGTATCAGGGGGGACAAGAACAGCAGAAAACACCCCGTCAAATAGTCCAACTGTAGCTAACAAAAATCCAACTTGTCACTCGAATGTTCCGACTTATCATCAAGCACCACGTTTTATTATCACTGACACCGCCATTGCGCAACAGGTAAAAACCGTGGCACGTGGAGCCTAGCATGCAGAACGCAGTCAATATGTGTATGTATGTGTGTATGTGTGTGTGTGTGTATGTGTGTGTGTGTGATGATGGGGTGACAAGTGCACGTCACACGCGACCGGATGGCTTAAGGCGCATGTAGAGGCGGATGTAGCTCACATCAAAACAGACCATCAAAACAACACCACACCGCCGCTAGATGCAAGATACACAAGGCTAGTTCAGTGGTGCATAACCTCTCTCTCTCTCTCTGATTTAGCTTCGTCTAGATCAGTGGTTCCCAACCTTTTTCAGCTTGTTACCCAATTTAGCATCCCATATTAAGCTTGTTACCTCTTTGTTACTGTACATGTTACTGTAAGCATTCACACACACACGCACGCGTGCACACACAACTATATATAACACGCCATATGAGAAATACAATATCCACACAATGCAAACAATAAACATAATATGCTAAGTTAACATTAATCCCAATACAAGGTACCGCAATGTTTTCTTGAATTTCAGAATTCTTAACATTCTCCTGTCACCACTACATTACCCCCAAACAATTGCTAAATTACCCCCAGGGGGTAATTTACCCCCAGGTTGGGAGCCACTGGTCTAGATGAACCAACTCTCCTTCATTTAGCACCAGAACAACGTTGAGAAATAAGATAAATTCAGTTGCCGCATCGAATTGTCTCTCACAGCAAGTCGCCAGAAACTGAAATAAACGAATTTCGAATGATAAAAAAAACACACACACACACACACACACACACATATTTGTCCGTCTGTGCGACCTCCAAATCCCCAATCTCCTACCTCAAATAACTTCTCCAGTCCATCTTTCTCGGTCTAGGCTAAATGTGTAAGGGTTCAAGAACATTAAAAACGCAAATTTATTCAAAACGCTTAAAAAACGCACAAAAACGTTCATATATTTTTCATAGATTTTAGGTTAAGTTAGGTTTAGCTGGTTAGGTTAGGTTTAGTTAGGTTAGGTTAGGACTGGAAGAAATTCGTTAAATCAAATTTTCTAAATCACATGTTCGTGATTCCTGACACATTTAGCTTCAACCATCTTTCTCAACCTGTAGGACGCAAACAAGAGAGTACAAAAACAAAATGCTCTTACTATCAATGCCAAATTACTGCCATTGAGATATCGCCAACAGTTGTCAACAACTCCCGAATTCACATTTGTTCTTCAATCAAGAAACACTCACAAAAACGCACAACGATAAAACACATATGATCTACGAAGTCACACACACACACACAAACACACACACACACACACACACACACACACACACACACACACACACATACTTATAGATGTCTTACGAGGAAGGATAAAATGGAAAATCAGAAGCTGTTTCAATTCTCAAAATCTAATAGGAATCACAGTTTTGGCCTACAAAAACGCAGGATTAAAAATGACATCCAAAAATATAGTTTCCCAAATAGAGCAGTAGATAGATGGAATAGTTTGCCAAGCGACATAGTACACCAGCCAACGACACTACTGTTTAAGAAGACATATGACAACTGGAAGGCGCCTCTGACTCATTCCTGCGAAGACAACTAGTAAGAACAACTAGTAAGAACACACACACACACACACACAAAACAGGTAAACACGAAAAAGTAGCAATTAATCGCAATATCATTTTTCCGGGAGAAAAGTATACATGTACAAAACATCTTGTGTGTGTGTGTGTGTATGTGAGTGTTTATGTGTGTGCGTGTGCGTGCGTGCGTGTGTGTGTGTGCGTGTGTGCGTGTGTGCGTGCGGTCCGCATATGGGTGAGTGTCTGATCCAATTAGATGACCAACAGACATACAAGCTCACACACACACACACACTCCCACACACTCACACAGGTAGATAGATAGAAAGATAGAGAGATAGAGAGAGGGGTGAGCAAAAATGCGAGCACGCCACAGACATGCAACAAGGCTTAGTCACGAGCGATTTAACGAGATGAATTTTCACATACGACCTCCATACTACTGTCCAATAAAATCACTGACGCACACACAAACATACAAACACACACTCACACATATACGAAACCAACTAGCCCAATACAGAAAAACATTTATGAATATATCCACTAAAAAACCACAGAAATATAATCGCTAAAAGTTATCTGGAATAAGAAAGAAAAATAGGTAGTTATTAAATTGTAGCTAGTCGGGAGTGCTGGTTGATATTTTACACGTGCACAATGAATGAAAACGCACACACAAAATCGATGGTAAAATCAGATGAAAACACACAGCGCATATGAAATAGGTTATAAACCAGAGGTTTCCAACCGGTGAACCCTAGGGTGTCGCGAGAGCCGCCTGAAAAAAATTAAATCCGTCAAAATAAGCACACAAAATTCATGTTAAGGACACCTGATGTATTTTCTTTGTATTTTCGAATAAATTAAATAACGATGACATTAAAGTATTGAATGTGATGGGAATTCAGTATAAAGGTGTTTTTCTAACTTCCCTTATTTTTTACTGGGGGTCATGGAGCCTTCCGGATCTGTCCTGGGGGTCGTGAAGTGAAAAACATTGGCAACCCTGCTATAAACAGATACACAATCACAAGATATACATAAAAAACGCACACACACACACGTATACAAACACATTTCCATGTGCACAAAAACGCACACATGATCAAAATTCCCCTACTACACGCAGCATGTGTGTGTGTGTGTGTGTGTGTGTGTGTGTGTGTGTGTGTGTGTGTGTGTGTGTGTGTGTGTGTATACATGCACGTTCGTGTAACCACGTGAGAACTCAAGTCGATGCGCTCAGGTGAAAGATCTTCGTGCGTGTGTACGTGTGTGTGTGTGTATGTGTGAGTGTCGAAAGGTCACAGAGGTCAACTGCTGGCGGCCATTGATGACCGGTCGCCCGGCTGCCCCTCCGCCAGTTTCGTCATCGAGTGGCCACAAGGCGTGATGGGGGCAGGAGGGAGGGAGGGGGTGAAGTGGGGGGAGGGGGGGGCTGGCGGTCAATTGAGAGCCACAACAGTCAAGGTCGACTCAACACTCTCACACACTCTCTCCCTGGCTCTCACACTCTCTCTCCCTGGCTCTGACACGAGCGCATGCATACGCAAGCTAGTTGTCTAGCTAGAAAACTCACAAACACACACACACATGCAATCACACACACACACACACACACACACACACACACACACACACACACACACACACACACACACACACACACACACTCATGCGCATATATGCATTCGAGAGGAGTACATAAACACTCAATGCTGTGCACATACACATACACAAGCTCCAAAATGCATAAGAAAACACATTGTGTGTGTGTGTGTGTGTGTCAGTTCGTGTGTGTCATTGTGTGTATGTGTGTGTGTGTCAGTGTGTGAACTGTCATTCCACCGAAGAATAGTAAGCGTATGGGCGTGAAGTAATTGAAGGATTGTGAGACTGAGTCGAATGATCACAGACAATTTCATGATTGTGTCATCTCACTTTAACCTCACGCACTCGTGCAGTCCTATTGGAACCCGACTCAATTACAGTGTGTGTGTGTGTGTGTGTGTGTGTGTGTGTGTGTGTGGAAATTAAGTAAATTCTTGAGACGAGCCAGGAAAAAAATGCCTCAAATAATGTGAGTACAAAGTGTGACTCCATTCTGTGCGTGACCTCAATCTCGTGAGATTCATCCGCATGCAGAAACGGAAAATAGCAGGTGAGAAGGCAATGGCGGCGCCAGAAAATATAAGCGAAGGGCAGAAAAAGCAAACAGATAAATAAGGCGAACTGGAAGGCAAAATTAACACAGCAAAAAAGCAAGTATGCAAGCGCGGAATTTCCGGTGATCATCAACTCCCACCCCCCTGAATCTATCACCTGGAAACGCCACTGGCAAGCGTCCACAGCTGTACGATTTTATCGTGCGGACCGCAATCAAATTCACATAAAACTAGCAGCACAATTGCACTGTGACAAGGCCGACATGCTATCGTCGACAAAACAACACTACAATACGCTACAAGCCCCTCGAATATAATACCCACACACACACACACACACACACACACACACACCGTTTGATTGCGTGTTCGTGCCGGTAGAATTGGGTTGGGCAGCTTGTGGCACGCAGATATAACAAATAAACACGCCCAGACACATTCATGATGACCGTGTGATATACAGCCAGCTCCTACAAGCATCATTAGCATTCCGAATTTCACACACAAGCACACACACATGTACATATACATAAATACAAACACACGAGCACATAAACGTCCCCAATGTTTCATAAACATAATTATAAACGTACCGTGTCTAGCCATAATCACTTCTCATATGCAATTAATACAAGCAAAATATACAACATTATTTAATTACATAAACAGCTAAAAAGCAAGATAACTCTACATATTATTAGAAAATATTGATTTAAAAATTAAAATTAAACAATTTTAATCACAAGATCAGTTTTTAGGAAAAAATAAAAATAAAAACAGATTTGATTTGGTTAAGGATTGAAGCAGCACCAATGAGCAGCTCCTGCACCAAATTTCCCTCAACAGCCTCTCCCATTGCAGGTTTAGTTTGGATACAATTGTGAAGCATCATGAACAGTTCCTACCAGCTTTCGTCTCAATCATTCAACACGCCCAGGGTATGAATCGAATACTCATTTCAGAAATTTGGCATTCATTATTGTTTAAATTTAGCTTTTTTTTGCAGTTCTGAACGAATTTTTCAAGGAATAAATGCTCGGAAAACAAACGAAATGAGCGACAATTTATTATTCACTTCTGCGTTCACTTCTACGTTCACTTCCGAAGTATACTTTTGAAGCTGAATCGAGCCGACCCCTAATATATTTCCCTGGATGTGCCACTGGGAAAACGAAATTCACAAGTGACAAGGAGATAAATTTCCCTAGCGCAATATCGGCCATGTTGCGCTTGCATTGCAGATGAATCATCGTCAAATTCGACCTTCTCCAGGCAAGACCTTCTCAAGGCAAGGCAAGTACCCGAATGTTTTCCATATGCTAGACGTCAAACATTTATTTTCCACAAGCTTAACATGCAAAACATGGTGAAGCAAAAATAGCACACCAATGAAAGACAGTTTTCACTGAACCACATAACATTTCAACACCAGACATCAATGAATACCATGGGCGTAAGTCCTGGGGGTTCGGGGGTATATATATACACCCGACAAATTGGCTGGGGGGTGTGAATATGCAATTATACCCCCGAGAATTCTGCTGAGTTCAGTTCATTGGCAGTATATTATCATCAAAATCAGCATAGAAGGCAAATGACAATAGGCCAACAATGCAAGAAATTATAAATATGTGAAGAATTATATTACGCGATACACTTTTCATTGGGGTATGTGTGTTGTAATTGAATAGGCTGAAAATAGTTGAGGGTCTCACGCAATTGACCAACTGAGTCAACTTTGAACAATAATGCATGATGGCTGTAATCCCCCCGAGCCTCGACACAAATCTACGCCGATGATACAAAGTTGTGAGCATTAAACTCGATTGCTGTTATCAACAAGAATAGAAGGATCGGAAAATCGAGCTAGCTAGAAGCACCTGAGCCGTCGAGTAACGGCTGTCAATTGAAGCCATTTTTCGTAGCGACTTTTCCCTATAAATATTTGTGGTTTACGTAGGTATTTTACCGTGTATAAAATATCCTTTTTGGGCTGAGTTTTCATTTTAAAAATAGGGGTTCCCTTATACATGGGAGTAAGCAGTTTTAGCACCAGTATGTAATATGATATCTGTGATGAAACATTTCATCTGATACAATTTGATGACTGCTCTGATGATGATGACGAAGAACTAGCTGGTATTGCTGAAGCACTGACTCCAGTCATTGATATTCCTGATGACAGTGATGAAGAATTTAATTATTTATGTGATGTATAAGGGCATTCATTACTAAAAAACTTGTCTATATAATTTTTGCCTCAAAATTGAAAAAGTATCTTATACACGAGTAAATACGGTATATATAATATATCTACCTGCATATAATCCATTTATATATAATAATCTTGTGGAATCTGAATCTGAATTGAAATTGAATCTGTTCGGTCAAGTGGTTGAAAATTTTCACCAGCATAATGCACACTCCACAAACATCAAAAAAATCATCTCCGTTATACCCTCGAATCCGCCATGGCTTACAATTGACACGATAAAAACGAACCTGGCGTGTTCACATACAGAAAGACAAATTTGATAACAAACTGGTTTTGGTGCTGACAGTTTCAGCTTGGGTGACCTTGAAAATCGCATGATACTTGTCACGTGCTTTTCATGCCAAGCAACCCCACAATTTAAGACGAACTAGAAATGAAGCTTAAATTGAATGAAGAAATAAAAAACATTCTGGAGATAAAATGTGACTAATAGCCTATCTGCAATGTTGGATCCAGATTGCTATTTTGGGAGGAGCTGAATAAATTTTGGTAGGGGATGAATCTTGGGGGCGATCAGTCATGTACATGCATCATTATGCAACGTCTTTGCGATAATGCTTATATCCACAAATTCTACAGAATATTTTTTCTTGACATCTTTTAGTGAATCTCTTGGTTATGAGGAGTGGATGAAAATATTTTGAGGGGTTTAAGATTTGGAATTAATTTCCAAGCTCACCAATATTGACGAGTCTGACACCATCATCTTCAATGGCTTTCAGCGCTTCGCTCACGTTGGCCAAGCACTGATGTTGATTGCATGGCTGCGGGTTTTTGCGTAATTTCCGATGCACCAGCACCTCAACCAGGTAGACTAGCTTGACCCCGTCGGTCAGGTCAGAGGTCAGGTCCTGCACCTGATACCCGGTCACGGCCAGCTTCTCGTTGACCCAGTTCTTGAAGGTGTGCGTCTGAATTTCGATCCACATGTCCTCATTGCCTCTGATCTGCATGCCGCGAGCCGCATGACCCTCGGGACTTCGGGCCACCAATCCCGTCTGACTGATTTTCAAACTATGATCGGCCATTGGATCACGGAATACACTTGCAGCAAACACTTTACAAGCTCAAAATTCCATCAAAAACACATGAAAACGCATGAAACACGTGTGCTCCAGCGGTACACAAACACAACACGCACGCGCACCACACCAGAGCTCGCGCACACTTTCACTGAAGAGACCCGCACCGTAGAGCGCTGCTGAAGTGACTGTACACAGTGGACGGTACCGCCCATCAACGTGTTGTTGAGTTGCGACCATGTCAGAGAGGTACACCCGGGCGCCTTTCTATCAACGACTCATAATTGTCGCTTGATATTGCTGTAAATTCCCGTTCGAACATGAGTGGCAATTGGAACGAAAAACAGTCCTAACATGGATTTACCGCAGATGATGTTATGAGTGTGTGTAAAGTAAGTAAAGTAAAGTAAGTAAATTGCTTTATTGTACTCCAATAAGTAGGCTTTTACAGTGTACTCCAATAAGTAGGCTTTAGTAGTGTGTGTGTGTGTGTGTGTGTGTGTGTGTGTGTGTGTGTCTGTGTGTGTGTGACGATGTGTATGTGTGTGTGTGTGTGTGTCTTTGTGATTACGTTGACCACCTAAACGTAATGTTATCCCTAAGCTGAAATTTCATAGTCCAAGAAGCGAATTGAGATCACTGTTCATTGCGATAATTTAAATGTTAAAATATTTGCGCGTGTCACTTATTGTACTCTCGTGTTCTTTGTTTTTCTCTCTTTCTAGATTTTCTTCTATTCCCTCTCTTTTCGGTGGTTTACAAAAGATACTTTGAAGATTTTTTTCCCTGACGGGTTCGTTTGAGCGCTCAAAGAAAACGATAACTAAGACTATGATAATTACTCTGCGGCGAAAATAATGAACGAAAATGATCAAGCAACTGCGCGCGACTTCAATGCATAAATTTTCAATTTATTACGATAATCTGGCTTAAATCGCAGATTCTTGAGATTTGAATTTTGTCGAATTCGTTTGTATAATTGTTTTCGATATCAAATATGCTACTGAAGTGATGTGCAGCCGTAGTTACGCTTATACTTACTTATAAGACGGGCTTATAACTGCATCTGTGCGACCTCTATAAAATGTCATATAGGATATGATTGTAATTCAACAAAATCTCACCTGCAACCGTTGTAGAAATTTGCTCCACAGCCCAGTCTGAGCTGTAAAGATGGCCTAAATACCTCAGCAATATCCGCCCCTCGTATCCCTGGCCGGGGGGCCCCCGAATGTTGAGGGGCCCCTTTGCTTCACGTATTATGTGATTATATCTAATAAATGCATTCAATATTCACAATGGGGGCCCCAAGTGTTGCCTTCGGGGGGGGGGGGGGCCCATAATTCCTCGCAACGGCTCTGAATATCAGCTATGACAACCAAGCAGAAACAAGTTGACGAAATCGGCGATGTCAACTAAGCAGAAATAATTCGACCAGCCGTTGCTTGAGCAAATTCTTCATGACAACCAAACAAATTGAACTTAACATGTTGAAATTGAAATGGAGGACTTTAAGATCACACAAGATAACTCATTATCTGACCAAGCGCAGATCGCGAATGGAGGAAACAACAGAAACATTCTCCCGCGTTTTCCAACTTCTCCCGCGGTTTTTATCATTTGAACCGGTACAACCAAGAAATCATATAGATATCTATAGCTGCTGGAAAATCAAACAAAATGGGGCTAAAAAATGTGCATTGATAATTATTGATAATAGGTTGACTTTCAAATTCTTGAAACTCTTGGTGTTAAGACATTAACGGCAAGTCATAAACAATTCTAACGTTTGCGTAAATAAATAAATATTATTATTGGTGGTTCAATATTAGTGGTGGATGCAATTCAATAAAGGATTCCCAATCTGAATGCCAACGCATGTTGCACCCAAAATAATAAAAAACAATAGTTTATGGCTGAGGTACACAAAAATATATTATTAGCCTGTTTCTCCTTGATTTTATAGATTTTTTGGCTTCTAACATTTTCGTCTGTCATACAGTCGAAACCGCTTAATGTCATACCCTCAGGGCCTGCAAAAAATTATGACATTAACCGAACTATGACATTAACCGGTTTCGACTGTATAGTAATAAAGCGTTTGCAATGGCGTATCTTAACCGCCATAAGTTGAATTTTCGCTGAAACAAAACAAATTCAAACAAGAGAATATTAAAAGTGCATCTGATTATATTCATACCATAATGTCGACAGACCAACAAGACAGCATACAGGAAAACAGCATATATATATATATATATATATATATAACATTTGCAGCAAGTACTGAAGATAGGTAGAATTTGAAAAGAACACCAACCAGGTTCTTTCGGGTGAGAAATACACTGGTTGGAGTATAGCATTGCGGTGTAGCGTATGTTTGATAAAATGAGATCAATATATTCCACAATCGGCACATTACAGCACACACACACACATACACACACACACACATGCACACACAGGTCAGCATATCTGCGCGACATTTTTCATAGAAAATATTCTTGTAAAGCTAGGGGGTTTTCTACCTGGGGGGGGGGGGCGTTCAACCACGGCACACGAGCTGGGTCGCCACCGCATGTACTGTTTGGTGAAACAGTAGCACAATAACCAACAGCACACACACACACACACACACATAACACACACTCAACTTAACAATATACAACGTACAACAACTATTCCGTCACAAGCTGTGTGTGTGTGTGTGTGTGTGTGTGTATGGGCAAGCGCGTTCGTTCTTGTATTATGTGCATCACTGCATTGTGGCTATTATGCATGAATCTTCAGCGAGCGATGTGAGGTCATATGTTGTAGTGCTCACTCTGTCAATCAACGCATAAAAAAACACACACACAGAATTCTGAGCAAAGCCATTGCTGAAAATAATTCATAATTGAAAACAACGCGACAGAACACGTGACATGTAATACAATGCACCTTCGCGCAATTTTCAAGTTATTTTTTCCTACAGACAATTATCAAATGCAAATTTCCTTCAATCAAGATATTCCGGTCATCCACAATTTGTTGCAAAACTCGTAAGAATGGCTCGCATTGTAAACGACTGGAAAAATTTAGCAGTAAGAGAATAAGAAGTATCTTCAAGGATTCTATCTTTAAGGAAGCAACAATATAGAAAATCACTGATACAGTGTCATCATCGAGTAATTATCTTAAACTATAACGACCAACTTCAAACGCCTTGTTTCCACTCATTGTGAAAGCAACTCAATGTGTTTCATGAGTTGACCTCCAATGTGCTGGCTTGGTGCGGATCAACTCCGGAGCAGGCACTAGTTGAGGTGGCACTTGGCACGCGCTCTTGACTTCTACCGGCCGCGTGAATGTCTGTGGGTGTGTCTGTCATGTGTTCTGCTGCTACACCGGCAGGCGATGTGCAAGGTCGACCCGGATCTCCAGCAGAACTGACACACACACATCTTCTCATTTGAGACAGTTCCTTAACTGTGTTTTACAGTAGGGATCATGCGTTATATTGATGCTAGAAGTTTACTGCTACGAGCGAACGATGAACTGGAATTTACACTTGTTAACACCACAACTGCATTTGTGCAAAATTTTTGTATTTGACACTGACGCTTGCTTCGCTGACATCCCGAATATTATTAACATGGACTATAATTAAGCATTAATAACGATTATGAGGATAAGGTTAGTATTAATCCCTAATAATGATATAAATCGGCATTACCCCCAGCTCGGCGCTAGAATGTCAAGTTAATCCAGATCTTTTGGGCGCTTCAGGTTTGTGGGATCATCACATGTCGCTGAATTTGTATGAAGCTGATAACAGTGGCGGCGCCAGGATTTTTCCGATGTGGGGCTAAGGAAAAAGTTGAGGGGGCTTGGCAAAGCATGAAGAGCTACCCTCGAACGCTGACTACATAATATTATAATAAGAGACTGGGGCACACTGATTCAGTCCTCGAACTTGAACCACAATTACAGGACTTCATTTACAGTGGTAACAAATTTTAATGTCCATGATTATGATTTTTGGGGGCGCTTGGCATATTTTTGGGGGGTTTCAGCCCCCCCCCCCTGGCGCCGCCACTGGTTGATAATAACTAGGGCTGCCAAAAGTTAATAAAGTTACTTCTTCATCTAAAGGTCACTTTTTCATAAGCTACCTAAAACTGCATGAAAAAGTTGTGTACGATAATTATTAAAAAAGTTATTAGGTTACCAAAAGTTACTTTTTCATCGTTAGGTTACTTTTTTGCTTTTAAGGTTACTTTTTTATCGTCAGGTTACCTTTTGTTATTTTTCTTGTTATTAGGTAAGTTAACCACGAAGTTTGGTGACTTTTTGCAGATAAGAGGCACAAATACGGTATATATGACGATAAAATAGGAAAAGAGATGGAATATTAGGTCTGAAGATCAAGAAATGTCAACATTTCTACTGTTAGGATTTAGCAATTGATATTCATCTTAATATCCGTGCTACTCGATATTTATACGTTTTTGGGTACGCAGGAAAGTGTAATTCCATTTTAGTAAATGTCAACGAACCGGAGGGTGTCGTGAGATGTTTGGAGCGTGGTATAGTACGATGTGTGAGCTCTCTATACCAGATACTGCACTGTAGCACTTGACAGTACGTATTTACTTGAACAGGAATTTGCAAGTGATTTTCAGGGCGTGAGATAGCGCCATTATCCCACGTTTGACATATGGGAGGACGGGGGGCATTCACACATGCAGTGTTTACGCTACTGTAGTACGTGCTATTTGATAAAAAGTTCCATTAAAAAAACATAAAGAACATTATTGCGACCATTACTAAAAATATTTACATTTGCAATTAGTGTATTTCGCATTTGTATGAGCTTTCCACTTAAAATTATATTTTGATGGTTATGCTCCCTTTTTCGATGTTAGCTAAATTATGTTAAGTCACTTTTGGTTGTTTGTTGTAAAAATGGTACCAGATCGGAGAGGGTGGAAAAGTAGTACCAACTCGGAAAGAGGATAGAAAAGAAGGACTAGTGTATTTTCTTCCTTCAGAACTGCAAACAGAAATTGACCTTTTTTGAAGGAGGATATTTTTAGGTTACCTTTTTATTGGTTATAAGGTTACTTTATATGTTCACAAACAAACAACAAATAAACCGTGTATTTCATATAGCGCACTAATCAGCAAAGACGTGATAAACATGTGATAAAACGATACAAAAGTGATAATAACTTTAAAACTCAGGTTATTTTTAGGTTACTTTTTTAGGTTACTTTTTCTCGAAAATAAAGTTACTTTTTTCTGATTTTTAGGTTACTTTTTTGACAGCCCTAATAATAACAATAATAATTAACAATGAGTGTCGTGTGTCGGAGCGACGGCGAGCGAATCTGAGATGTGGCTTGACTCACACGTATATTGAAAACACACAGACAAGTTAACTGAACCAGACCTACACCTAGACTGACTTTACTCTATAGCCTGACCCCGATTGTACCTTGCTGTCATACGTGCCTTCCTCTGATTGGTCCATTTCACAATCGTACGATACACGTCACAACATCGCGATACACGTCGCGCCATCTTTACAATCGCAATACATCACTTAATTAAACCGCACATGATACAAGACACTACATTACCACTACGACACTACAATGAGCTCAATTAATAGCCGAGCTTCCAGTCATAGTCACCTGACAGTCACCGTCCTCACCTGTCTGTCCTCGACCTGGTGGAGTCGGCAGGCGTGCCACTCCTGGCCATCACCAGACACGAGTCCTCCGAGACGGCCACGGGAGCCGTCCTTGTTGTGACGCCAGTCTGCGTCGAGCCGCTCGTCTGAATAATGGTCGCCAGCCGGTCTATATCCTGCTGCAGTGACAGTTGCAGCGCGTGCAGTTGCTCACTGAACGCCTCCAGCTGCACGCGCACCTCCAGCGAGCAGCACTGATGGTGAGCTGCGTGGGGAGGTGGCGAGGTGAAGGCGACACCTCGATGTTGCTGACTGAGCAGCTGAAAATGTTGCTCGTCGTCCAGTCCGGACCGGCGCGTCGGAAGGTCGGAAAAGCGACGACGTAAACAGGCCTCGGCACCTCGCGCTGTCGCACGTGCAAAACCGACACGGTACAGTACAGTATGAACAGTACAGTATGCACAGTACAGTACAGTATGCACAGTACAGTACAGTATGAACGGTACAGTACAGTATGCACAGTACAGTACAGTATGCACGGTACAGTACAGTATGCACGGTACAGTACAGTATGCACGGTACAGTACAGTATGCACGGTACAGTACAGTATGCACAGTACAGTACAGTATGCACAGTACAGTACAGTATGCACAGTACAGTACAGTATGCACAGTACAGTACAGTATGAACGGTACAGTACAGTATGCACAGTACAGTACAGTATGCACAGTACAGTACAGTATGCACAGTACAGTACAGTATGCACAGTACAGTACAGTATGCACAGTACAGTACAGTATGCACAGTACAGTACAGTATGCACAGTACAGTATGCACGGTACAGTACAGTATGCACGGTACAGTACAGTATGCACGGTACAGTACAGTATGCACAGTACAGTACAGTATGCACAGTACAGTATGTACAGTACAGTATGTACAGTACAGTACAGTATGAACAGTACAGTACAGTATGAACAGTACAGTACAGTATGAACAGTACAGTACAGTATGCACGGTACAGTATAGTATGCACGGTACAGTACAGTATGCACAGTACAGTACAGTATGCACAGTACAGTATAGTATGCACAGTACAGTACAGTATGCACGGTACAGTACAGTATGCACAGTACAGTACAGTATGAACAGTACAGTATAGTATGCACAGTACAGTACAGTATAGTATGCACAGTACATTACAGTATGCACAGTACAGTACAGTATGCACAGTACAGTACAGTATGCACAGTACAGTACAGTATGAACAGTACAGTACAGTATGCACAGTACAGTACAGTATGCACGGTACAGTACAGTATGAACAGTACAGTACAGTATGCACAGTACAGTACAGTATGCACGGTACAGTACAGTATGCACAGTACGGTACAGTATGCACAGTACAGTATAGTATGTACGGTACAGTACAGTATGCACAGTACAGTACAGTATGCACAGTACAGTATGCACGGTACAGTACAGTATGCACGGTACAGTACAGTATGCACGGTACAGTATAGTATGCACAGTACAGTACAGTACAGCACAGTACAGTACAGTATGCACAGTACAGTACAGTATGCACGGTGCAGTACAGTATGCACAGTACAGTGCAGTATACACAGTACAGTACAGTATACACAGTACAGTACGCACGGTACAGTACAGTATGCACAGTACAGTACAGTACAGTATGCACAGTACAGTACAGTACAGCACAGTACAGTACAGTACAGTATGCACAGTACAGTACAGTAGAGTACAGTAGAGTACAGTACAGTACAGTACAGTACAGTATGCACGCTACAGTACAGTATGCACAGTACAGCACAGTACAGTACAGTACAGTACAGTATGATCATACAGGCATGACGTAGCGTATAACACAAACAGGTGACAAAAATGAACACGAATTTGTAGTTACAGTTTGTTGGAAGAGCAATGAGTTTGTACTCGTGCCACATTGATTTCCGATCAGCTAGAATATCATTAGAGCATTAAAAATTTGCATTATCTAATATCGATGCAGGTAAAAATATGAAAAAAACAAATATCTAAAGCAACTATTTTTCAACGAACACACATTGCCTTACGAAAACCATCAATGCCCACTCTCAATATTAAATCACGAGCGCATGACAACAACGGAGAGGAAAAATCAGCAGAAACGAAAAAAATAAACACGCATATTATCATATGATATTATGTTTTTGCAGGTATGCCAAAAATTCACTGAACAATCTATAAAAGTTGGCCGCACACACACACACACACACACACACACATGCTCAACATAAGCATTAGGCTGACTTGGAGAAAACATGATGCAATAAAAATTAAAATAGAAAAGATAGCATGACATGTAGCAAAAACTTGCTAGGAGAAACGAAACTTGATTAGATAAATTAAACAAGCATGTGGAACGTAGAATATCACTTTCAAAACCATTTTAGTAAAGTTCCAGTAGCAAGTGAAAATTTGAATGAACACAGATAAATGTTGATGTGTGTTTGGTTCAAAATAGTTTTTATGGGAGAAAATGTGTTGAAAATTGAACCTCTTTGAACAGGGCTTGTATTTCAACCTGTTCGTTATTCGGGTCTATGGGGAACTGTTCCTAATTGTATTCGTATGTCTGTGTAGTGTCTATGGTGATCCACTATTTTCTCTCATATTGTGTTTGTGCGGTTATTAAGACGATGAAATGTAACTGATCAGCCAATCGTGTAACAGGGCGTAACAATTGCGAGGTCAAATGGTAAGTTCGATCGGGGTTGGATTCAGTCTTTGGGTAGGTCTTGTGTCGTGTGTTTGAGTAATATAGTGTTGTTTTGTGCCACGCCTTTCCCATATCCCGACGTTATAGTCTGTCTTGTCTTCTTTCTATCTTGGCTACCACATGTGGGCACAGGGCACAATACGCTCTCCCAGTTTGTGATCACCCAATCAAGCAATAAAACTGTGTATGTGAGAACAACCCGCCTGGACCAACGTACGACGTACAATGTACAAACGTTATATGACACACAGCGGCACGACACTTGTAAAAAAACTCAATGATCGCACGAACCACACATGCACACTGTGACGCCAACACACAGACAGATAGACAGAGAGATATAGCGACATGTTAGCACAGGGGTACAGTCAGCCACACACACACACACACACACACACAAACACACATATACACACACACACATACACACACACACACACACACACACACACACACACACACACACACACACACAGCAAAGCAACAACAGCTAACAAGCCAATTAGCTGAACTCACAAACAGGTTGTCCACTGACTGAAGACATGACTACGTTGGCAACAGCCAAGGTTCGACCCAAGCCACCTGCAAATACGATACATACCGACAACATACATACATCATGTACATACATTATGTATATATGTATATTATAATAATGTATGTACATACATTATAACCCGGCGGAGCAGAATTTCATTGGGCGAATTCTACAATCCAACAGCCCCTGTCCACCCAGCAGTAAATGGTACCAGATATCAGTCATGAGTTGTGCCATGCATTCTGGGGAGGTGGCCCTCTCTAATACGTCTTCCGTTCTTGTGGCACCATAGCGTGGAGAGGGTCGGTTCTGCGGTGGCAGCGAGCTGCACGGGACACACCTGTGTGTGTTCATAAGCTTCGGCTTCTTCCCGTGTAGCAGCTGCCACTTAGGCATTTAACATTTAACAAACATGCACGTACAGTGTAACTACGCTGGATACAATGGAATACTTGGTGTATATACATTCGCAGCTTGCACAAAACTACAAGTGCATGTGTATAAATGTGTGAGCCACTGGCGGATCCAGAGGGGGGCTCAGGGGGCTGAATCCCCCCCCCCCAATGTTTCCATCAACTCCTCATAACCAAGAGATTCACTAAAAGTGGTCAAGAAAAAATATATTTCTGTAGAATTTGTTGATATAAGCATTATCGCAAATACGTTGCATAATGATGCATGTACATATG
The DNA here is from genome assembly GCA_916048095.2 of Sacculina carcini. Taxonomy (NCBI): domain Eukaryota; kingdom Metazoa; phylum Arthropoda; class Thecostraca; family Sacculinidae; genus Sacculina; species Sacculina carcini. The sequence goes on along the minus strand of OU696579.1, from coordinate 8,134,527 downwards.
TACAATGATACATGACTAGGGCTGCCAAAAGTTCATAAAGTTACTTTTTCACCTAAGGGTCACTTTTTCATAAGACGCCTAAAACTGCATGGAAAAGTTGTGTACGATAATTATTTATAAAGTTATTAGGTTACCAAAAGTTACTTTTTAATCGTTAGGTTACTTTTTTTGCTTTTAGGTTACTTTTTTATCGTCAGGTTATCTTTTGTTATTTTTCTGTTGTTATTTATTTGTATCTTTTGCTATTAAAACTCATAGGTTATTTTTAGGTTAATTTTATAGGTTACTTTTTCTAAAAAACAAAGTTACTTTTTCCTGATCTTTAGGTTACTTTTTTGACGGCTCTATACATGACTGATCGCCCTCCGAGATTCATCCCCCAAAAATTAATTCAGCCCCTCCCAAAATTGCACTCTGGATCCGCCATTGGTTTGAGCGCACACATATATTTGTAGGTTTTCAGAGTGTAGATGTGTATGTGTGTGTGTATGTGTGTGTGCAATGTTGACACTGATTGGCAGACAAATATTTCATGCAAGATTTTTTCGGCAGATTTCAGAGTGCACTTTGACGTGTGTGGGAAAAAGTCTACGTTCATCACCAGTATACAGTATGAGTAGCCTTATCGACTGAGTAAGGTAGCAAAAGAAATAATACGGATTGCCGTCCTTGATATCAACGATGTAGTGAGTTCAATTAGGCAAATTAAATTATTTCACACGCGTAATAAAACAACATACATTTATCTCAATAATTCGGATAGTTAGGGAAAAATATAGACAATTTATACGTTAAATATGTCAAAATTCAATGTGATATATATACCTAACGCTAGGTATACTATATAATTTATTATATCCCACATAATTAATAATAATAATATTGATAGTTATATAAATATCGGAAGAGCAATTTTGGAATATTGTGCAAAAATACTACGGAGCAAAGTTCGCTCACACAACAACAAACGAATGTACATTAACACCTGACACACACACACACACACACACACACACACACACACATGGCTTCGGCAGCGTATTAGATTGACTGTAATTCGCGACAACGCTAACGTGTCTGTATAAAACTGTGTCATTTATATATCTATCTATATATATGTATGTAAATGAACGTGTGTATACGTAATAAAAACGCCCAAGCCCACACATGCTCACGCACGGTACTCACGCACGGTACTCACCCGCTATGACAGAGTATTGAGGCCTTGCTGATTCGTCCTTCTGTTGGCCAAAGTGCAGATTCAACGGAGTGACATCCTGTCCTGCTTTATCAGGCGAGAACTCGAGGATGCCCGACTGACTCGCTTCAACAACATCACTATCAACAACACAACACAATATAAAATCACTATCAACAACACAACACAATATAACATCATTATCAACAACACAACACAATATAACATCACTATCAACAACACAACACAATATAACATCATTATCAACAACACAACATAACAACAACATCACTATCAACAACATCAATAATACAACACAACATCACTATCAACAACACAACACAATATAACATCACTATCAACAACACAACACAATATAACATCATTATCAACAACACAACATAACAACAACATCACTATCAACAACATCAATAATACAACACAACATCACTATCAACAACACAACACAATATAACATCATTATCAACAACACAACATAACAACAACATCATTATCAACAACACAACATAACAACAACATCACTATCAACAACACAACATAGCAACATCACTATCAACAACACAACACAACATGACAACAACACTATCAACAACACAACATGACAACAACATTATCAACAACACAACATAACAACAACACAACACAATATAACATCACTATCAACAACACAACATGACAACAACAACACTATCAACAACACAACATGACAACACAACATCACTATCAACAACACAACACAATATAACATCATTATCAACAATACAACATAACAACAACATCATTATCAACAACACAACATAACAACAACATCACTATCAACAACACTATCAACAACACAACACAACATGACAACAACACTATCAACAACACAACATGACAACAACATTATCAACAACACAACATAACAACAACACAACACAATATAACATCACTATCAACAACACAACATGACAACAACAACACTATCAACAACACAACATGACAACACAACATCACTATCAACAACACACCACAACAACATCACTATCAACAACACAACAACAACACAACACAACACAACAACATCACTATCAACAACACAACATGACAACATCACTATCAACAACACAACATAACAACATCACTATCAACAACACAACACAATAACAGTCTGTGGTTTTGTGTGAGGCACAGTAAGCTGTGATTGATGGTTTGGTTATCTTATCAGTTCATCACTGCTGTTCGTACGTACATTAAAGTAAGCACAATAGTTTTAATAGTTAGTTTAGTTTAGTAGTTAGTTTTAATAGTTAGTTTAGTTTAAGTAGTTGGTTTAGTAGTTAGTTTTAATAGTTAGTTTAGTTTAAGTAGTTAGTTTTAATAGTTAGTTTGGTTTAAGTAATTAGTTTAGTAGTTAGTTTTAATAGTTAGTTTGGTTTAAGTAGTTAGTTTAGTAGTTAGTTTTAATAGTTAGTTTAATAGTTAGTCTTAATAGTTAGTTTAGTTAATTAGTTTTAATAGTTTTAATGCCGGTGATAAAAAAGGAAGTACAATACAAGAAGTGGTGTCAACCCTGCTGGATTATCGCTCTTTTCTCTTGGATATGGTAAAAGATGGAGGGCAGAAGCAGAGGGTCGGTTTTTATTGTCATCTTACACGACACACAGCGGGTACGGTGGCAGTATTCTTATCCCCTGCCACAGGGAAGGGTTTCCTCTACACCTTACTCTTAAGCACAAGATAACGCACCACTTTTTCTGTATATCTTTTATTTTCTGTGTTTTTATGCCTGTGAGATATCACACCTGGTGGTGGCGTGTGGCTGCGTGGTGGACAATTGGTGTCGAGGTCTTTGGTAGGCGTGATTCCTGACGTCTGACTCCTGTGGCGAGTCTGACCTCACTGTCTGTCCTCGACGACCCAGAACCAGAGGATCGACCCCGGCACACTCGTCCTGCCAGCCACAAACAGTCAAACAGTAAACAAAACACCTTCGTAGTGTACAAAAGGTCCGATTATCGCGAAAAAACCTAGTTACGCAAACAAACACGTTATTGCTGAGGCGTAGAATGAAAAACATCACGTGCAATCCACTAAAACAAGTTCTTTCAGCTTACTGAAACTAGCAACCATTATTAGTATTGTTTGAATGCAATATCCACGCATATTGATCACCAAGAAAACGAGAGGGAATTGTGTATTGACTTGGACAATATTGTGTTGTTATATTGTGTCATTACTCGGACAATATTGAGGTTCTTTCTCGTCTCATGCACTGTTCATGCCTCACCGACTCGCTGTTCAGTGAGATAATGTGAAAACTGCCAATCGAACATCCGCTCCGCTCCGGAGGCGATAACTGGGCCCCATTATAAATATAGCACCATTATAATAGAGATCGGACTTTTAGAAAATGCAGTTACGAACACTCCGTCGGTCTCCATTATGCTGGCGACTTTTATGCGCTACTTTATGATAAATTTAAATATCGTTTCATTTTGAATGTAGATTGAAATTTTGTCATTTTTACATGCTTTAAATTTAATTTTAGGATATAAATTATAACCTATCGTGTAAAACACAAAATTCCCTACACAGTGGTATAATCTTTGTAATAGTATCATTTCTGGTTTATGAGGAGTAGATGACAGAATATTGACTAAAATTTTCGACATTTTCAGGGCTCATTTAGTCTTTTCACTGCTATAACTTTTTTTGTTTTAATTTTAAAATTTTAAATGTAGCCTATCGTGTAGCCAAGAAAATTTGCAACGTAATGGTATGAATTGTTAGCGGGTACACCAAGTGGTTACCGAGTGGCGGCTTGCAGAAAATGGACCAAGGAGGGTGGGACACACAGACAGACAGACACACACACACACACACACACACACACAGAGGATATCTTTTATATATATAGATTTCAATATCTTGCGTGAGGCGACGGGGCCCCTCCATCCGGGGGGTTCGGGAGGCGGTTGTTACGCCTCTGCACGTGGAAAGAGCAACGCATGTGCATGTGTGTCTGTCTGTCTGTCTGTCTCACATCGCGCAGGTTGAAGGTAATCTCCAGGTTGCGACTGAACGACTCCATGAACTCGGGGTACATGGCGAGTACATCAAGCAGATCGTCGCGGTAGATCTTGTGCAGATCACAGTAAGTTAAGGCACGGACATTGCACGAACTCTTGCCGACCGTCGTGTACTTAACCGGGTTCTCGCCGAATATATCACCCTTGCCTGTAAGTGCCCCCACCCCACCCCCACTAAACGTTATTTCACCTCTCGTGCACGCGCTACTCTCCTCTCGACAAATAGCACCTCCGATTTTCTTGGGATAAATTTAATTCCGTAGAATTTTGACAAAAATTGGCAAAAATTCTCCATTTCAAACATCTGGTGGACATCAATGAAATTTGGCATGAAATTATTAAAATTGCGACCAGAGATTTTGCACAAAAAAAATCAGGGAGCAATATATAAACCGAGCTATATAAACAGACACACGACACGTAAAACGAACTGAATAGACACTAGTGCATGCGTTGTCCCACCTAGGATGGCCATGACAATATCCTGCTTGAGAATCTCAATCGATCCTCGAGATACAAAGTAGATACAAGCCAGAACATCTCCTCTATGAACCAGCGTATCGCCCGGGGGTGCGTGCGTGGTCTTCATCTTCATAGACAACGCTCTAAACACACACACACACACACACACACACACACACACACACTTGTGTATATATAACCTGGTTTGATAGCATTATTTCCACCTGTACAAGTGAAATGTAAGCCTGTCTATGAGCATTAGCTCGACGGGTCTTTTGCCAATTGTGATATTTATTGTTTGAACATTGTATATTTGTTTGTGGCAATACATGGTTAAATACAAAAATATAAATACAAATACACACACACACACACACATTACATTAAGACATATATACCGCGTTTTTCACACAAAGGTCTCACAAACACAAACACACGTGCATTGGTATAACAATTAATTTTGTTGACATCCATCACAGAGGATGGCAGAGTCGTTTTTCACGTGTGCTGACATGTTTTGGCTCAATACAGTTTAGATATCGTTTTCAGTTGTGTCAAGCGTGTACGCGCAATGTATTCACAACAGGACCGGATAAAATGCACACACACACACACACACACACACACACACACACACACACACACACATACACACACACACTCACACACACACACATATATTGTTTATCAAAAGCGGCCAGGTCAAAGTGTGAGTGAAAACGTCCATTAATATCTAGTTCAGTGGTTCTCAACCTTTTTTCTCACTGATTCCCTACTTCTAAATAAGAGCCATCTCTTCATTTTCCACACAACACAGCGCTGAAAAATTCAATAAATTCAGTTGTTATATCATAAATTAAACGTCAAAAGGTCATTAGAAACAAAAATAAACGAATTTCAATTGATAAAAACACACATAGTTGTCCTGTTCTGTTCGACCTTTAGCTTCCCACTTGAAAACTCATACATTGCGCACCAGTGGGGAATTTCCCACACAGGTTAAGAACCACTGGTTTAGCTACTCTACTTGTGTGTGGGTGTTTATGGACAAATTAAAAAATTGCACCCATAATCAATTGTATTCGTTGTAATCAGTTGATGTCAGAGTCATGTTATTGTGTTTGTTAAATGGCTAAATTTTAGCTATAATTAACATAAATTGCATTAGTCAAAGTAATCCTTTTGTTCTTCTCTTTCTGTGTCTAGTGTTTCTCTTATAATCTCCCGTTCTGGCGTGTTCAATTGCTATCTTCTCATCTTGGACACCATTGGTGCGGGGTGTGTATGTGTGGGTGTCGAATATCAAGTAGAAGTGAAAATCAAACACACACACACACAACACACACATACACACACACACAACACACACAACACACACCTGAGACATCCTGGACTGGCACCCTGGAATGCGGTGCACGCCTCCAGCAAGTTCCTATTCAAATGAAGACAAATGTCAGCCTGCAGACACTCGGGGAATCCTTTCAAGACTCCGTTCATGTCGATACCGTTGGTGTACGTCCACGCATGCTGCCCCGATACACACACACACACACACACACACACACACACACAAGTGAAAGACGGGAAATGATAGGAAATACGAATAATGCAGAGAAATTGCTATTGGAGGTGCTGGTTGCAGAGATATCACGTGAGTGGGAATAAAAATGATAGTGGAAAATGTGCGTCTCTTATCTGTCAAAAAGCTCGTGACAATAGCTGTCAGGAGCCATTGCATTCAACTGGCGTATTCTGTACGTAGAATAACAGAATACGTGTAAGAAGAAAACAAAAAGGCGAAATCAAAATTTCTAAATCTTCATTGCTAATTCCTTACGTAATGTTTGTGATAAAATTAATTCAACACTTGAGGGACAAAATAGTTTGAAAACTTAACCGTTCTAAAACACATTCACAAAGAACGATATATGCGTATTAACTCGAAATAAACGTGTTTATGCACAAGAGGACCATGTTAAATATAAGTCACGTTGTTTATGTTTTGTTAGATATATAGCTTGTAAACTTGGCTGAGTTAATTGAGTTATTAATCGAGTAATCGCTTCTTAATGTTGGTATGCTTGATGAATCATTGTAATGTTTGTACGCTCTGTGATTTATGTGTACCTATTTATAACTTGAGCCAATTGTGTATGTTTGTGTGTGTGTGAGTGTATACTAGCGTTTACATAGCACTGTGAATAACTGTCAACAGCGTGAGCGCGTGAGAGAGATGAATGGGCACTTGAGATTTCTAACAGAGAAACAACATGATGAATAGATCGTAAATACACCATTAAACTGTTATATTTCTTTATAAAAACGACTATATCACTACTCATGAACAAAAATTAGTATATTTGGTATTAGTGAGCATAAAATGAATTATTTTATCATTTTCACTATATTAGTATATCTAACAATGTCCTTAATGCATAAAATGTAATCTGTAGGGCACGATTATGTCCAATATAGGTTAATATTTGAATACGTGTATATACAGGCGTTAGTTATGCTGGGGCTATATTTCAATTATTAAATTATTGATTTATTTATTAAATATATTTTGCTTGAAAGCCACAAGTAACAGCACAACATGCACAATAAGCTTACTGAACACACACACACACACACACACACACACACACAAACACACACACACACACAAACACACACACACACACTAACACACAATAGACACATGTACTCAGATCGTATTACATCACGAATTAACACACAAGCACAGATACATTTAGCAGCCAAGCGTCTTAACGCTATTATATGCTAATAAATCGCTCACTCAACCAACTTCTAGCTATTCAGTCTAGCTTGATATTTTCGAATGCACCACAAAACATAAAGAGCGTGTATGTTGTGTGTGTGTGTGTGTGTGTGTTTGTATGTGTGTGTATGTTTGTGTGTGTGTATGTGTATGTGTATGTGTGTGTATGTGTTTGTGGTTGTGTATGTGTGTGTATGTGTGTGTGTGTGTATGTGTATGTGTATGTGTGTTTGTTCGCGTGTATGTGTGTGTTTGTGTATGTGTATGTGTGTGTGTTTGTTTGTTTGTGTGTGTTTGTGTATGTGCTTCGGTCATACGCTAATCTAAATAGATAAGCTTTTGAGTTTCTAAAAACAGCTTAATATGGCCATTACAATCGCTGATAAATGAACTTTTCTAGTCTAGTAGTTGAGCGAATCTAAGCTAAAAGCGCTAGACTTTTTCGTTCATATATTTCCTCTAAAGTCCTGCACATTTTCACCTTTTCAAATCAGCTTACAAGCGCAGTAAACGACACTGAATATCATGAAATTCAAATCGAACACGCACAAAACCAAATATACAACGCATACGTTCGCACATAGAGCTAGATTAAGCTGACAAAACTAAACTAGACAGCTCATATCCGACAGAGCGTGAAACTAGGATGTTACTAGATATATGAGCAGCGTTGTTGCATACTGTGCATTGAGTGTACCTCTCAAAATGTGCCCTGTGCTGCCGTGACATACAGTACATTGACAAACACACACGTGGTACGCGTCAAAAACACCACCAAATGTACAACAATGTACAAATACATTATATTCCACACGCGTACACAAGCATAGAACACCAAACGGCAAAATACACACACTATAAATGAATGGAAACACAAAAGAATAAAATTATGAATAAAAATGTATATGTAATAATAAAATTTAAAAAGTAAATGTGACACAAAGAACAAATACAAGCCAAAGAATTCAACAAATAACATTTTATATTTACCGACAAACTTACCAAGAAAAATTACTTCTATTAAAATAAACACTACATATTACCCAATAATAAACTCTGATAATTATGCAACTCGTTATAACCAGCTTAAGGTACCTCTCTTGTGTGAAAAAATCGTGTTTTGTAATAAACCAAAAGCAATTTCACATGAGCCTTGCATGATATTTTTCATGTGCAGAAGTAACAGAAGTTTAAAAGCACGTGAATTAAGCACAGTTTTCTCCATAAACAAATCATCAAATATCCTCTAGAAAATTTATAAAGCATCTGCACATTTCGGTCTTTCAGAGCATTAAAACAAAACATATATGAAAGTAATATACATAACGTACAAACATATATATATTTTGAGCGACTATTCCACATAACCACCTCTCTGACGGAAAATATGCGACAATAAAACGAATGAGATAAAAAATACCTTCCCTGTGTAAGTTCATGGTATAATACCACAAGTCAAACACACACTAGCACACACACTGACACAGACTGACACACACACACACTGACACTGACACACACACACACACACACACACACACACACACACACACACACACACACACTGACACACACACACACACACACACACTGACACACACACTGACACACACTGACACAGACTGACACACACACTGACACAGACTGACACACACACTGACACAGACTGACACACACTGACACACTAACCTGGAAGTATTCTTCGAGCCTCTGGCGCAGCGGGTTGGGAATCTGATGAAAGCGCACAAACTCCTTGACACGAAGCATTTGCGTATGATAGCGAGTTGTGCTCGAATACAACCGCTGAATTATTGCCGAGACATTACCGAATATACTGGCGTACATCAGAGCTGACTCGAAAAAACACACACAAACACACACACAAACACATACAAACACAAACACACAAGCACACACACATACACCTACATATATAAATGAATATACTGGCGTACATCAGAGCTGACTCGAAAAAACACACACAAACACACAAGCATACACAAACACATACAAACACAAACACACAAGCACACACACATACACCTACATATATAAATGAATATACTGGCGTACATCAGAGCTGACTCGAAAAAACACACACAAACACACAAGCATACACAAACACATACAAACACAAACACACAAGCACACACACATACACCTACATATATAAAAATGAATATACTGGCATACATGAGAGCTGACTCAAAAAAAACACACACACACACACATATACATATATAAATGATAATGTGTTGAGATTAGCGCTAGAATCGTAACGGAGTTGAATAAAAGTGGTTTCGTTCAACGCATATACATACAGACAGACACACACACACGCACATATATATGTCTTCCAAAAAATGTTGTTATCTATGTGAAAGCGTTATTTTGTTATTTGCAAATATACACCCAAAGTTACAATTAAAAACAATCGCAAAAATTGAATTAAATTCACTGTTGAAGAGCTAGAACGCTGTAGACATCACATACACACGATATATCATAATATAGGGGTTTTTAACCGGGGTCTGGTTTCTAGGCAGTGTGAGAATACCTGTATTTTAAGCGAAAATTGTCTGTTTGCACACCTATGCATTGTAGATTTCCTGAAAAATGTAGTTTTGCTTAATCCTCTAATATTGAATGGAAAACTTTTTGCTATCACGTCGTTTGTATGATTATATTTTCGTATATAGCTATCTGACTGATAGATCATTTGAAAACAAGGATGCCAACACTGAAAAAAGTTAAAAACACTGTCCTAATCTAACACTCACACTCACACCCACACACACGGAACAGATGCATAAATAGAGAAGGATTGGGTAAATGTGTCAATCTGAATCCCCGTAAAACTCGGGAAAAACGACATGTAGCATGTTGCAAGAGGTTGCAAAAAAGCTAAAAGTTTGCAACTCAAGCAATCAGCAAGCCCGTGCTGTGCACAACACCGAACAACTCTTCGTATTGGCAAAACACACACACACACACACACACACCAACACACAAATAGTGTGTGTGTGTGTGGGTGTGTTAGATTAGGATTAGGTGTTAGATGTGTGGGTGTGTGTGTTTTGTGGTCCGATGCAGCCTGTACAAAAGCTAATAGCGAACCCGAGGAAACTCAACAAACACAGAAACACACAAACATACACAAACATACACACACCAAGACTGAGAAACGTTTGCCAACAGACTTTGCACACTGGATACACACAAATAAAACCAACAAACACACACGTACACACATGCCCTACGGATATATATATATATATATATATATATATATATATATATATATGGTTACATTTAGAGAGTAGTAAAGTCTGACTTGTAAGAAAACAACATGGTCGGTGGGAAATCATTGTTGTTGTTGTTGTTGTTGTTGTTGTTTTTGACACTTCATCTGTCTGCTGTTCACTCTCGCCCTCTTTCACCTATTCCTCTATTCATCACCCCCTCTCTTCTTTCCGACTTCTGCAGTAGCGTGTTTGTGTGTGTGTGTGTGTGTGTGTGTGTGCAGGGGTGTGGATTTGTGTCGAGGCTCGGGGGGATGACAGCCATCATGTATTAGTGTTCAAAGTTGACTCAGTTGGTCAAATGAATGAGACCCTCAACTAATTTATGTCTAGTCAATTACAACACACATAACTACATACATACAAAATTAAACATATATATCTTTTTTTACATTTTTCGTGTATTGTTATTATTTGCCATGCTGATTTTGATGATAATATACCCAGCGAACCGAACTCAGCAATATTCTCGGGGGTATAATTGCATATCCATACCCCCAAGCTAATTTGTCGGGGGGTATATATACCCCATGCCCCTCAGGAAGTATGCCCATGTGTTCTTACTAGTTGTTATTACTAGTTGTCTTGGCAGGAATGAGTCAGAGGCTCGTGACTGCCGCCTTCCAGTTGTCATATGTCTTCTTAAACAGTTGTGTCGTTGGCTGTTGTACTACGTCGCTTGACAACCTATTCCATCTATCTACTGCTCTATTTGGGAAACTATACTTTTGAATGTCCTTTTTAATCCTTCGTTTTTGTAGGCGAAAACTGTGATTTCTATTAGATTTTCAGAATTGAAACAACTTCCGATTTTCCATTTTATCCTTCCCCGTAAGACATCTATAAACTGAGATTATATCCCCTCTAACTCTCCTTTGTCAAACCCAACTTTTTTAGTCTGTCGAAATATGCCAAATGTTTGATGCTTCCTAAAATTTTGTGGCTGATTTCTGTACCTTCTCCAGTTTTTTAATATGTTTTTGTAAATGTGGACTCCAAACAATTTCTGCGTATTCCAATGTTGGCCGAATGGTGGATTTAATCAATTTCGCTAGTATGTGTGTGTGTGTGTGTGTGTGTGTGTGTGTGTGTGTGTGTGTGTGTGTGTGTGTGTGTGTGTGTGTGTGTGTGAGCACTTACATCCAATGAGCATAGTGCAGATGGTGAATATTTTTTCAGTGTCGGTGTTGGGCGCCACATTGCCGAAGCCCACCGATGTTATGGCCGTGAATGTAAAGTAAAGCGCTGTCACATACCGGCTCTGACGTCATACACACACACACACACCATTCGTACGACACACTATGTATTATGGTTTCCTGGCAATTCAAGAACACACACACACCCACCCTCTCACACAAACACACACACTCTCCCTTTCACGCACACACACACACACAAACACTCACAGACAAATTACATGGATGAATTAGTGAATGTTTGATGAATAATTCATTGACTAGAAGTGTGTCATAATGAAATTTGGAACAGATCAGGAAAGACTCAGATTCGAACCCAAACTATAAGTGGAATCACTAGGAAGCTAGCAAAAGAAATAGGATTTAGGAGTGACCATGTAAGATAATTGGTCTGCAGATGCTCATATAAATGGGTATATGCCAAAAATGTTTGCAGTTATAACAGGCATTAAATGTGTATATGTGTGTGTGTGTGTGTGTGTGTGTGTGTGTGTGTGTGTGTGTGTGTGTGTGTGTGTGTGTGTGTGTGTGTGTGTGTGTTATATCATACATGTGTTTACAAACTTTTTTAAATTCGACTTTGAATAAGTTCTTAATGATTATTTCCTCTTATTTAAGTTGATAATTTGAATAAATTCTCGTTTTCTATTTGTTCTTTCAGTGTAAAAAATTTGAATATCACAATAATGTACTTTCTTCCGTTTTCAATGTGATTAATTTCCGTTTCTCGATAACACCTTGTCAAAACCGATAATTTCTTTTAAATATTTGCGCGTGAACAGACGAGCGCATGCTTCACCTTGATGGAAGGACCTCCCCCGTTCTGGCCAATGTACGGCTGACTTGTCTGCTTGGCCAGAAGATCAAGCCAGCCAATGGGATGATCCAGAGTAGGTCGCTCTGCGTTACCAATCGCATACCTACACACACACATACACACATTACATTACATTACATTAGGTAGATATAGCGCCCTACACCTAGAGGGTCTCTAGGGCGCTGCACACGCGGACGCACACACAAACGCACACACAGAAACACACACACATAGCCACACACACACACACAGAAAGTGAAAGGAAAAGAAAGAAGAGAGATAATTTACACCTTATAATCATCACTAGTATAGACAATATTCTCTAGAGTACACACACACACACACACACACACACACACATTCACACAAATGTGCGTGCGAACTAATGTCAATGTGTGTGTGTGGGTGTGTATGTAATTGTGTCCACGTGTGGGTGTGTAGGTGTATTTATGTCTGTGTATGTGAGTGTGTGTGTGTTTGTGTGTATGTGAGTGTGTGTGTGTGTGTTTGTGTGAGTGCGTGTGTATGCGTGTATTGTTAAATTTGTGTGCTTAAATGTTTAAGAAGGGTGTACACTAAAACTGCTTACTTTACTTACTTAGACAGACACACACACACACACACACACACACACACACACACACACACACACACACACACACACACATGCACAAACACACAATATGACATTCTCAATAAATAGGTAGTAATTAGGAGAGGATATATTGAAAAGTTGATGAAAATCAGATGTCTGAGTGATATTTGGGAAAGTGGGATTTTCTTTTTTGAGAAATGTAGAGACAGGAATATGAGCCAGGAATGGAACAGTAATTGAATCAAATACATGCAGGCACACACACACACAGACACACACATACATATACATTATACTAACAGAAGCCATTAGCAATGCTCTGAGAAATATCAAATCAAGTTAATTATTAGGTACAAGATGTCAATGTAAATTTCGCCCATTTTCTCTCTGTGTATATAGTCTGAAAGATAAAATTAATCCATAGACGCAACACAACCTGATGATGTTATCATCAAAACCGGGAGCTTTTTATGTGCGGACACACACACACACACACACACATGCACAAACACATATACAAATATACAAATAGTGCAGTGTGCTCTTTGCGCGTGTATGTGTATGTGTGTATGAGTGTGTGTATGCGTGTGTGTATGCGTGTGTGTGTACATATTAAATATCCGGTCTATAATGAATACATTTGTTAATGTAGCTCTTTTTGTTTGACGGCTGTACGAACACCAAATAAAAATCAACGCTATATTATTACACCAAAGAGCAGCACAGAACTAAGCACCTCCGGCCCACCAGAAATCCCAAACACCAAATGACACACATATTCACATTCACGCTACACTTCCACACACACACACATACATACGCACACACATACATACATACACAAAGCAAGCAGTTCCATAAACACCGAATACGCGTAACAGCACATGAACACGCGCACGCACATGCACCCTCTTCTACAGTTGTGAACACACGCGCATACACACAGCGCACGCACACATACACGCGCACACATCATTTCAACAGTGCCGCTCAAACAAACGCCAACACTAATACACTAACACTCCGCCCAGACAACACTACCCATGTTGTCTCAACTACAACAATACCGTTGAGGAGGTCGCCTTTCCCGCCCGGAACGTCTCAGCACTGGTTCTTCCACATGGTCATTCACACTTTCATCGGAATGATCCAAAGTGATAAACAGTCTGTCTTCGTTCATATCAGCAACGTTGGCATGTTGACCATCTTCACCTTCTGTCCTGGGTCTTAGATCACGCACGTGGCGCGGCACACCACCAACTTCGACAGCGTTCTCTGATACTATTCCAGTCACAAGCCCTTTCTCGTACCGTTCATTGCACCTGGCTCCCGACGGTCGCACCCATACAGCATCACCAATTGAATACCGACATTCACCTCCTTTATCTTCACTCAACTCTTGATTTGCGCTGTCAACGTCTCGAATTCTAACCTGGTACCTAAAAAGAGCATCTGCAGGAGATGACGTTAACTCTGGCCTGTCCCTGGGCGCCACGTTGTATCGATAGACGGCCTCAGCGATCGTACAGTTCTTCTTGGCCGCTATTGACTTTACAGTGCGGTGGCAGCGTTCAGCTATTCCATGACCAGATGGTTGATACGCGCACCTGAACCGTAAATGTATCTGCCATTGACGAGCAAATGCCATGAATCTTTGACTACGAAATGCAGTGTCGTTGTCTAGTAGTAGCTGTTCTGGTGCTCCACGCTCAAAAAATACATCCTCCAACTGCTGCACGATATACGGTGTACTCTGGAATCTCAATTTCCGCCATATTGCATAGCGTGACGGGCCATGGTCAATCATCGTGAGAAAATGCTCGCCTCTCACATGAGTAATGTCAACTCCCACTCGTTGCCATACCTTTGTTACACCAAGGCCTCCGTGATTCCATTTAACCGGTGCAGGATTAATGGACTGGCACTCCTGACACCGGGACACAACAGACGAAACTTGACGCTTGGTTGCCGGTAGTTTTGCCCGCTTGGTGAAATACAGCGTGCGTCTGACGCCAGGATGACCAGTCTCGCGATGCAGCTTTTCTATCAAAGGCTCGACGTCTCCCACAGCACACGCAACTGATGCAGGGGGCGCTGTTTTTCCACCTCCCGAGCAGACTTCTCTTCGCAACCACATTTGCGGCACTCTTGTCAAAGCATCTGCACGATTAAAAGCCGAACCCACACAATGAACACTAACCGACAAGGCATATTCTTGCACTATGGTCTGAAACGTTGAGATCCGTCTCCTGATTAACAATTCGCTTGACGCCTTGGTACGCAGTCTTGCTCTTCCGGAGAGTGAGTCACTCAGCCAATGAAACACTGATCTCGAATCTGTCATTAGCCGAAATAGCTTGTACGAACACCAAATAAAAATCAACGCTATATTATTACACCAAAGAGCAGCACAGAACTAAGCACCTCCGGCCCACCAGAAATCCCAAACACCAAATGACACACATATTCACATTCACGCTACACTTCCACACACACACACATACATACGCACACACATACATACATACACAAAGCAAGCAGTTCCATAAACACCGAATACGCGTAACAGCACATGAACACGCGCACGCACATGCACCCTCTTCTACAGTTGTGAACACACGCGCATACACACAGCGCACGCACACATACACGCGCACACATCATTTCAACAGTGCCGCTCAAACAAACGCCAACACTAATACACTAACAACGGCACATCAACTAAGCAAATTAATTGTTGTAAAAACACGTATAAACACCACGCAGGTGCTCGTAATAACCTTGTATGTGTGTGTGTGTGTGTGTGTGTGTGTGTGTGTGTGTGTGTGTGTGTGTCTGTTTTACAAGCCGTGAAAAGCAGTATTACATACATATAGTAGACAGCATTATAACGGTAATAATGGTGGGAATATATGCAGATATTTCACAATATTCACACTCATACTGAACACATCCTGCACACGCTAAAAGCTTGTAATGTATAGCTTAAACAAGCTGATACATTTCACTTGGCAGCAGCTTAGCGTCGTGTTAAGCTTCACTCGTATCTACACCCAGGCAATAGAACGCCTTGCTCGCATTGCTAAGCGAAACACAAACTTGGGCCGGTTCATTAAATTTGTATTAGTGTGTCGTGTGAGTGTGTGTGTGTGTGAATGCATATTTGATTGCATGCAAGCTAACAGTCCTGTCACAGGCGCTTGTACACGACCAATTCACAAACACCATTTCAGCAAATTGAGGTCACAAATAGCCTCGACACCCTCTACCTATTACTCGGCCTTCCCTACTCTCTCATTCTCAACTCCTCTTTCTGGTTTCCTCTTCCTATTTTGTATATGACTTTTGCACAGTTGATTCTGGCAAGAATGATTATCAAAGACAAAATTACTCGGGGCACAGAAGAAAAATAAAATATAATAAAATGATAAGCCCTAGGATAACATCACTCAAATATATTGCAAGACAATCTGAACTGAAAGGCACGTGATACTCAAAACGTAAATTACATAAAAGCGTCATCATTGACAAAATACAAATGCCATATATTTTTCAATAGGAAGTACCTTGCTAGACAAAGCAGCAATTTTTAGTGAGAAATTTATGCTTATGGTATGTGAATGTATTCAGACTACACAGAACGTATTGGTATAGTATATGATCATTTTTTGGAAAGTTCTTGACTATAATTTTGATAAAAAAAATATGCATGAAAAACGTACTTGTTATATTTCGAAGTAAAAGACCAATACAAGCAAATTCACGTGAACTGTAAATAAGAATATCCTCACAAATTGATACCATATCATTGTGACGTATTAAAAACAAATAACAAATAAACAAATGTGTGTAAACGTACCATATACACGCAAGCCAATGCGCTACCAACGCAAATGTGGCCATAAGAAGCAGCAGAAAACCTGCACCGTACTCTGAGTAACGGTCGATTTTGCGAGCCACGCGAACCAATCGCAGCAGCCGAGCCGTTTTGAGTAGACCAATGAGAGTGGTTGTCTGTCGAGCACAGTGCACGGTCAGCCAATGACAGAGTCAGATTAAGTGACGTAACATCCTTATCAGCCAATGACAGAGTCAGATTGAGTGACGTAACATCCCTATCAGCCAATGACAGAGTCAGATTGAGTGACGTAACATCCTTATCAGCCTATCAGCAAACACTATTTCGAAACTAGCACATGTTCTGAGAATAATATTCGTTAACAACAGTTTTGAAGTTAATTTTCTAACATAACTTATATGTACTTATATATATTCAGGATTTTAACTATTTATACTTTATGATAAATCCATATGGCGTTGCAGAAACACCACTACTGTTCTGTTTTAGTCAATATAAGTTAGTCTAGTATAAGGAAGTCACGCACTAATATTGCGATCAAGCATAAATGCAAACGGTGAGAGATTGGTAAGTGGGTGAAACTATTGAAAATGTGCAACTATTGCAGCTGGAACGTGCATGACGGAAGGTGACACTCTGGTGTTTGACAAAACCATTCCTTTTAGAAAAAAATGTATAAGTTTGTTATCCTGATAGATACCAATACAAAAATTGTAATGCAATCGTACCTCTATATTGGGACGTCTATACTCAGTCCATCTTAAATGTTTGTTTGTTTGCTCCACTCTTTGCCTATTGCGGTAGTTTTATACAGTTTCTCAGTGTATTGTATACCTACCAGTTTTAATATTCAATCTTCAACTTCAACCAATCTTTCTACCATCGCATTTACAGCCAAAGCCGACAAAAAACCCTTCGCTAAATGATACGAAAAAATACAAATATTTTTCTCATATATCCTCTATTTTCTAGTGTTATTTAACCACGGTTATAAATACCACTGAGTAGATCTGTCAATATTTCCTTAAAGCTGGTATCACCGATTCCACCGAGTTATTCAGACATTATGTCGCCAATATAATAAGCCAATACATCCCAGATTTCTACAGTACAATGTTATACAGGTATGTCTACAGCGTGTTTATTTGAATTCGTTAATTCTACATGAAAGAACGCTACAATTTCTCAAACAAGCAGTTTATGGGTGACATTTTCAGGTGATTTTTGTGAGATCAAACGGCAAGTAACCAATATAAACAGGAAAGCATGCGTTTTGTTAGATACTACATTGGATTTCACAAATAAATTCACAATTATTGTCATCACAACATTCAATATAGTTAAATTATAATTACATCTACATTACAGAGCATTAAGCCGCACATAAATTCTAATAATTTACGCATACAATTCACCAACAGGACAGTTAGAGTGCTTGTATATATGTCTGTTTGTATGTGTGTATGTGTATTAGGAATACCAAACCGCTGTTCTGTCAAATACGCAAATTATATGAATATACAAAAAGTATACAACATATAGACACTTAATCAAAAACTAAATAAGTACGTATTATCCTTGTTATATAAGCCAAAATCGAAAACATATCCAATGCATACGTAGTAATATACTTATTCGTAAGAATGCACGTAAATGTGCGTGTGTGTACGTAGTGTGTGTGTGTGTGTATGTGTGTGTGTGTGTGTGGATATCGAATTGTAAGCATTGACACACACAAACACTTACACATACACACAAACACACACACACACACACACACACACACACACACACACACACACACACACACACACACAAAGGAAACCAAGAGAACCATGTGACGCTAGTTTGATTCGGATTGTAACCATTAATTACGCTGTGTCCAACACACTCACAGTGTATGTGTGTGTGTGTGTGTGTGTGTGTGTGTGTGTGTGTGTGTGTCTGTGTAAATTATCCTAGAGGTTGATTATGTACATACATAAACTAACACTGTGTAATCAACTGTTATGTCAAGCCAACAGTGAAGAAAATAACAAAGCCACTCCGATTATTACTGTCGTTCAAAATAACAACTAGGCTTTGTGCTTCGAGAATTAGTTTGGGAAAATACACGACATTCATTTGATGGCTGAGTGACTGTGTGAATTTGTGATTGTACACACACACATACACATACAAAAGCGTGACTACTAGCCAGTCATACAGAATCAATAAACTGTGTCATGCATAAAATTACCGTCAACTACACAAACACACACAAACACACACACACACACAAGCACATACACAAACAAACAAAGACACACACAGACACAAACACAGACAAACACAGACACACCCACAGACACACAGACACCCTGGGGCGCCCCTGGACGACTTCGTCAAGCTCCTGGGCGGAAGAATAAGTGAGCGTTCAGGTGACCCGCGAGAGACGGCATGGCTTCGGCAGCGAATAAGTCTGGCCGTCATTCGTGGCAACGCCGCCTCCATTGAATTGTGGTATTGTTAATATGTGTACACGTTTGTAAATACATTTGTTTGTGTCAAAAAAAGAAAAAAAAGAAAGAAAAAGACACCCATGAACACACACAGACACTCGCACACTCAGATGTGGTAAGGATTGAAGCCAAAAACGATCCTAAACCAATTCATAATTCCCTGGATTGCGACCTAAAATTGGGTTGGCAAGGATTCGTAGAAAATTAAACTACTTTTCCACTAAAATACACTATAATATGATACTTTAATAGTTGGACAACAGTGTGCCTAGTCTTGGGATACTAAAAAGATCATCAACAGAGTTACAATACAAATTTTATCAGAATTGAAAACAGAATTATTACATATAAATCAATTGTTGTATCTGTATGTTGGCTTGGATCGTAAATTCTGGATTTGTGCAGAATTTTGGCTCGCTGCCAGAAAACAGAAAAACGGTTAACAACCATTGCTATAGCCAAATCGGGTTTTACACTGTGCCATAAAATTGTGTGTGTGTGTGTGTGTATGTGAAGTTCGCTTCATATGTGTGTGCATGTATGAAAGTTCCCACACTCAACCTGAATGAGGGGCGTCAACTTTTCTGATAGCCGGTCTGTGCTGAATGTGATGCTGCCCTAGCACACACATCTCAAACAACACAAACGCGGTGAAACACACGTATTTCATGTGTGCGTAAATGTGTTTGTGTATGTGCGTACGTGGGTATGTGTGCGTATGTGTGTATGTGTTTTGTATGTGCTTGTGTATGTGTGTGTGTGTGTGTTATATATATATGTATAAATATATATGTATGTGTGTTTGTGTCTGTGTATATGTGTGTATGTGTGTCTACATAAGTGTGTATGTCTTTTGTGTGTGTGTGTGTATGTTTGTGTTTGTGCATGTGTACTTGTGTGTGTTATATATATGTATGTGTGTGTGTGTGTGTATATGTGTATGTGGAAGTTGTCAAATCAGCGTTGCAGTCAGTTGATTGTTAAACTACGGATGATTCGTGCAAACTTGCATTGCAACAACTTGCTTGCAATTAAGCCGCTGTCATCACCGAAATCTCAACGCTGACATCGACAGCAGACATCTGAGCTACACGAGCGTGTGAACGTGCCTAACACAACTCAGTACCATCAACAGTGAATATATATATTTGGTGACCGCTATATATATATATATATACATAACAATTGATATGTGCGTGCGGTGCACGTGAAACTTTCGTGAATTATGACCGTGCGTTCAGATGTCTGGATGCGTACGGATGCTTTTCAAACAGTGCACTCAAACAACACACACATACACACACACACACACACACACACACACACACACACACACACACACAAACAGTGGTGAGTTAGTGAAGGACGGGTGTGGCAAACTGGGTCAAACTGGACCAATCAAAGAATGTACAAACACAACACTTACTGACTGCATGTTGACCCCAGCGTACATATAGGAAAAATATGCCACAGAAGCGCCACACAATATGACATCAAGTTGCGAGTTCACACACAAACAAACACAAACACACATACGCATACACATAAAACAATACACAGATGGTTCACATATCTGAAATCGGTAAAAATGATGCGTTTTATATTATGTAGCACGAACATTGAACAATCTAAGGGAAATTAAGGTCGTTATTAAATTAAATACTGTAGAATAGTTATGTTGTATGATTGTGCCACATACGAGCCAATAAAACAATTACAAATATACTTATTTTCAATCATGTTTTAACCTGCCTAATGATGAAATTTGACAGTCATTCAGACGCAAAACTAGCACGTGAAATGTGCAATAATGCGCCTCGTGTATATTGCACAAATTAACGGCAATAATATGGAGGTGAGTGTGCAACATTAGCACGATTTTCAGACAAAATTGGCCGCGTACGCGTTCAAACCGTTTCAGCTCAATTAAAAACACTTTTTGCTGGGAACTTACTCCATACGACAAGCTAATATGAACGACACCAAATGAATACTTCCCATCAACTGTCAAAATGGTATAGGTAGTTAACACAGAAACAATATCCGAGCCCAATACAGAGTTGATATCCCCAATTGGATGAGAACAGTGGTGTCCAGCCTGTGGTACGCGAGAGTCTTCCAGGGAGTGCTCCAGGGACTTCTGCATCAATAAATGTTTAGTGTCTAGCACAAGATAACTTAGCAGCAGCTTGCATCTGCTACCAGATACCACCCCCCTAACCCCAGCAGTTCATCGTTAAATTCAAATTCAGTGCTGCTCCACGTATGTAATTTCATAGATACGGTCATATTTGATCGAACAGAATTTATCTGGAACCAGGTGGTACTCGATCACAAAGAGGTTGGGAGCCACTGGATGTGTGTGTGAGTGTGGATGTGTGTGTGTGTGTGGATGTGTGTGTGTGTGTGTGTGTGTGTGTGTGTGTGTGTTTAGTGAAGCCATTGTCTGACCTCGTCTGTATCGGAGCCAAAGAGAAGCAGATCGAAGGGAATGGCGGCCACCACATCAATGATGAACCAACCCTTGAGATAATGGACTGCTATTTTGCCCGGGTGTGAGACCACCTCGTCGTTGGCGTTCACGTACGTTGTGCGAAAATTAATCAAAATGTCAATGATGAACATGATGTCGACTGACAAACACACACACACACACACAGGCACATACACACGAACATAAACAAACACACACACACGAACATAAACACATATAAACAAGCACACATACACGCGGACATAAACACACATAAACAAACACACACACGCACATAAACACACATAAACAAACACACACACGCACACACACACAGACACATAAACAAACACACACACGCACACACACAAACACACACACACACACACACACATAAATACATAAACAAACACAGTTACACACATACAAGGTCTCTCACACACACACACACACACACCAACATAAGCACACAAAAGCACACATAAACATACTCATAAGCTCACACATACATATACACACACATACGTACATACATGTCAACACAAGAGGGATTAAAATGAAAATCCCGCAAGTACAGACAATGACCTAGCAGAATATACATATAACTTAATTATAATTATGTTTAATTAAATTAATTATATAATGTGTTGAACGATTGCATCATTGTGCCAAGTTGGTCGTTACAAGCAAAATAACACTGTTTCACAAACACACTATCAGTACATTTAAAACTGCACTATCATGCTACTATTATGCCCTATACACTTTTAGTTAAATATTTACGCTATCCGAATGTACTCTATGTAATGATTAGGGCTGTCAAAAAAGTAACCTAAAAATCAGAAAAAGTAACTTTATTTTCGAGAAAAAGTAACCTAAAAAAGTAACCTAAAAATAACCTGAGTTTTTAAGTTATTATCACTTTTGTATCGTTTTATCACATGTATATGACGCCTTTGCTGATTAGTGCGCTATATGAAATACACGGTTTGTTTGTTGTTTGTTTGTGAACATAAAAAGTAACCTAATAACCTATAAAAAGTAGCCTAACCTTCGTAAAAATAACCTTAAAAAATATCAATTTCTGTTTGCAGTTCTGAAGGAAGAATATACACCAGTCCTTCTTTTCTATCCTCTTTCCGAGTTGGTACTATTTTTCCACCTTCTCCGATCTGGTACCATTTTTACAACAAACAACCAAAAGTGACTTAATATTATTTGGCTAACATAGCAAAAACGAGCATAACCATCAAAATGCAATTAAAAGTGGAAAGCTAATACAAAAGTGAAATACACTAATTGAAAATGTAAATATTTTTAGTAATGTTCGCAACAATGTTCTATATATTGTTTCAATGTAACTTTTTATCAAATATCACGTGCTACAGCTTGTATATTAGTGAGCGTAAATACTGAATGTGTGAATGCCCCTGCCCCCCATATGTAGCACCCTGTGCTCACAGTCTTATAGATGTCAAACGTGGGAAAATGGTGCTAGATCACGTGCTAGTTCCTGTTCAAGTAAATGCGTACTGTCAAGTGCTACAGTGCATTATCTGGTATAGAGAGCTCACACATCGTACTAAACCACGCTCCAAACATCTCACGACACCCTCCGGTTCGTGGACATTTCCTGAAATGGAATGACGCTATCCTGCGTACCCAAAAACGTATAAATATCGAGTAGCACAGATATTAAGGTGAATATCAATTGCTAAATCCTAACAGCATAAATTTGGATATTTCTTGATCTTCAGACCTAATATTCCATCTGTTTTCTTATTTTATCCTCATATATACCGTTTTTGTGCCTCTTATCTGCAAAAAGTCACCGAACTTCGCGGTAAACATACCTAATAACAAGAAAAATAACAAAAGGTAACCTGACAATATAAAAAGTAACCTAGAAGCAAAAAAAGTAACCTAACGATGAAAAAGTAACTTTTGGTAACCTAATAACTTTTTTAATAATTATCGTACACAACTTTTTCTTGCAGTTTTGGGTAGCTTATGAAAAAGTGACCTTTAGGTGAAAAAGTAACTTTATTAACTTTTGACAGCCCTAGTAATGATCTAACTTAACACATATTTGGGCCTGTTGGGAAATTATTTAACATTTACCGCCGGCCATACAACCACATACAACCTGATACGTCAACTGTCATACATGATTCATACATACATCACGCTAAAAATCACATAAAATCTAAAAGATTAACAAAATTGAAGGTATGCCCCATTAAAACAGCAATATATGAATATACAATACAGACAAATATAGAGATAATAAAGTAAAGGAATAAAAAATAAAATAAAGAAATAAAATAATATAGACAAATATACAGGATATGCAATGAAGAATAATATACAGAATATAGACGAGGCACAAACGGAGAATTTATTGAGCGTGGCAGCGTGTTTACCTATAAGGTCAATGACAACAATTGGATCATCGCCGTATGTTTTGCTGGCACGGTTATGTTCGGGCTCGTTGAGCAGAAAAGCGGCCACGTAGGGTGTGAAGATTGCCGTGTATATGACCAGAATCAGCACGATCCAATCCCAGACCGCCTTGAACGGAGAGTAGTGCAGAATTGTGTATTTGTGGATGTGCGGTGACTGCAGCTTGTATTCAGGCAGCACATCGGCTCCCAGTGACAACACCTACACCCCGCCACGACACACACACACACACACATACATACACATGGTGTTCTTGTTGTTTAGCGAAATTATGTTCATTCACATTGTAATATATATCATGTCCATTAAGGAGCCTATGCTCGATGGACATTTGTCATATTTATATTTATCTCATTTTTTTATCATTCAATTGATTGTTTGTGTATGACAATAAATACAAATCTGCAAACAAATCTACACACACACACACACATAGACACACGTGCACACACACACACACACATACACACACACACACCGAGCTGAGTATACAAGCACGTTGGACATTGTTGAAATTTCATAATGATCATACCAAACAGCAAGTAGATATATTTGCCCTCTATCTTGTGCTTCTTACGAACAAACTTAGAATATTATATAGCAGCAACAATGAAGCAAAGATGTGTGTGCAAGTGAGGAAGCAACAAGTACAGCATAAAATGATAAAATATAAAAACCAGTAGTGTCTTTGTCTTAATATACTATTTCACCATATAACCGTTGCACAATGAAGCCGTATTTCGACAATCTAAATGAGTAAAATAAGATAAAACATAAATAAATAACACCAGAAGACACTTGTGTGTGTGTGTGTGTTAGTGGTTATATTAAAATATTAATATATTAGTAAGACTACGTGCATAGGTATAAAACGTTGCCATAACATATGTTAATAGGTTTTAGAGGAATTGTTCAAGTGAATTCACATCATAGCGCACAGCATCACCCGCTATTATTCACTAGTGTTGAATTCAACACCGAGATCTGAAAAATATATATTGTGTTTCCCATTGAAAATTTCCAACCGAAATAAATAAAACTACAAATAAATGTTAATTGAATTAGAACGAAAGTAACCAATTAATCAAAATTAATTGCAATTAATTTTATCAATTGAGAGGTTGTGAGAGAATGTTTGAGAGTTAGATCTCACTAAATAATTTTCATTTTCACGACACAATATCAGAAGTAACCACATTATGATTAAAAAACAGCAGACACACTCACAACAGCAGATGTTCGATTACAATAGGCAAAATGAATCAAATACGCTTTCAAAACAGAACACACATTTTTCAATGAGGAACACACACACCCACACATACAGCATTCTGCACCGTATGACAGGATTGTACTGCGGTACAGTAGGACACACGCTGGCAATGTATACGCGTACGATACTGTGCCGGAATACAGCGGTGTCATGCGGTGCAGTATCGAATGTCGAAGTCATTCAATCCAGCTGAATTATTCAACGAAATAAGCGCGCGATCAAGTATTAAGCGCTTCAAGATTTCGTTCTTTTCGTATTTTCCTTCATTTAAACCAAATAAACTCCATTGAATCAAGACACATCATAACGTGATCCTAGTTTTCAGCCATGAGTTGAATTAACCAGAATCCGCCGATGTTCCCAGAGTATGTTTGCGATTACTTGGACAATTCGAACCGAGCTCACTGTCTATTACAGTGGTTCTTAACCTGTGAGAATTTCCCCACTGGTGGGGAATAGAAGAGTTGTCAAGTGGGAAGCTAAATGTCGGACAGAACAGGACAACTATGTGTGTTTTTATCAATTCACATTCGTATATTTTTGTTTCTAATCACCTCTTTGACATTTACTATGATGTAACAACTGAATTTATTGAATTTATCAGCGCTGTTATGGGAAATGAAGAGATGGATTATTAAGAAGTGGAGAATCAGTGAGAAAAAAGGTTGAGAACCACTGATCTAGTGCAGCCAAGTATGATAAAAAATTGCTATTCGGATGGCTTTGACACGGGTTTGTTTTGACTGTGTACAATTTTATTTGTAGTCAAGTGTGGTGTTTGAGTTGCCACGGAACAACACAAGTTGATAACGTGAGCGCTTTGGACCGACTGTATTTACAAGTACAGACATAACAGGACAACACGATCGGACACACGTACAAACAAGCTCACACACACACATGCTCCTACAACACATACACAATGACACGGACAAACATGTCACACAGACAAGCAGGCGTACACACAGCTGGTAGGGTCGTGCGGTGGCACGAGACGTAATTTCTTTCGCACCACACAAGAATGCAATATAACGGGACAACATAATCACATACATAATGAAATATATACGAATCTCTTGTTCAATTAAAACGCGGCATCTCCACATTTCTCTACTTTTCGACAATACTCTGCCTCTACAATTTTTGGGTGCTTCCAGTACACATGGAGCCACGGCAGGGTGGCAATAGTACACTTGCACTCTTCCCCCATGCTACTGGATTTTCCTGTAATTAATAATAATAATACAAATGACACATATAATAGCCCATAAAAATACGCCATTTTTTGGTATTGTGTTTCAAAACTTAATTCAAATGAAGAATGAATGTTGACTTCTTAGGACTATTTGAAAAACAGTGCACTTAAAAACCAAAAACGGAGTGCTATTCACGCTGTTATTTAAACAGGCTCAATAAGCGAATAAGCACGTGTGTAGCAGCACAAATAAGTGTTTGCGTAATTACAGTGACTTCTACAAACATCAAAGCAGTCGTGTGAACTTTAAGTGGAAGTATTTGACCACAAAGCACGTTCTAACTTGACAATTATTATTGCGTAGAAAAAATATTACAATGAAGGATACTTTTTGGAGGCCAAGCACACCTAAAAACAAGATTCAATTTTAGTGTGTAGGTACGAGTTATCTAAAGCGTTGTTTGCGATACACTCTCGTTGAACTCTCTATAGATCGTTCTCCAGAAAATCCACTATAACCCACAACTCTTGCTACACATATAAGACTATAAGGCAAACTAGAACATCAAAAAAGCGCTGATCCTTGCAAAAGAACCTACATGCTTTAACCAGGTAACTTTTCAACACAACCTCACTCTTGTATCCTACCTGTGTGACCACGCTGTTAGCTGCTTCAAGAGCCGAGCTGTCAGGCGAGACACTCTGCTTGCGAGACGAGGTCTGTTTCTCCACCGATTCTGCCGTCGGTATAGAAACAATATTCAGTCGAGCATTACTGTGTCCTGCCTCCGAGCAGGAGCAAGAGATCCTAGCATCAGTACGCACGTGATCTCCTGGTTCCGCCGGGGAGATGGCTCGCTCACTGTGTCGTGTGTGTGTGTGAACGTGGGCGGCACCGGCACACAATATCACTCGCTCTTCCCGTGAAAGCATTGCGTTGTGTCGGCGTTATAGCGGTGAACGTACTCATCGACTGTGAATACCTCACATTTTCCAGCTACTTTCACATTGTTCACTCTGATCAGCAGGGAGATACACCGCCGCACAAGCACGAGAATACTCTTATGTCGACAAGAGACTGGTGAGCATAACTGTAATCGTGACTGTATAGCCACAAAATCAGTTGACTCTGCACGCGCAGCATGAACGGTTTCTGAGAAGCCCGAACAATGCAAGACATACAAAAGAGCACAAGACCACACAGACAGCAGGGGACAACCAACGAAAACAAGTCAATTTGCGCCAAGGAACAGATGTCAAGCATTAATGCAAAAAAATGTGTCTTTTATAATTCGAGGGAGGAAGGGTAGGACAGAAGACAGCTGCCGTTACAGGGGGGCACCAACTCTGCTGAATTATCGCCCCCCCCCCGGGTCCTGACAGTAGTTGCTCGAAGGGAAGAAGCAGAGGGTCCGCTTTTAGTCGCCTCTTACACGACACGCAGCGGGTACGGCGGCAATATTCTTATCCCCTACCGCAGGGAGGATTAGGGGATAAGAATACTTAATTTATACATACTTAATTAATACTTAATACTTAATTAATACAAAAATAATGTCAGGCATTGCAGAAAATGGCTTGCAACATTGCAACAGCCAAAATACGCATTGCTTTCAATCACTCATCGTGCAATTTCGATATTTGCGATCTCAGAATATCTGCTAAATCATTCATTCTCCAGTAGCAAATTGTCCGAAATTTCATTTTTTCAATAATTTTCACAAATGGCCTGTACCTTGCATATTGCCCCAAAATTATTGTGATAGCCCGCATGGCACAAAAAAGAAAGCAGATAATTATGAGAGTAGTCGATTAGCAACAATCTAAATAAGTGGTTCTTAACCTTTTTTCTATGATTCACCACTTCTTAATAAGCCATCTCTTCATTTTCCACATTTTCATTTTCATTTTGTCCTGTTCTGTCCGACATTTAGCTTCTCACTTGGCAAATCTTCCATTACGCACCAGTGGGGAATTTCCCACACAGGTTAAGAACCACTGCCCCAAATCATTGCGTCGCTCAAATGATCATTTCCTTGTTTTGTCATTAACGCTGTTATTGCAAAATCATTCAAAACTCATCCCCTAAGTTTTTATAGAAGAAAAAGCACAGAATATCCGCAATCCAAAATAACTTTGGTTGATATTTTTGTCAGAATGCGCAGCAGACGGTCATCAGCTTGCAATAAATGAATATTAATCGTGTTGCAAACAATGCAATGCAACAATGCAACAGTCATGGATGTGTGGCAACATTGAAGTTCGATACACACGTCATTGACAGCTGGTCAACCGGTAGAAATCGTTTTGAATGTGGAATTGCAATGCAATTCTGTGCAATGATCAATAGCCAATGCAACATCGAATTACAAGTGAGCTTAGACGAACGCAGTTGTGTGGGTATTGAAACAATCCCAGGCGACAACAGGCGCTACTAAAAATACATCACTGTGTTCGATATCGACTAGGATAAACTGATTTACTAGCGTATCAGCGCACATAATATCATAAATTATTGCGACATCAATAAGATATTTCAGGCGTGGTATACAAGGCAGTATACACTGATATACTGCGCATGATATACTGCATTATAGAGATCTGAAATATCTATCTGTCTGAGTGTCCAAATAATTCACGTAATTGACTGCCGCCCAAGTTAACTTTACGTAACTGCCTGTCGTTTGACTTCCAGTAACTGTTCTTCGTTTAGGTTAGAGTCAAACTGTACTAAATATGAGCCAATTACACAATAGCTAAATATATTTCGAGAAATTATACATTCTGCCCACCTCACTTGGATTTCAGTTTCACAAGACCATATAATGTCATGTTAATACAAATAAATTCCCTAGAGAAACTCCAGCTGTAGTTCTCGCTCGATCACACTGTTTACACGTAATTGACCCAGAAAATAATATGCTGTTCCTTTAGTTCGGGGTGTATTATCCAATCAGAATCGTAGCAACCGCTCCCGCACCCCCTGGCCCCGAGTGTTGAGGGGTATGTTGTCTCGTGCATGATATTGAAATTTATCAGAAAGTATCGCATAAATGTACAGTAAGTTCCTAGGAGACCGAGGGCTTGCTTGTAAGTGCATTTTCCCAAAGTCGGACCTATATAAAAATCGTGATATATTTATAATGGGGGCCCCAATTATTGCCTTCGGAGAGGGCCCCATAAGACTTTATTTCGGCTCTCTATCGGACAGAGAGCTTGAATAAAGTCTATCCAATCACTTATTATATTGGATTGCACGTCGCAGCAGATTGCATTCAGTATACTCACTTCTTTCCCGATGTTCTTTAGTGGGTCGAGATCAGTGGCGATGTTTTCGTTTTCCACCTTGCCACCGTCCTGATCAATGCTCACCGTCACCCCACTCCATTTGATCGTGGCCCGTCTTTGTGTCAGACGCACGCCCGAAACTGGCGTCTCAGACAGAGAACCTGCTTGAAGAGTGAGAACTCCACCGACACCGTCCATCAAGGCCACTGATGGAACTGGCAGAGAGTGGCCACGTCGCTGGCGAGGTCCCACCACAGCCACCGGTCCTCCTGTTCCCAGACCGCTCCCGCCAGCAGCACTAACCCGTCTTGACCTGAGTGCCTGCAGCCAGCCGAGCAAGGAGTTGCTGCCGCCACTCTCGGAATCCGTCTCATCCCCGCAGGCGGCGCTGCCACTTCTGCTGTTGGTTGGAGCAGGGACTGAGTCGCCGGCATCCTCCTCATCAATGCGCGTGCACACGCCACTTGCTCCACCCGAGCTCAAATGAGGCCGATGTGGAGCGGCCGCTATTTTCTGAGTCTGATTGCCCGGCATGTTACTTCTGGACATTGTGCAGCAAGAAAGCGGCAACGAGATACGCAACAGATGATGCTATTCATACAGCACGTATCATGTATGTATGTCTACACTAGCATGTCTCTCATGATATCTTCCATCTTGATGTCGAGCCCTTTCATTTGCTGTTCGGGCACTTTTTGTTCCGCTCTTATTGCTCTGAGTGTTTTGCAGATATGTTGCAGATATTGCAGATCAACGGCAACAAAGCGATCAACACTCACTGTAGGATTGCATGAGTTCTGATAATTACCACAACATCAGCTACTCAGTGCCATGCAGCTTCCATCAATTCAACAGCCCTTCATAGACTGAGTGCCCCTGTAGTTCAGATCCAGCAACCTTTGTTCCAATCGTTTTCACAACATCACTTTTGTTCACACTTGACAACTGAAAACTGAAAACGGCTATTTTTTTACATTAATCTTAAAACAATTGAAAATTTCCAAACGAATCTTCAACAAATTTCGGTCAAAAACGGTAGATACCACCGAAACTGGAATAGGAACCACTGTGCGCCACTAGACGCACCTGATACTCTCCAGCACGCGCACATTCTTACACACACACTCACACACTCACACTCTCACGGTGGACACGGACCGGAACAACACGTCAACAGATGTGCAACGAAGCTATATGTGTATGTTGCAAACTTCAACAAGCGCTGTGACAGCCAACGATGAAGTCGGTTGGCCCGCAACACACACATACACACACACACACACACACACACACACACACACACACACACACACGGAGCGACGTTCAAGTAATCCAACACAAGGCCGCGCTAAATTGATGACCCTCCTAAGTGTCTATGAATAATATATGCACAAACAGTAAACACACACACACACGCCGGCACACAGCCTGACAATGCGCCAACTGTAATTATAAAAAAAAACAAATATGCTAATTTCTACAAGGAATAACATGAAATATAAATACCGTAAATAACTGTATTATTTCATTTATTTTCCAAGATATTTGAACTTTCAATTTACGTAAATTTGTTCAACAAAAATGCACTTTAATATTTGTTTTTGACTACATACAAAGCTTCAAAACATTTATTCTGTGTTTGTATCAATAATATCCGAAGTGGTCACTTCAGAGATAGCTGAAGGGTGAAAACGCTAAAATAAAAATCAGATGAAAACGTAGGCTGCAGACGCCACAACAATTATGCGAAAATATTTATACATTTGTGTATATGTTGAGAAATCAGTGCGGTACATATATTGTTTGGTAGCCATGCAGATCAGTACAGTACATTATCGAACCGTCTGCGACTAAACAGGCTGACGGTTCGCAAAGTAAGATGGCTGTATCTTTATATCTTGTCTATATCTTTACGTCTCTTGGTTAGCTTCCGGTACACATGGGGGGCAGCCGCAGGGAGGTAACAACCCTATTGTCGCAGGTTATGCGCGTGTGTGTTGTGGGTGTTTGTGAGCAGATCTAATTCTGCTTCATTTAATGTAATTTCCAGTGTGTTTTTCATTTATCATGTTATTTCTCTTCTCTCTATCTCTCACACACTCTCTCTCTCTCTCTCTGTGTGTGTGTGTGTGTGTGTCATAATTATTGAGCTACATGTGAGATTGCGAACATGGACCTCATATTGTGCTCACTCTTCCAATTTCACCATGTTCATTGATTTCAATCCTAATAATACCCTGAATATACAGAGGCGACGGCAGGATTTTTTTGGATGTTGGAGGGGAGCGAGGAGGAGCTAAGAAAAAAGATGGGGGGCTTGGCAAAACATAAGAAACCGCACTCGAAATGTTCATGGTCAGGATTTTTTGGGGGGCCAGGGGGAGCGGAGCTCGGCACATTTATGGGGGGGACCTCAGCCCCTCCAATCTACCCTTGGCATCGTCATTGCCTGAATATACACATTGCAATGCACAGGTATAGTTATCGCAGGCCAGAATGTATAGAGGTGACGACGTGGTCGTATGTGCTATCATTCAAAGAAGCACGCGCAGCAAAAGCACTGAGCGCCCTCTTTCAACGAAATCATCATCCAAAAAAGCGTGCAGACGTGAAGTGTGTTCGGTGACGGCGTGTTCCGGTAATGAGCAGGTTATAAATTTTGAAAAAATCAGAAAATTAAATATGAAAATTTAAATTCAACTGACTAAGATAATATTTACCAAGCATAATTTACTAAGCAACAAATTTGCTAAAAACCTACTTTTTGAACTAAAAAATTAGATGCGCTAAAAATGTAGAAAAGTACAGTTTCGAAAAAAGTTGTTAAGGCAAAAAATATAAAATATAAATTGCAGAGTTCCAGTTATATCTCTTTCAATACGTAAATCAGATAAAAAAAAGGTTGATTTTTGAACTTCGCTTCAAGATGGAAAGAGTCTATGATGAAAACGTTGCATTTGCGTCAAAAAATCATTCTAGTCATGAAGCAAATGAAATTTCACATGGTCAGATAAGCTCATTTGTCAATAAATATAGATGGCACCACTTGTCAATGAATATAGATGGCCACATTTGTCAATAATAACTATACAAACCCCGAACATCTGAAATATTTTACGACCAGTAAGGCGTGTTCGGCGAAGAACGAGCGAGCGCGAAGCTATCATATGTAATCAAACTTTGTCGTAAATGCATTTGTCTAAATAAATTTCTATTTCACATGATTCGGCTTGGTCTCTTCCGCGGCAGGAAGGATGACGCGACCCAACAAAAAAAAATGCATGTTAATCGGACTTATGGTTCCAGAGATATAAGCCTCTGAAAAGCGTGACCACGGCCGGCCCGCCACTCATACTCATTTTTCTAGTAACACCAAGTATGAACTTGCTCGCTTCGCTCGCTCGTAAAAAGAACTCGGACAGACCCCTGAACGAACATATGACTGGGAAAAAGGGCACGTTAGCTCACCTACGAAACATGAGCAACTGCACTGTAAATGCTCATGGTCTGAATTATTAGAGGGGGCTTAGGGGCACTTAGTACATTCGGTGTGGGGGGGGTTCAAGCCCCCCCAAGGCCTTCCTTGGCGCCGCCACTTACGCTGTGCATCTGAAATAGGACGACGTGTGTGTGAAGAAAGAAAGAAAGAAGAAGAACGTGTGTATTAGCGCTGTCAGACTGTTAGTATGGAGCGCTGCTCCAATTCACAATACATAATAAACTATATACATCGCAAATATATACACAATATCAATATAAAACAGCATTAGTTTGAAAATTCATGAAATGTTCTTATCAGCAGTGCATACTATCATATCAAAGACCATGCGTGTGTATGCCTGTGTGCATATTTATTGTAGTGGCTTGTGCTTGTGTAATAATTGCAAAATTTGCTGAAACTGGTCAGCTGCAGACACGATGACACAAAAAACAAGATTGCACAAACCGGAAACCATGATCAATTCGCTCGATCATCTCTCCTTTGTACTCTTCTTCTTGTTATTGGTGTTTCGCGTGTGACGTCATACATCATGTTGTTCTGAGACAGTGAGCTTCTAAACCTTGTTCGAGGTTCGTACCATTTTCAAATCAGCAGTCAATATACTCACTTAGGACTTAGGAAAATATTTCCTGGACTTGGGAAAATATATTTACACATATATACTCTCACACACTGGTTAGGAGGTTTAAACGAAGAGTTTTTCTCAATGAAAAATGCATAAAACATAGGTAAACATATATTATATTCTATTTTCACCAACATTCTCGCAATCTAAATTAAATTCACCCCAGTTAAGAATACTAGGAGTACACACTTTCTCTGCTGATACAGATTGTTTTGACACAGAGAGAGAGAGAGAGAACGAAAAAGTCGGAGACAGAACAAGTAAACAAGAAAAAAACACTATGTCAATAATACAGGCAAATTAATACCCAATTTGGCGCTAGCACACACTAAATTGCCTCTTCTAAGAATACGATCATTGGTACTGTGTCTATTAGTCGAGCAGAAAAATCACATGATGTAGACTCATGATTTTCCGTGCCTGCATACAAATTCCAATATTCACCCTACCAATAATAAGCGTGTTCAACAAAACACATACACACACAAGCAAATAGCAAGTATAACAGAATGCTATGCACGAGGAAAAATACTGATAAATATTGTTTATCAGAAAACAAACTGTATGCGCTTATATTTCGTATTTTGTTGTAAATGTATTGCAGTCGTTCGGTGATTGAATAAAAAAATGTAATTGTATGTGAGTGTCTGTATGTGTGCGTGTTTGTGCATGTGTGTGTGTATGTGTGTGGGTTTGTGTGTACGTATGTATGTATCAAGGACTAATTTTTTGTTTGTTCGGGTAGAGGGATAGAACAGAAGACACCTGCATTATCCAAGGAGGATGCCAACCCTGTTGGATTATCGCTTCCCCCTTGGTGTGGCAGTACAGGGAGGGAAGAAGCAGAGGGCCGCTTTTAGTCGCCTCTTACACGACACGCAGCGGGTACGGCGGCAGTATTCTTATCCCCTGACCACAGGGTCACAAGGACTAAATACTATTTAGTAGTCCTTGGTATGTATGTACGTGTGTGGTTGCATGTTTGTGTGTGTGTGTGTATGTGCTTGTTTGTATGTGTGGCAGTATTTGATAGAGCATGTATAATTGATGCGGTAACAGGGTAGCAGTAATGCAAGAATTTGGGCCATTTGGTATCGCGACAACCTCACTAATCTAAGATCAAGTCGCCGGCACGCTCGTGCACAGTTGCTCTCTCTCTCTCTCTCTGTCACACACACACACACACACACACACACACACACACACACACACACACACACACACACACACACACACACACACACACACACACACACACACACACAAACACAAACACACACACACACACACACACACACACACACACACACACACACACACACACACACACACACACACACACACACACAC
This sequence comes from Sacculina carcini, assembly GCA_916048095.2. Taxonomy (NCBI): domain Eukaryota; kingdom Metazoa; phylum Arthropoda; class Thecostraca; family Sacculinidae; genus Sacculina; species Sacculina carcini. The sequence goes on along the minus strand of OU696579.1, from coordinate 8,098,551 downwards.
ACACACACACACACACACACACACACACACACACACACACACACACACACACACACACACACACACACACACACACACAGGCGCGCGCGCTCACATCAATTCAACACGCCAGGCACTGGTCCAATTGCAATTAGCATATTTATCGTCGCATAGTGGACAGTTTGCAGGCGCTCAATGAAGTTCGGTGGCACGAGAACCATTTGGCCCGCGTGGCTGGGTGGCTGGTGCACATTGGCACGTGCATGTTGGCACTACTTTGGCACCTCCTTGGTGTGACATCATTTGCGCACGATTTGGCCTCGATGATGGTCGCAGAGAAGCAGTAATGTAGCCGTGCGCGTGCAGACAGGGTGTACTTTATGAAGTGCCGCTAATGCACGATATTTTATGATATTAAAAAAAATAAAAATTATACAAAGGCTAAAATTTGCTAATTTATCAAAAACACAAACGAGATTGACTCAGAAGAATTCCTGTTGGAAAATTACAACCAAAAAATATAAAAAATGTTGATGGAAAACTTTCAATATGAAAACAGAAAAAATACTTTTTCACGGCAAATTCACGTGGTGTAGTGATACACACACTTCCATGCACATGTAAATGAGGCCATTTTCACACACTCAATCAAATGGAACTGGCATAAGATCAAAAACGGTGCACACGCATTGATCCTACCACAAATTAGCGGTTTCGTGTTTACACAGCAGTGTAAAGTCAACTAGGTCAGGACCCGAGCCGCTGTGTGATAGGTAAATTTGGTATTCATTGAAGTATAAGTGCAGGCAGTAAGTGTCATGTCATGCATACGTTATGTTCCTGCATTTGGGCAGCAATGGCGGAACAAGGAATTATCCGGGGCGGGGCTAAGGAAACAGATATGCGGACTTTTGACGAAACATGAGGAACTACACACGAAATGTTCATGGTGAGGATTGCTGGGGGAGCTCAAGCGTGCTTAGCACATTTTTTCAATGTTTTTTCTGTTTTCATATTGAAAGTTTTCCATCAAATTTATTTATATTTTCTGGTTGTAATTTTCCAACAGGAATTCTACTGAGTCAATCTCGTTTGTGTTTTTGAAACAATTGCAAGTTTTATCCTTTGTATACTTTTTATTTTTTTATATATCATAAAATATCGTGCATTTGCGGCACTTCATAAAGTACACCCTGTCTGCACGCGCACGGCTACATTCCAGCCCCCCTCTTAGCGTCGCCACTGTGTGACAGTCAATACACACAAGCAGAACGGAAAAACTCAATGATAACATAACACGCACACACACACACACAAGAAAGGACTACTGCATTATACCAACATGACATGCCAACCCGTGTGTTCAAACGATCACAACACGGTGAACATATCAACATTGCACGCGCTATTATGCCCTACCGTCTAGCACAGTGTACCCCGGGTAAAGTTTGCGGCAGCCTTTTAAGTAAATACATGTTTAAAATCTCCTTTGTTTTTTATATATTTTATCGTCATTTCGACATTTTGCATCGGTGTAACAACACCTTATACATCGATATAATAAGTTTCTTTACACTGATCCTGTTATTACAAAAATGGTATTGTAATAAAAATATGTAATTTTTCCCCGTGAATTTTGGCGGCATCCTCAAAATATATCAATGCACTCCTTGGTGCCGCGCCGCACACACCGGTTGGGAACCACTGATATACAGCGTAACCTGGATAAAAGAGAGTTTTTGCGAATGGAGAAAAAGTCTCTTATAAGAAAAGTAAAGAAGACGGGCCAGGAAGAAATACCCTCTTTCATAACCGGGTTTTCTTATATGCGGGGAACACTGTCTAACAAACGTGATATTCCGTGGGTATTTCTGTCAGCAGAAATCGCTTCTGTTGCAAGATGAAAACTTAATTTTGGCTGATTTAATTAAAATTCTGCACACACACACACACACACACACACACACACACACACACACACACACACACACACACACACATACACACACACACACACACAATGAAAAAATAGACGAATGATAGAATGTGATATTTTCTTAGTTTCATTTCAGTGGTGCGGCCAAACAGAGGAAAGCTAACGTTTTTTTATTTTTCCATACAAACACAAGGAGGATCAAAGAGAACAATTGCACGTGGTTAAGCCAGAAGAAAATCTCTCAAAGCATAAATACAAATATGAAAAAGTGTACGGGAAATATTTACACAAAAATACGTCATATTCAGTAGCGGATCCAGAACGCATTTTTGGAGGGGGTGTTGAATTATGTATGAGTGACTAGGTAGCGTGTGAAGTTTATGACTTGGAGCATTTTTCAATTATATACACGCATACATTTACACACACACAATAATGTGCGAATATACTAAGCGATAATGCTTACATCAACAATTATACAAATATAGTTTTCTTGAGTTTATTATAGTAAATCTCTTGGTATGGCCCCAGTATTAAAAATTATATAAAAATACAAACGGCGTAATAACAAAACTTTTCTATTCAATATTCATTCATACAACTCCATTAACAGGATTAAGTAAAACTATGTTTTTCAGGAAAAATATAATGCATAGGTGAAACATATCACTTCTTATATAAAAAATTACAACAATGTACGTATTACCAATACAGCAGCATGAAGGAGCATGCTTGAAAGGTGCACGTGATTGCAACCAAGTTTTTCACACGCATTTTCCGGGCCAATTCACGTGAGTAAGTTTTCAGCTAAACTACGCAATTCAACGAAGACGAATTCAACGCAGACGAATTCAACGCAACACAAAGACCTGGTACGAATAGTCGGATGTTGGATGCTGGTATTTCTAGAAGTTTGACAAGGTGCAATAGAATCTGACGCTGACTGGCGCGATAAAGTGTGTGTGTGTGTGTGTGTGTGTGTGTGTGTGAATAGAGCGGTGCTAGGTAGCTCTCACACACACTCTGTAAGTCATGTTCTCACATACTCTGTAATTGAGCGTTTTCTGCTTGCCGCGTTGGGCAGGCAATTTCCTCGGTATTGTGTGCCCGTCTGGGATCGACACTCTTTGTACGAATGGAGTGTGAACAGAGCAGAAGCACGTGAACAAGCCGAATCAAGCCAATTAGATACAAAATTACTATTTCCATGTAATTCTCCGCTATTTCCACTTTTCTACTCCTTCTTCTAGGTTCTAGGATGAAATTCCACGTTTTCTAATTATTCTTCAATGTAAAATTATAACAATAACAATATAATTGAACTAATAAGAACATGTTTATATGAGAGTGCCAGTGTACACAAAGACCAATATGCATCTGCCTTTTATGTGTTGCATTCCTTGCTGATATATATTGGATGTTTCCTTGTATACACCGGTGCAAAAAAGCACAATATAGACTACACAACAACCAATGGACGACACACACACAAGCACCAAAGAGACCCTGTCAATAACTCATATATTTAATATTGAGCAAGATTATGAAAAATACTTCCGCGAAATTCATTGCTGGGTCAAAATGAAAATATATAACATGACATGACAAGCATGTCATGATATGGAGAATTATTTATCAGAGCATGGGGTGTGGGGAGCAGTCCCCCAAAACGGCACGTTCTTAGATTTCTGCTATATCGACATATAAACTTGTCAATTTCCTATTAAAGTCCTGTTGAAACACACACACAGTTTCATGCGGCTAAGTCACCCACAAGTACATACATGGTGGGAGGCGGCAAAAAATGTACCGCCCCGGGCGACAGATGATAAATTTAACATTATAACATGAAAAAAAATTATCCCGTTAAATTCGTGTGCTATATTTGAAGAGAAAATCAATCAAAAATAAAATTGAGTTTATCTAAGTAATTTGGGCTGATATAAGATCATGTGTATATTAACCCCGTTAATATTCATTTAGATGCTAAAATGATGATAAAACCAGTGGCCGATCCCGAGTACAATTTTGGCAGGGACTGAATTTTGGGGGCGATCAGTCATGTACATGCATCATTATGCAACGTCTCTGCGATAATGCTTATACCAACCAATTCTACAAAAAAGTACTTTTGACCTCTTTTGGTATACCTCTTGGTTATGAGGAGTTGATAGAAATATTTTTGGGGGTTCATCCCCCTGAGCCCCCTCTGGATCTGTCAGTGGATAAAACGGATGTTGGAATGCAATATAAGTCTGCCATGTTATGTGAACAGTTGAATTTCATTGATCAAGAACAGAATTTGCACTCAAACAGTGATATTCCTGTTTGATGCATGCACGGAAAATTTTACATGACATATTTCCCAGTGTTTAGAACAATAAATTAGTGAATGCGTGAATATGATTATATATGCATGTGTGTGTGTATTTCATTATATTAGCAATTTGATTAAACTCAAGCTGAACACAAGCTATTCAGCTTCAATAAATGCCTTTCTGGTTTATATTTAACCACATTTTATAATACAGTGTAAAATTATATGCTGGAAAAATCAATGAATAAATAAATTCCGGAGATTTTCAACTACTGACATCCATTTGTTTCCATACTACAACCATTTGAGAAAACGCATATAAATATTAATATATTACTCAAGCGCTTTTAAAGTATGCCATTATTTTTTTCGCATTATTTTTCCGTAAATTATTTTGTTTTTGAGGCGCAGTGTCGTAATAGCAATGATTTCACTGTACAAAGCACCAATTACTACGTGTAATTGCACATTAATTGCACCACAGTTAGTAATCATATATACACACATACATGTAATTACCGCCATAGCGTTGTGATATACACGTTTTTTTTACCAGACATTTGTACAATACTTTTGTACGCATACATCGTCCATGCATACTGTACCGCTGTACTTTCTACACTATGACAGCGGATGATGGACAACGAAAACCCACAAACACAAACACACTGACACACACACAATAACGCAAAATTCAATGACAACAAGCTGAAAGAAATGGCACGCTAGAAAAACAGAATTAAGTTGTAAACAAGGCCATAAATGCCCACACATAGAAACACACACACACACAGTCAGTGTGTGTGTGTGTGTGTGTGTCTGTGTGTGTAAAGTATAGTAAATGACATTTATTGCACTCCTTGTAAAGGCTTTTCAGTACAAAATATAGCAAACATTAAATAAACCACCGCACGTATACACACACTAACACACACACACACACACACACACTCAAACACACACATATATACATACAATCATTCAAACACATTGTAACACATTCATGACACACAGAGTAATGGTGAACATTATAGCATTGCGATCTTGTGTGTGTGTGTGTCAGTATGTGTGTGTGTCAGTGTGTTTGTGTGTGTGTCAGTGTGTGTGTGTGTGTGTGTGTGTGTGTGTCAGTGTGTGTTTATGTGTGTGTGTGTGTGTGTGTTTGTGTGTGTGTGTGTGTGTGTGAGCAGTTCTGATTCAGCTTCATTCAATGTCATTTCTCGTGTGTTGTTTATTTTCTTATGTTGTTGCTGTTTTCTCTTTCACACACACACTCTCTCTCTCACACACACACTCTCTGCTTGTCTTTTTTACTATTATAATTAATTACAGGCAAGTCCAGTAGCACGATGGAAGAGTGCAAGCACTATTACCACCCTGTGCGGTGGCCTCGTACTGTAAGATGTAGAGAGAAGGAGAGATCAAATAGTAAATAACTCTAGAGAGGAATCTTGTTTCTTGATGATGAAGGTGCATGAAGATTGTCGTAATACCATTATTAAACGTTCACGCTTTTACCATTTCACATCGCTAATTAATTTTGATAGAAATGATACTGTTAGCGTCTCATCCATATTCTCTCGTAACACACAGTGTGCCACTGCGATCAAACAAAACTGATAGCATTGAAAAAGAAGAAAATTTGGCAATAACGTGCTTTCTATTGGATTGCACTTTCTCAAATCACTCCTATGTAAGTATATTGCTTAATGGGAAGTCTTTCATATGAATGTCTATGACGTGTCTCTTATATCGGGCCAAATGTCACACGCGAGGTCACGGGTCAAATGTCACACGCGAGGTCACGAGGTCACTGACCGTCTCGACTGCATCCCCGCCTGTATTGTTGACCACAGTGTTCAGCTGTTGCGAAGACTGTCTTCTGCGGCGATGATTGTCCTCATAATCTGCTCCCGCTCCTGCCGCTGCTCCTGTTCCAACAACCGCAGCAGGAGCAGCCGAGCTTGCGTCCGAACGGCGACCAACCATGTGCTTCTCGATGCCGAAGCGACGCAACAGTCTGAACATGATGGCGAACGCGTAGGCAGATAGTTTCAGGCACGCGCTCTTCCTGACGCTCGGCTTGACGCTACACGGCGACCACCACGATCGATAGCTCGTGCTGACAAATCAGTCCGGCAATCAGAAGCATCGACAAACACAGGCAGCGGCATCATCATCATCATCCACAATACGCGTGACGCGACATCCTCATCCTCTCAATTCGAGCGCGTAAAAAGTGGCTACTGAACAAGCCGTCGACCGGATTGAGTCACTTCTGAGCCACTGGGTGTCTGCACATTTGGATCAAAGTGCGGAGTAAGGACGACGTATACGACGCACCAAGAAGTAAGCCGACGTGTGCACAATTAAACTCGAACGTTGCATGCGCAAAGTTGCAACGTTGATTGATAAAACAACAGTGGCGGGCACACACACACACACACACACACACACACGTGATAATCTATGAATACAAACAAATGCACACCCACACACACACGCAGAGAGAGAGAGAGACTCAGACAAGACAATCAACAGTCCATCTCCCTACACACCACCACACCACACCACCGCTGTTGCAGCCGCTGCAATAAATGCTGCAGTTCTGCGTCTGCAGCCAACGTCTGCGGCCACCGACAACTCACACTGCAACGTACACACACACACACACACACACACACACACACACACACATATATATACATACACAGCACGTAGTCAGCAGTGACGACCGGTAGTCTGGAAGCGCTTGTCGGATCGATATGTGTGTGGGTGTGTGTGTGTGTTCGTCGTGTGCTGTCGGTGTGCAGTGAACTTACACACTCACACACACACACACTCACACACACACACACACACACACAAATGCGCGAGCACACTAGCTGACAGTGATAAAGAGATTGTGCCGATACGCACGAAAATTATACACGTCACACTGGTCCGGATCCGTCAGCCGGCCAATGGCTGGTTATCGAACGACTTGGAACGACGAACGATCGTTCAGGGATGGGACGTAACAGCGACGTGAATTGTCCACCTACAGCTGGTGTTTTTTCTTTAGTTTCGGGAAACGACAGGAGAAAGGTAGTGCAATCCAAAGGGGTGCCAATCCTGTGGGATTGTCGCTCCCCCTCCTTGGATATGACACGAAGATGGAGGGAAGAAGCAGAGGGTCGGCTTTTATTAGCCTCTTACACGACACACAGCGAGAACGGTGGCAGTATTCATATCCCCTGCCACAGGGGCACGCCTGGTGTGTAGTTGCTGCTTCACAGAAATCATTTTTCATTGGACAACTTCACTTCGGCTGAGCTCACAGCTAAACATGTCTCACAGAAAAGTGGTGGAAATTGTCCTGTGAAGTGATAGATGTGAAATGACTTCCATTCATTCTCACATGACACACTCTCTTAGTTCTTGAATTCTTTGTGTGTTTGCCTGAATGCTGAGACTTTGATGTAGTATGTATCGCTAAACCGAGGGCTTCAGTGAGAATACAGTTGAGACGGAAAAGAAAGACTAGGAAAATTACAAAAATACACCAGATGAAACGTATGCTGAATGTAATCATACGAGATACGTAGATATATTATACTCAGGGGTTCATAACCTGGGTTCGATCAAACCTCAGGGATTTGGCGATTGAGTTTCAGGGGTTCGGAGATTTGGTTCATCCACTCGCGTATGATTCGTGACGTCAAGCTCTGCTTGGTCATCATTGGCTGCAGTTCTAATAACACGCCACATCGCTTGGTCTTGATATCTGTGCTGCAAGCAACTCGGTTCACTCAGTAGTAGCCTACTTGTGTGACTGTCTTGATCGTACGTGATCATAGTGTGATTCTTCTTAAAATACTTCAAAAATAAAGGGCTCGATTAATTATTGGAGGGAACTTGTGGGGTTGAGTATCTGCAATAAGGTTGAGAACCACTGTATAAACTGCAGACTAAAAGTGTATAAATTGAGATAGTGCATATATAAAGTGTATTACAAATGAATGGATGAAATTGCCATTTCTAAACAAGCATGAAAGAGAAAAAGTGAAGGTTACTGCACCATGTACGCACGTAATTCTAAATCCTAAAATCCTAGAAGTCCAAAATCCTAGAAGCGGTACTGTAGCCATGTATGGAAACAAATTTGAGTCAGGCATGATTGCATATAGCAAATACACGAGAATACTCAAGGGTCCAATACGCTAGCCATGATGCAAAACGTGATGCAAGATCGACATCCTCAGAATAATTCCGTTCCGAATAATAGTATCTTCATATACTGGACGGCTCGCCGGGGCAGTTACTGCTGGAACAGGCCTGGGGCGTACTGCAGTGTCATTGAGCGCAGATAGAAGCTAGAGGGGGGGTTGTGTCGCTGACTTATCACGCGCGCCGAGATTAGCTCCCAGGAGACATTGAACAGCAGCTGTATCTGAGTAGTAGGACATACAACAAGGCAATCTGGCCTGTCAACTACAATATAAACCAGCTGGACAATGCCATATTTGGACTGACAAATTCCTCATACATACACACACGCACACAGAGATGGACACACACACACACACGCACGTATAGATAAACAGTACGTAATGTTTGTACATTCAATTAAAAAGCGTTGTTATAAGGCTTTTGTGAGCAGATAGAAAACATTTTCGTCAATTTTGTTGACTATTTTATGAAAAAATTGACTGTTTTGAAGTTAATTATAGAGAAAAGCAAAAAAGGTAGTCAACGCGAACAGCAGACATCCACCAAAATAATACAAAGCATTAACCAATTATTTAAGTTAAACTGATGAAATTCATCACCTTTGGCAATGCTAAAAGTAATAGAAATCGGGCGCGGTTTTTGAGAGATGTCAAATCGGTGATTCACAAACGAATCAAGCAGAGAAATTATAAGTGTGCTGTAAATTTACTGAGTAATACGAGTATACATGAATACCTCAAGTAAATAATACGTGTTTTCATAACTACAGTAATATATTTTGAGAATTGAATAAAGCTACCCGGGCGCCCAGCTTCAAAGGTCAAAGGTCAGGTCACCACTATAGCAGACAGCAGAACTAAGGTAATAACAAAAAATGTGCTTGTGTGTGTGCGCGTCGGCAAGTGTGTGTGCATGTTTACACTACTACACTACGAATTGCATATTTTGAATTACCATGTATTCTTCTATTTCGTCGGAACAATAAGCACCAAGCAGTGGCGGATCCAGAGTGCAATTTTTGGGGGGGGGGGACGCTGAATTATGTATGAGTGACTAGGTAGCGTGTGAAGGTCATGACTTGGGGCATTTTTCAATGGTATATACACACATTTACACACCCAATATGCGCGAACATGACACGCGATAATGCTTACATCAACAAATTCTACAAGAAGGCATTTTTCTTGACCTCTTTTAGTGAACCTCTTGTTTATGAGGAGGTGATGGAAACATTTGGGGGGCTTCAGTCCCCGAGCCCCCCCTCCTGGATCCGCCCTTGACTCCAAGCTATTGTGTGCAAATATAGCTAGTTTCCGTATTGTGGCGCCATCTATAGCTAGTAGATCGCTTCATCAATAGATACCGCACAGCTATACAAGAAACCGTATAGTGCGCAAATTATGACACAGGACGAACGGACGGAGAATAATAGAGAAGAAAGACGCAAACGAACACGAAACAACAAGAAATAAATTTGCAAAAAATCGTCGCTGTATGGTTGTTGGTTTTTTTTTTTTATTATTTCAAGAGCGGTTGAGCTATCTGATAGCCAACGGCCATCTAGCATGTTCCAGTTTGCAAACGTGTTTTCATTTTTCTATTTGTGCCTACTCCCTGCTCGCTGTGATGTTCCTGTCAGTTGTGTCTTTTTCGTGCCTGTGTATAAATATGTGCGCTATATTAAATATATGTTGTTGTTGTTGTTGTTGTTATCATTTCGGTTTCAATCCTGCAGAGAAGTAATTCATCCGTACTTGAACCAATGTTCAATTTTGTGGTGCGACACAACCTCCGTCTCGCGCCACCTCTCGACCCTACCAGCTGTATGTTGTGACGAACATGTGCGTGAGCTTGTTTGTACGTGTGTCTGGTCGTGCTGTCTTGTTATGTCTGTACTTGTAAATACAGTCGGTCCAAAGCACTCACGTTATCAACTAAGCAAAGTAAGCACGTAATCTGTATTTCATCATTGTTTATCATTCACAGATCGTTATTCTTGTGGTCTCTCTGTTGTTTACGCATATGTCTATGATTCTTGATTATTTTCAGGGATCGCATCATTTTCAAATCAACAGTTAAGTCTCGTATTTGATAGCTACATATAAAAGGATAGAAATTCAAACAACGCAATACCAAGACCTTTTATTCAATACACATTCATACACCTTAAAGTTCATTCAAGGAGATTAAGCAAAACATTCTTTTTCCAGAAAAATATATATAGCATAGGTAAAAAACATATTTTATTTTATTTATCACAAGATTATCTCATCCCTTAGGAAACAGTTTGGCACCCTCTAGGGGTGCAAGTACCCCAGGTTAAATACCCCTGGTCTTGTGTACATGCGCATCATTTACCTCTACGACAAATTCCAACATCAAATCGGTTCCCCAGCCCGAACCAACGAGCTAATTCATCACAAAAACTACAGCAGGAGAAAGCTGGAGAATATCAGAATTACGGAGTGTGGGAAGGTCGGAAACTTGAGGCATTATGCCCTATTAACTATATGTCCAAGAACGAAGCACATTGCTTTTGTTGAGGAAATTATGTTGTTATTGTACAAATAATGTATGCGTGTGTGTGCGTGCGTGTAAAGCAAAGTAAAGTAAAATATAGTAAAGTAAAGTAAAGTAAATTACTTTATTTGTGTGCGTGTGTGTGTGCGTTCGTGTGTGTGTGTTGAGAATACACACGTCGTCTAATTTAATGGCCCCTGCGGCATTCCCTGTGGAAGCTTGGCATCGACCATTAGTCGCTACAAACAAGTATCTCCCGCCTCGTGACAAGTGCCTTGCAGATCCCACTGCTGACATTATAAAGCGCCCAACGACAACCATGATTGGTGCAAAATCCGGCCATCAAACACGAATCGATACACCAATGAGCGGAAAATGTATACAGGTCGACATAATGAAGTGCTCGAACACACAATTTGGCTGGCTTATCGGGCATAATTCACACTGTTTATGTTATGCATCGCGTCTTCTCAGAATTCTCAAATTGAGTCCAGTAAGGATAGATTGATGGTAGAGAGTCGTTGGCGTCCAAACCGACACAAATATTGTCAGGATTGGCACCCTTTTCAAATCATTAGTCAGTTCTCACATCCCACCGATATATAGCTATATGAACAGAATATAAGCACAAACAATGTAATACCAAAACATTTTTGTTCATTGTGTAAGAAAAAATGTATCTCTTCATACACTGTTTAGGAGGATTAAGCAAAGTATTTATCCAAGAATAAATACAGGAGTCAGGTTTGCACCCCCCCAGTCAAGAACATCTGATCTACAAGATAAAAATACAAGACATTAAGGGCGGATGAGCTAGTCAAAAGGAGCACCGTTCAACTTCTTGAATCGCTGCATCACTTCGCCACAGAAAAAGAGAGAAAATGTACCCAACAAACTGACTACGACCATCTAAGTGCGGTCTAGTGTGGAGCAGAGAAACAGATGGAAGACAAATTATTGCCAACTATCGTACCATATCAGTCAACAGTCGAAAAGTTACAACAAAATGTAAAAAAAATTCTTCTGAATTTAAAAGCAAAAACACGTAGCAAATTTGATGTCCATCCACCCACAAATTGATGTTAATTAAAAAAGTTTTGAAATTATTCATTATTAAAATTATTTATTAATTAATTAATAGAAATTATTGCGGGATAATTAGGAATAATTAAATCACACGAAATACATGCTGATGAATTATTAATTGTCAGATAAATATTGCTAACGATTTCATAGAAGGAAATATCAAAGAGTTCATACACCATTTTGGTTTTTAGTGCGATTTTGAAGCGTTGTTCAAGATATAATGAAAACAATACATGTCTAGTCCTTGCTCAATCCATTTCCAAGTCAAGATCATATTTGGCAGTGAAAATGCGAATAAACTATGGATTTTTGTGTGTGTTCTGTTCGTGTTGGTGCTGGTGTGTGTGTGTGTGTGTGTGTGTGTATGTGCTGGTGTGCTGGTTGTATCATTTCAGCTATGCAAACAGCACAGTTCACGCAAAGTGAGGACGACTTAACGAACAAATTGAGCAATCAGTCAGCGTTGGCATTGATTTTGGGCCGGAGGCTAGCGCAAATATCGCCTATCCTTGTATTCTAGCAGCGCGTGCGAACGTGTGTGAATGAGGAATATTCAAATATTCGATACTTTGCAGCACGACACACACACAAGCACACACACAGAGAAAGAGAGAGAGAGATACACCGGTGTGGAGAAAAATTGAGGTCGACCGCACTGCAATGAAGATGAGACATCATAACCTCTCGCCCAGTGTGAATTGTTGTGATTTTTCAAACTAGCAGACACGCCAGATGTGGCCGGAATAGATCACAGTGCAGAATCTAGCAACAGAAGCGTGTGAGTGAGACGAGCAAAGTAAAAATTGGGCCGTGTATAAGTTCGCATCAAACACGCGGTCAAAAATGACTTTCTCCTTTGATGTCATATTATATAAACTTATAATTAAAAAGAAAGTAAAATACTTATGAATGGTTTATTGATGAAAACTTGACCATTCATTTATTTATAATTACTATTAATAATTTGAAAATTGGGGAAGAAAATTTCCCAAAAAATTAGCAATACAATACTAAAGCGCAGTGATGGAAAATCTATTTGAAAAACCGTCGCAAATGAGAAGAAAACAATACAATTCAATTGTTTATCATTTGTTACAAGCATGTTATTGTATATTATACATTGCTGGCTTCAATTACTGTCTATAAACTCAACTGAAGCCGAAACCAGACGGATTGGTGTCGGGAAAAGTTGGAATGCTGCTGCTGGTAATCAAGACAAATTATCAGAGCCGTTGTAAGGTCTTATGGAACTCCCCCCGAAGACAATATTGGGGAACCAATTATAAATAAATCACCATTAGAATAGAAATACGAAGACTTCGGAAAATGCAGGTTACGAGAAGCTTCTCGGTCTCCTGGGGACTTACGGTACTTTTATTCGTTACTTTATGATAAACTTCAATATTTAGCGTGAGGCAACGGGGCCAGCACTGAGAGTATTTTAATCAGTGCATCCTGACTGTGCTGACAGTATTTTAGTCAGTGCATTCGCTGATTATGCCGGTCATACTTGAAGTTTTCCAATTAGAATATACAATTTCCTGGTGAGATTGCAGCTAGGAAATGCAGATATATAGCTGACAAACTTGGTCGCATTTTTCTTGCCGAAGTTAGAAATGAACCAAGAGCATACGTTTCCACTATTTTCAAGTGTGAACCTCTGCAGCATATTTTTCGGATTAACCCGCATTCAGTCAAGCCAACATATCAAATCAAATCACGTGCTAAATTAAATTTACGGACAAATAGAAAAAAAAAATTCTATGTTCTAAACAAATAAAAAGCTCCAAACTTAGTTCTTGTGAGTGTACATGTGTGTACGATTGGATAATATCTGATGAACAAGAAGAGGACAACGAGAGGAGAATAGCGAGAAGAATGCAAACATGATTCGCCCAGCTACTGGAAGCAGATGAAATGTGACAGCAGGACGCCAACTGTACGACACTGTTTGATCACTCACTTTACTGTCCACGGAGCCGGCGGAACGCACCGACTCTCCACACTGACTGGCCGAAAGCAGCGAGGACTCCTCACATCGCAGCGGCTGCAGCTCCAACAGACTGCCGCCCAGCGACGAGAAGCGCGAGCGCTGTCGACCAACAGCATCGGCAGAAACTGACGTTCCGAAGCCAGGCCGCACTGGTGCATCTGCGTTGATGATATCAATAAACTCGATGGCCGAGGAAGAAACGGCGGCGTCTGCGGAGAAACTTTCTGCGCTGATTGGACGATCATGATGCTGTTGGTCGCCGCACGAGTCACAGACGCCCACCGAAGTCGGCACGGAGACGGCACGAACTCCGCTCTCGACCGGCGGTCGCTGATACTCTCGTGGACCGTCGCCACAACGCCGACCGCTCATTGAACCGCTGGCAAAGAAGCGACGGACAGCCGCAGATGACGGCGTCCTGCGCTATTGTCACCCTCACGAGCAGCATTCACCCACGCGCCAACAAGCATAGACCGATGACAAGAAGCGACATCGCGATAGGAATGAGGAAGAACACAAAATTAAAACCGATCGGCAGTGATCACTCATCATTGTGGTGGTGGATTTCATCAACGCAATCCACGGGAAAACACGACCTGACACGATAAGATTTCTTCATATCGTCCGTGTTTTCACACTCAACACACCAGCGAATCAGTCGGCTACAAGCCTTCCTCACAAACAAACAACAGCTGGCGAAATTCAACAGCAAGGACTGCTGTATTATCACGATAAGCTTCCACACGCACACATACAGAGACAGACACACACACACACACTGCGCCGTGCCAACATCGACTACTGTGGGCCTGTCGTCACCGGCGTCGCTGAGTGACCCCGTGACACGGACTGTTGTCAACCGACGATGACGTCTGTCGCACTGGGTCAGCACACACACACACACACACACACACACACACACACACACACACACACACACACACACACACACACACACACACACACACACACACACAGCTCTGCCTACCCTGTGCAAACACGCGCGGCGGCATTCCTCATATTCGCAATCAGATGCACGCAAACACACGAACGTGCGAATGTCCACACTCACACACCCATACAGGCACGCACGCGCTTGAAAGTGTGCAGGTGCACAGTGTGGGTACGCGACATGGACAGTGAGATATGATGGATGTCTATGTGTGTAGTGGTGTTAATAAGTAAACAACACGAGGCCGCCGCCCCACATATATTGATAGAGCGGGTCGTCCAGGTGTGCGCGGCCCCCCTACCACTACTGTCACTCGCCATCGGCTGTACAAGCACGAATGCCAATCATAACGCGATGGTGTCTGAATACGGAGCAACGCACACACACACACACACACACACACACACACACACACACACACACACACACACACACACACACACACACACACACACACACATGGGTACACACACACACACACGGAGACATCAAACCAGATATCAGACACAAATCTACATGCACACACATACATGTATATGTAAACACAAGCCCACACACACACACATAAAAAAGCACACACACACACAAGGACTTTCTCCGGGTCAAGAAATATGTATGAACGCGCCCATGAACACGTGAGGATATTAATTGAAGTAGCAGTCGAAAAGTGGCACATTGAAAGACGCTGTAGCAAAATGCTGAAAGAAAAGAATGCAAGAAACTGTAGCAAAATGCAGGTGGAAGCTCGGCCGAGTTGCGCAGACATAGATTTGACATACCCCGGGGCATGGAGTGAGCACCGCACAGAAACTTTTCCTCTCATCATTCGTTGACGAAGCTCGTTCCATTCATGTCGATCTTTCTATATAGACACCAGCACGTATCGGTCATATAAGCAAACTATTTTGTGAGAAAACCTAGAGCTGGGTTCTCAACCGGGGGTGCAAGCCTGGTTCCAAAAGGGTGCAAGTCTGGTTCCAAAAGGGCGCAAGTCTGGTTACAAAAGGGTGCAAGTCTGGTTCCAAAAGGGTGCAAGTCTGGTTCCAAAAGGGTGTAAGTCTGGTTCCAAAAGGGTACACTTGTAGGTTCCAAAAGGGCGTAAGTCTGGTTCCAAAAGGGCGCAAGTCTGGTTCCAAAATGGTACAAACGGTGCTTCCAAAAGGGTGCAAGCCTAGTTCCAAAAGAGTGCGACCGGGGGTTCCAAAAGGGTGCGACCGGGGGTTCCAAAAGGGTGCGGTAATTTCTTATAAAAATGTAAAAACATATGCTTTACCTACACTTTATATTATTTTCACGCAGAAGATTTTTTCTTAATCTTATTAAGCAGTGATGCGAAGACATATATCAAAATCTATTATCCTAATGAAGCGACAATATTGCAAATAACTCGATAATCGAGGAGGTTGCCTGAACCGACTACTGATTTGAAAACAGTGCAAACACCGAAAAATGATGATAATCACTGACCTAGAATAATGAATAGCAATCACAGAGCAGACAACGACAAAGCGATAGAATAGATACAATTTTCCAATAGTGTAACTGCCTCAATATTGCTGCAATTTAATGTGTTATCGTATGTGCGTGTGTATATGTGTGCGTATGAATGTGTGTGCGTGTGTGTGTGTATGTGCCAGTGTGTGTGTGTGTATGTGTATGTGCTGGGCTCGACCGAATTCAGTAATGTCACTGTACTTTATCAAACGACCTGCATTTAAATGCGCTGCGTAGTAGCATGATAAAAGTCATTTAGCCGAAATATTTGTGCTTCTACTAATGGCACAAGACATGTATTAAGCACATCCTCCGTGTTGTACATTATGCAATTGCAATTATTATCAAATTAGGAAAAATAATTATATTTACACTATTTTCGTTGTGCCAGAATGTAAAAGTCCAATTTTGCATTGTATATGTAGACCATTGATATTTTGTAATATATACAATCTATATATGAGTAGCATGCATATATTGGTGAATATATTCCACCGCACTATCCTGGTAGGGAGCTAGAGACAACGTATTTTATTTATTCAACTAACTAGGAGAAAAACATGCTCACCACTAGACAAAAATTAAAAACTTTCCGCTAGATAAAATTTGCCCCACTAAAATGACACATTATTATTGATACCTTGATTAAATTTTTGCTAATAGAATTCGCACAAATTCAATCGTTTTGATGCATTCTTCCTTGTGATGGAGAGCCTTATATGGTCTGAACATATCTGTATGTTTGTATGTGTGTGTGTGTGTGAGTGTGTGTGTGTGTGAGTGTGTGTGTGTAAGAGACAACACCAAGACTCGTCACGCAAGCTTGAAAGAGTTATTGAGCGAAAAATTCGATAAGTCATCAAGCCCCTTTGCCCAATGATATATATATATATATATATATATATGTGTGTGTATATATATGTGTATATATATGAGTGGGTGTGTGTGTGTGCGTGTGTGTTTGTCGAATAGTAACCAATTGGTACACTGTAGAATAACTGAACATTCGATACACGAACGCTAAGAAAACACACTGCTGACAACAATACATATAGAACAAACAGAACGTTTCTCTGTATTGGCTTGATTGGCAAGAGCGAACAACATTGTTGCAATAGTGAGTAACGTTATGTCAATTGCCGAATGTCTTTTTGCCAAATGCTGCATCTCTTGAGACAAATTTAACCTCTAATTTTACCTCAATGCAATATGCAATGTACAGAACTGAATTCAGAACGAAAGTGGAAATTGAATGTCAGAAAGTAACTGAAAATGACAATCCATCAATATTAAATAATATATAATCTACAATTCGGCTTGATAAAGACGCCGACACTTGTAAGCTCCCCAATTCACTATCAGTGGGAGACACCCCATATGAACCACGGTTCTCGTAGAACAGGGGTTCCTAACATTATTCAGTGTTGAGTACCACTTTTCAAATGAGCGGTAAGTTCTCGCACCACTGGGATTCTAGAGTCTTATTTGCTACCTTATCGCTTCATGAGGAAGCAGATTAGGATTGGATTTTTTCGCACAATGTTTACGAGGATTAAGCAAAACAAAATTGCCAGGAATAAATATAAAACATATGTAAGAACATACGTTTTCTTTCATTTTCACAAGAATCCTTGCACACCTTAGGTACCGTACTGACACCCCCTAGTGGTGCAAATACCACCGTCGTAGCCATCAAGAACCCAGTCGTAGACCATATACGAATACACCAGTTTTTGAAGCCTTGGAGCGCCTCGTTGTTACACTCAAACACACCAAGCCATACCAAGCCAGTTTCACCACGCCATCACTGACCCAAGTTGATTGGCGATTGTAGCATGATGACACGAATCAATTTATTGATTTCAAAGATTGCAATTCAACAAGGCTCCAAGATTGGTATGATGATTGCTTCACATAATGCACCAGTCTCAAATGCAATGACACAAACATGGTATTGAACGATAACATGGTGAATATCAGAAGCCGAAGCTTATCAACACACACAGGTGTATCCCGTCCAGCTCGCTGCCACCGCAGAGCCGACTCTCTCCACGCTATGGCGCCACAAGGACGGAAGACGTGTTAGAGAAGGCCACCTCCCCAGAATGCATGACACAACACATGACTGATGTCTGATACCATCATTTACTGCTGGGTGGACAGGGGCTGTTGAATTATAGATTTCGCCCAAAGAAATTCTCCTCCGCCGGGTTTTGAACTACGGACTGTGAGGCAGGTGTCCCGCTTGTGAAGCGGCTGTGCTACCTCTACACCACGGAGTCCAGCAAACACGCACGGGTAGCTAGCACCTGATTATAAATGACGACGCACTGATTACAAGACATCGCATAGTATGAGCGAATGTGGGTATTTGTGAACGATATGTTCATAGGACAATATTGTACTATAGATCCCACGAGAGAACAAAACAAGTTCTCGTGCATGTGTATGTGTGTGTGTGGGGTTGTTTGTCTGTTGGTGTTTGTTTGTCTGTATGTGTGTGTGTGTTTGTTTGTCTGTGTTTGTGTGTGTTTGTATGTATGTGTGTATATGTGTGTGTGTCTGTGTTTGTTTGTCTGTGTGTGTGTGTATGTGTGTCTGTGTTTGTCTCTGTGTGTGTGTGTGTGTTTGTGTGTCTGAGTATGTGTGTATGTGTGTCTGTGTGTGTGTGTGTGTGTATGTGTGTCTGTGTGTGTATGTGTGTGTGTGTGTGTGTGTCTGAGTGTGTGTGTGTGTGCGTGTGCGTCTGAATGTGTGTCTGAGTATGTGTGTGTGTATATATGTATCTGTATGTGTGTGTGTGTTTGTGTGTGTGTGTGTGTGTTCATCGTACGACCGACACATACGCAATGCGTAGCATTTGGCACCGAGTCATACGCCGAAGAAAACCAGTCCAATTGTCTCTGCCAAAAATTGTGCCAGTGTATTCTCACACACACACACACACACACACACGCACACATACACACACACACATACACACGTATGCATGATCTAGTGTAGATACAGAGTGCAGCACTGGTCAATCGGACGCGGCACATCATTCTAACCCTCTGGTATAGCTCAACACAACAGCCTTGTCAACGGTGCGTGAATCTGAATCGCTGTGCTATCGCCTACTCTTTTTTTATCTAACATACATACACACACCCACACACACACACATGTACACACAATGAATGTGCGTGGAGGATACTAAAAAATGGGGAAATCACGTTGCTGAAAAAACATAGAAAAGTGTAGTTTTCCGTTTAGAAAAGTAGAAAAATGAAACACATTTGATAGGAAAATAGTTTAAGCTTGTAAATATGAGCTTCTTCAACTATAAGCTCGTTTAAATATGAAAGAGACAGGACAGCATGAGCTTAGCTCATAAAAAGCTTAGCTTAGCTACTTCAAAACAACTAGGTGGATACACCTATTTTAAAGCAGCTTTATTAAGACGCAAAAATCAATACAAAAACAGTACCTCACTAAGTATAAGGCTCTGCCATATAATGCATACTATACGCTATATACTAGGTAAAATACATAATAAATATATATTTTTGAACATTTTAAATAAATCTTCAAAGGTTGTGAAAAACTATGTCAAAAAAGGTGTATTTGCGTATCAGAAATTATAGACATCATGCATATTTTATGTGCTAATTGAGTTTGTGCTTATCTAGTACATATTTGGCCACAAAAACACACACACACACACACAAGCACACACATACACATGCACACACAGACAGACACTATTGCATACCACGTTGACATGAAGCCCCCGACAGCACGTTTAACAGAGGCACAACTGACGATTACACTTACTTGGGCCAATGTGTGTGTGTGTGTGTGTGTGTGTTTGTGTGTGTGTGTAGCGTGATGTATGAGTGTAGTCTGTGCACGAGTGTATGTCTTCTAAAACCGACACACACACACACATACAAACATGCATATACACATCCATACACACACGTAGATACGCACATACATATACACACACACATACACACATACAGACTGACACATGTAAACACACAGGCCACATTGCAAAGAAGAGTAATAGATTGAGAGACACGCTACGAACTCAAGAAGAACAGAAAGACAGAATCAGAAGAGAAGTGGTCAGGTGTAGACAGCCGCTGTGTGTGTGTGTATGTGCGTGTGTATGTGTGTGTGAATTTTGTTTAACATAAACAAATATATTTACAAACACGTACACATATTCACAACACTACCATGCAATGGAGGCGGCGTTGCCACGAATGTGTGTGTATGTGTGTGTATGTGTGTGTGTGTGTATGTGTGTACGTGTGTATGTATGTGTATATATGTGTATGTGTATGTATGTGTGTATGTGTATATATGTGTGCATGTATGTGTGTGTATATATGTGTATGTGTGTGTACATGTGTGTTTGTGTGTGGGTACGGTGTATGTGTGTATACGTGTGTGTATGTATGTGCATTTGTGTACGTGTATGCATGTGTATATGAGTGTATGTGTGTGTGTATGTGTGTACATGTGTATGTGTGTGCATATGTATGCGTGTATGTATGTGTGTATATGTGTGTGTATGTGTATGTGTGTATATGTGTGTGTATGTGTATGTAGGTGTATATGTATGTATGTATATGTGTATGTATGTGTATATGTATGTGTGTATACGTGTGTGTATGTATGTGCCTGTGTATGTATGTGCCTGTGTATGTATGTGTGTATATGTGTATACGTGTGTGTATGTATGTGCTTGTGTATGTATGTGTATATATGTGTGCATGTATGTGTGTGTATATGTGTGTGTATCTGTGTGTGTACATGTGTGCTTGTGTGTGTGCATGTATGAGTGTGTGTCAGTACGTGCGGAAGGAGAAGGCGTAAGTATTGACAGACTGATGTATTGACAATAGCCATCGGCCAGAAGACAGCCAAGATGCTAGCTTCACACTGACTCCACGATGCTGCCTCTGACACACTTGAGCACTTGAGAGAGAGAAGCGCTTTGTTAAAAAACGCACGTGCCAGCACACTGCGTGGGTGATTCTTTATTGTGCATTCACTGCAGTGCAAAAGTGACAGAAGAAATGAAGCAATAGCAAAAAACCTGGTGTTGATTCGTGTCGAGGCTCGGGGGGATGACAGTCATCATGCATTAGTGTTCAAAGTTGACTCAATTTGCCAATTACATGAGACCCTCAACTATTTTTTGCCTAGTCAATTACAACACACATAGCTCAATAAGAAATATATTGCATATAATTGCATACACACACACATTTGTCGTGTATTGTTACTTTTTTACTATGCTGATTTTGATGACAGTATAGCCAATAAACTAAACTCAGCAGAATTATCGGGGGGTATAATTGCATATTCACACCCCCAGTCAATTTGTCGGGGTTATATACCACCCCCATACTGCCAGGATCTAGGCCCATGTTCTGCAAGATGCACAGTGAAGTCATGTTGCACGAAATGAACTAGCAGGAAACTTGCAACAAAAGTTGGGTTGAAACTTGAAAGAGGAGTTGCACAGAAGCTTGAAAAGAAAAGCAGTAATTGAGTTATTTTGATGCGGTGATTTCACTTCTTTGCACTATCTCTTTTCGACCGTCTAAAAGCGAATGAAATGGAATGAAATGAAAGGGAAAGCACAAAAGTGGATCCAAGATTTATTTTCGAAGAAGACCTAAATCTAAAGAGAGCAAAGTTATTGGAGCAAAAACGATATGAACTTTGTCAAATTATTTTTGGCAAGAAAGAATTTTTTTGGGAAATGATTGAATCTAGCCGAATACTGAAATTAATAGCATGTACAGATCTATAATATTTCTAGATTTGCGACTATCATATACATTTATGATTCATGAGTGACTGATCATTCTTGATTTGCGTGACAATACAAGCAAGTTATTCTGACATACCAACGACACTCACTCCCTTATCCACTTATTCTACCGTGAAAGAAGTGTGTGATGTGACGCGGGCATCGGTCCAAGTGCATAATTCATTGTCCAGCTCAGTATATCAGTGACAATCTGATTGAAACTGCTCGTCAATAATGTCACCAATGACACCAATGACTCTTGAGCATTGCTCATTGGCATGGAAAATTCATGAGCGTCGGTGAATAATCGTTGGCTTGTCATGGTTGCTTGCTTGCCTCCCGTGTCCGCTGCCGAGGCAGACATCAGATGATAGGAAAGTGTGCACACACGCACACACACACAGTTGGGCAATGATCAAAAACTTTGGGCTCACGGCCAGAGCAAACCAGTCTGATAGGCAAGTGAATGATCTGCTCGACTGAGTAAGTCGGCAAGCAAACACACACACACACACACTGACACACACACACACTGACACACACACACACTCAATAATCGGTCAATTGCGTGTCCAGGAGATTTGATCGAGAGCGCAAGCCAGTGTGGTATCATTGCCTTCAGAATTGTATGCGGTCAACGTACAACAGTAAATATTCAATCTCCCAGCTTGCAGAAATACTAGCATTTGGGCCAGCATCTGCACTACGAAAAATCTCTCATAAAAATAAATACGACCAAAATTGAGTGCACTATATTTATAGTCATTTGGGAGGGGCGAGGTGGGGGAAGCATAGCCCAACCCCCATCCCCTCAATTATCGGCCCGTCAATGCAAGCAGCTATATTGGTAGCAAAGACAATACATACACACACACACACACACACACACACACAAACACGCACACACACACACACACACACACACACACACAATCTTTTATGACCCAGTAAACAGTCGGCAAAATTCACCCACATGATTGCTTGCGATGTTGCCAGTGCACGTTTCCTGTCAACCTACGCAATGAAATGTGCAATGAAATGTGCAATGAAAATATACAGATCTTCGCTTTGGCTAAGTTTGCATGTGTGTGTTTGCGTGTGTGTGTATGTTGTAGCGTCTGCTGAAGAGATTTTAGCGTCACATTCTGGGGAAAAGATGTTGTGAAAAATACCAATATGTAAAATGTCACTGAGGAAAGGCACGGTAGTAATATGATGGCGAGAAAATTAGCGAGAAAATACCAGAACAAACGGGAAAAGGTTGCTGCATATTTTTCGCGCAGTGCGCTTGGAAAAAGTTTAAAAGGCAGTTGTCTAAGCTCATGCAATTTCTCAACAAGGTGATACCACAAAAAATACACGACCAGATATATCACGTCACGCTCAACGAATCAGACATGTAGAGACATCTATCTATCCAAGACGGCTGAGCATCTATATCCTCAAGCAAAACAGCTCTCACACATACCCACACACACAGTATATACGTATAGAGTGCTAGAAAAGGCAATGAAAGGAAATGAAAAAATGAAAACATTGAGATGAATAAAATCAAGGAATGAATGAATGAAAAGGATTAAATAAAAAAAATAAAAAATGAAATGAAGAAATGAAAGAATGAAAAGCAATGGAAGAAGTGTTAAAGAAACAATGGAAAAATGAAAGCGCCCAAAACGCAGAAAGAATATTAATTATTCGCGTATTTTTCGGTGGTCATCTCAAATTTACTATTTATGTCAAGAATTAGAATGTTTTGTTTTGCATTGTTAAGCTAAAAAACACAGGAATTGGCCACTCTGTGGTTCTTCCGAGAATTCCCTTTTTTAATTTTTTTCGACAAAATTGATGCACTAAAAGCTTGCAAAGTATTGTAGTATACAAAAAACCAATCACTGAAGTTTGTGAGAAAAAAAACAATTAAGAGTTTCAGAGCTCGTTTCAAGTAAATAAACATACTTGCGAAACTAAAACATTTCAAACTTGCTAGAATATAAAAGAAAACACTTCAATAGTTGAATATGCTCATATGACAGTGAAATTTTGTAATGCATATTAAAAATTTAATACAACTCGTCCAAGCTTATTCAAGGCAAATATTAATGATTGCAAAAAATCGTATTTCCCATAATTCGCCGAAATATGTGTATGCTAACACACACACACACACACACACACATATAATTAGTGATAATTGAAGTGAATTAATAAGCATCAACATGAATTTCAACTTAACACTGAAATTCGACAATGTTTAAGCTTGCATATATTAATAATCGAGAGTTATTATACAATTACTTACCATATAGTATATATTCCTACGTCAAAATAAACACATTTTATACAAATATACGAAACAGCTGAAATCTTGCGCTGAAAAATATCAGTAAATGCAACATTTGATATATGTATGTCTTCTCCTATATGCTAATACCTCACTAATGTCTTTGTGACCTTATTAACCTTGTGCATGTGTGTGTGTGTGTGTGTGTGTGTGTGTGTGTGTGTGTGTGTGTGTGTGTGTGTGTGTGTGTGTGTGTGTGTGTGTGTGTGTGTGTGCTTATGAGCATGGCAAGTAAGTTGTCATCGCTGGCACAGCATGAAGCCACGTGGAAAATATGCTAGTGGCAGTTTTCATCTGCAATCACGTGCCTGTACGAGCCAAGATCCTGCGATTTACCATAGGAAATGATGTTCACGCGCCACTTACATCCCTGGCACGCCGCTCTGGAATGTCGCCAGTGGTCATTCATAAATGTGTGTATGTGTGTGTGTGTGTGTGTGTGTGTGCATGATTGGATTGGCGGCCACCAAATATAATCGCCGACAGACATACAGATCCGTCTGTATGTCTTGGACATAATTTAGCGACCATACACTAACACTCTTCGCAATAGATGTATGTCTTGGATGTAGAACATATGCTTTCGTTCAAGGGCGTAGATTTGCATCGAGGTTCGGGGGATGACAGTCATCATGCATTATTGTTCAAGGAGGGCTCAATTGGTAAATTGCATGAGAGCCTCAATCATTTTGTGTCTATTGAATTATACATATATATCACATACCCCAATTAAAAAATATATTTCATATATTTGCATACATACACGTTTGTCGTTTATTGCTACTTTTTACTATGCTGATTTTGATGACAATAAAGTAAATCAACTGGGCTCACCAGAATTATCGGGGGGGTATAATTACATATTCATACCCCCAGTCAATTTGTCGGGGGTATTATACCCCCTAAGCCCCCAACATCTACACCCATGTTTTCGTAGCGAGCACAGAAAGAGTTATTTCATTTTCCACATTATTTTAACAGATATAAATCTTGTATATTTTTTCAGTCATAATTGACCAAGTTTTTTCATTGCTTTTATAATTAATTCTTACGAGCAATTATTAATTTATCTAGTGCAGTTTAGATGTATCCAGTTAGTGTAACTTATTACGATGCTTTTTCTCTAGGTAGAGATATCAACTTATTTCTGAAATATGTGCTTATAGAAACATACATAAAACACAGACATACACACACACACATATATATAATCGTATATATTTACGTGCATGTATATAACAAGGAGATAAGGATGTTATGTTTACGCTTTAGCCCCGACTCTTTTTGCTTTCCTAACTAATGATCCGTAGGCGTAATATTCTGGTTGCTGATAAGAACATGAGATGAGGCATGAAATAAGGCTCAATTATTGTACTCACCACTTTGCCGACGCGAGTCACGCGGGTTTTCGTGTTGACACTTTCAATCTTCAGTTTTCCGCTGTCGTCAACCTCCTGAACAGACATTGAACATGCATCGTTTGTGGTTAGTGGCGGTACACACACCCACCCAGACACACACACACACACACACACACACACACACACACACACACACACACACCTAGACAGCCGAGCGCACTAGGTTTTGTTGAAAAACAGTGGTCATCGTTGGAAAAATAGCACGTGAATTTTAATGTATTGATTAAATAAAATTGTCTTCCTCCATATCTTTCACATTTTCACAATTGTAAAATTGACTTCCCTTTTTGTTATATTGAATTTTACAATTGAAATATTGATTTTCAGTTTTGCAATATTCAGATGAAAATCGTATTAATTCGACTGAAGGACGTTTCGAGAATGTTGATTGGAAAATTATGGATAAAGCCAGTGCGCTCAACCAGTAGTTCAGGTACAATTAAGGGCACCAGGGTAACTCACACATTGCACATGCGCAAACACACGGACATACAAACACTCAGCGACCTTATCATTGGCTGAGTCAACATGCATCAAGGAATAATGCAATAAACACGCCAATATAGAACCAATACATACAAAGATAAAAACTACAAAGTGAAATCAATATAATGAATAATATACCAGGCTGGAAATTCCTCAAGAATAATTTGGATTTAAAAAATATATATTTTTTCGAGTTAGTAGACTGATTGTGGTACCATACTCAAGGATATCCCCGATGTAAAGGAGAAAACTTGCAATGGAACATTGCATCGTAATTATTGCACAAGATGAAAATAATTCTGTTTACACACCAGGAACAAGCGGCCAATGATAGTAGTTGCCTTGAATCTTCTGCTCCTCAAAAGTGATCATACGGTGTATTATAAAAAAAATATACTATATTTAAACTGAAAAAACGTCACTAAAACAATTATACTAAATTTTTTACCATTATTTTATGTATGAGTGTAAATAATTTTCATTTGATTGTCCACTTCTCGTTCAGCTTGCAACAAAACTTGCCAGCGCAAAATCATGCAAGAATGTCGCCCACTGACTTGTGGAAAATTTTCAGTTGGTACATCACTGTTACTGCAGCACTCGTGGTCTCAGTGAGGGCGTGTATATGTATCGAGTAAACGTTAGTTTGATCGTCCATATTTGCATGCAGGTTGATCACACTTGCACATCATATATGTGTGTGTGTGTGTCTTGTGAGTCACGTATGATATATGTGTGTGTGTGTGTGTGTCTTGTGAGTCACGTATGATATATGTGTGTGTGTGTGTGTGTGTCTTGTGAGTCACGTATGATATATGTGTGTGTGTGTGTGTCTTGTGAGTCACGTATGATATATGTGTGTGTGTGTGTGTGTCTTGTGAGTCACGTATGATATATGTGTGTGTGTGTGTGTCTTGTGAGTCACGTATGATATATGTGTGTGTGTGTGTCTTGTGAGTCACGTATGATATATGTGTGTGTGTGTGTGTGTCTTGTGAGTCACGTATGATATATGTGTGTGTGTGTGTGTCTTGTGAGTCACGTATGATATATATGTGTGTGTGTGTGTCTTGTGAGTCACGTATGATATATGTGTGTGTGTGTGTGTGTGTGTCTTGTGAGTCACGTATGATATATGTGTGTGTGTGTCTTGTGAGTCACGTATGATATATGTGTGTGTGTGTGTCTTGTGAGTCACGTATGATATATGTGTGTGTGTGTCTTGTGAGTCACGTATGATATACGTGTGTGTGTGTCTTGTGAGTCACGTATGATATATGTGTGTGTGTGTCTTGTGAGTCACGTATGATATATGTGTGTGTGTGTGTGTGTCTTGTGAGTCACGTATGATATATGTGTGTGTGTGTGTGTGTGTGTCTTGTGAGTCACGTATGATATATGTGTGTGTGTGTCTTGTGAGTCACGTATGATATATGTGTGTGTGTGTGTGTCTTGTGAGTCACGTATGATATATGTGTGTGTGTGTGTGTGTGTCTTGTGAGTCACGTGTTCTTCTTTGACCTTGACTCGACCTTGACCTGACCTTGTGTCGTGACACGTCCGAGCCTGCCAGTGAAATGGAACGGTGGTGATTGGCTGTGTGGCGCTTGAGATTGGCGCTCGACGCCGACTCATCCTCCATGTCGATTATTGTGGTCGTGGCCGCCGATGTTGCCTCACCGCTCGCCAATAACGCACGAGATTCTACGCGCAAAAAACGCCAAAACAAGTGCTGAATTTATATTACTACTCATTTATTAACCTATGAATTTCTTGTTACATTATTATTCGTAACTTATTATTATTATTATTGATTATATATTTATTTACTGTTGCATTTGGTTCAATAGCAACTTCCAAGGAATTCCAAATTATCAAAAAAAACTATAGTAAAAAAAAGAAGAATATATTACACGTGTTTTTTGGTAGAAAGCACTTTACATAAACACACGCAGCCTATAATCATATGTACATAAACACACGCACACATACACATACACATAGACACAGCAGCATGATAACCAAATACAAACTTCACTAGCAAAATATAATTGCTGGTGGGAAAAAAGCTGCACAAATTTTTATTGCTATAATTTTCATGACATCTATGTGTATACGCTAGTGTTCATGTATGTATATGAGTATTTGTGAGAGAGAGATAGAGAGAGTGTGTGTGTGTGTGTGTGTGTGTGTGTGTGTGTGTGTGTGTGTGTTCGATGATAAATGGCGTGTGATTTGGCGTGATATTTAGCGATCAGCACACGCACAGTTTGCGTATCACCGCGACCAAGTGGTCACTAGGTCAGCGTGTATGTTTGCACAGCGATGTGTATGTGTGTATGTGTGTCTGCTTGCAAGGGCGTGTGTGTGTATGGGGTATGCCAGCCTACCAGCATTGCACAGATGTCTGGACACCCAGTTAAAGGCCTGCCCATTGAATTCATACCATAAAATTCACTGTATATGAGCTCTCAAGTGATTAATGCGCATATTTATTCCTACGTCAAGTATTCGATATGTCAATTATCCGAAATCGAAATGAAATGCATATACACATGGAGAGCAGAATTGGTGAGACCCAATTGTTTGGGAAATATGAGGTGGGAAGTATGAGGTGGTAAATATGAGGTGGTAAATATGAGGTGGTAAATCTGAGGTGGTAAATATGAGGTGGTAAATATGAGGTGGAAAATATGAGGTGGAAAATATGAGGTGGTAAATATGAGGTGGGAAATCTGAGATGGGAGATATGGGGTGGAAATATGAGATGGGAGATATGGGGTGGGAAATATGAGGTGGGAAATATGCGGTGGAAAATATGAGGTGGGAAAAATGAGGTGGGAAATCTGAGGTGGAAATATGAGGTGGTAAATATGAGATGGGAAATATGAGGTGGTAAATCTGAGGTGGTAAATCTGAGGTGGGAGATATGGGGTGGGAAATATGAGGTGGAAAATATGAGGTGGAAAATATGAGGTGGAAAATATGAGGTGGAAAATATGGGGTGGTAAATATGAGGTGGGAAATATGAGATGGTAAATATGAGGTGGTAAATATGAGGTGGGAAATCTGAGGTGGGAAATCTGAGGTGGGAAATCTGAGATGGGAGATATGGGGTGGAAAATATGAGGTGGAAAATATGAGGTGGTAAATATGAGGTGGTAAATATGAGGTGGGAAATATGGGGTGGGAAATATGAGATGGGTGGGTACCCCTGGATATTCGCGTGCCAGAGTTGCGTGCATGAAGCCAGACTTAACACTTTTTGATGGCCCGGTCCTAATGAACGAACAGGTCTTGTAAAAAGGACGATGTTATCGGTGCGAACGAGCTGCTGGCGTGCGAATATTCGCCAGACCTGAACATAGGCGGTTCTAGATGTTCATTTAGAATGGGTCAAGTCAGTTATTGATCTTCTCCAGTGAAAAAATAACAGTTTCTTCTAAGTAACTTCTGGAGATGACATGAATATTTATGTAGTATATTTCTTATATATATATTGATTTAGGGATATTTTTATGAATAGCGGCAAAAGTGCATCCCTTATTTCTGCGCCTTAATACGCCACTGAAACGCACGACGGGGACTGGGCAGGCGAAATATATGCATATTTAGAAAATGACTGTTGTCACTCCAGCCGCTAATAACAGCCCATTAGCGACTGACACACACACACACACACACACACACACACACACATGGGGTTCGTCTCTGATTAGCTAAAAAAACATCTGCCCCGCACGCAAGCGGGCTATTTATTTAATTCATGGTGCATCATATCTATTAACGCTGATTCAATCATTAAATTACTCTAGTTTTCAACTAATGTTTCGTTTCTAACCCAAACTGGGGCTGAAATTACAGTAAAAACCATATTAATATGATTTTTTTATTTAGAATGTTTTGAATTTTGAATTTACCAGCACTTGGTGGTAATTTAGAATGGGTGACGTTTAGAAACGACGAAAATTTACCATTTTACAGAAACGGCACTTGGAAAAAAATATCCTACCCGACAAACAAGTTAAAGTTAACCTTTAAATTACTGACCTCCTGAGCCGGTGACACGACCGATGTCCCCTGAGGACACTGCTTGTCGCAGGGTGATAGTCGGAGGAGATTGTGTTGTGGCTAGCTCGTGAGATGATCCTCCTATCTTCAGTGCCTCGTCTCGATACACCGTGTCCTGTATCAACGCGCACACACACACACACACATACACACACATACACACACACACACACACACACACACACACACACACACACACACACACACACACACGAGATACCAACAATGAAAAATGACGCCGGCAAGAAACGTTTGAATTACAAGATCGCAATGCTATAATGTTCTAATTACTCTGTGCGTCATGAATGTGTTACAATGTGTTTGAATGATTGCATGTATGTGTGTGTGTGTTTGAGTGTGTGTGTGTGTGTATGTGTGTGTGTGTGTGTGTATACGTGCGGTGGTTTATTTAATGTTTGCCGTATTTTGTACTGAAAAGGCTTTACAAGGAGTGCAATAAATGTCATTTACTTACTTTACACACGGTTATTAATTCTTCTATATCATTTGATCCAAGTTGGTTGCGTGTTTGTGTATATACTTTCATTTAGCGTCCTAATTTAATATTTTCATTTATCTTATCTATCATTTTTCATTTGCTTTAATTTTGCTGACTAGAATCTTTACTCTTTGAACTTTATTTTTATCGCTACATCTTTTGGGTGCTTCCAGTACACATGGGGTCACCGCAGGGTGGTAATAGTGCACTTGAACTATTATATTCTTCCAATGCTACTGGATTTGCCTGTAATTAATGATAAATATCCATAATAATAACACATGTTATGTGTTCAGATATGAAACAAATATTACACACTGCAATCATATACAATTTTATATACGCTAGGTAGACACAAAAACACTGGAAAAACAGGATTATTCCTGACATAATTGCTGAATATTGCATACTTTTGCTTGCTCTTATTGGTTGTAATAGTCAGCCTATGTTGTTTCCCATTTTCTCATTAGTTACCTATTTCTCTTTCGTCATCGGTTTTCATATGGAGCACTGCAATTACGTATGTTCGCAGAATCTCGCATCCAACATTACAATTAGTCTTTGTTTTGGTTTTTCCTTTCAAAGAATAAATTCCTGCAATTCTACATGAATTATATATGGTAAGTTATAACCAAAATTTGTATGTTTGATTAAAATAGTATTTTATATTAAAGTGCTCAATGAATTATATCATGAATATGCAGTAAGGCACCTCGGTAGACAATGCACGAGAAAAGACCTGACGCAAAAAGTCGAAGCAAAATGTTGTCTGAAAAGTGATGAAAGTTTGGTTGATAATTGTGCCAATTTTCCTAATGACTTCAACAGCAATGTGCAATGAATTCCACATCAAGTTAGCGTGCAATAAATTCTCTAAGAAATAGTGCATTTAGCTAGCATATTATATTAGACCAGTGCTTCTCAACCTTTCTGGCACCCCTTCAAAGCAGCAGTCAGTCAAATATATAACTTCTTCACAAAATTACAGGAGTCCTCGCACCCGCTAGGAACAAGGCTAGCATCCCCTAGAGTTCGAGCACCCCCAGTTAAGAGCGCCTGTATTAGACAGTGCCACTCATGAAATATAATTCATGAGTGTAAATAATTATAAATATATTATTATTATCATTATTATTATTATTATATTTATAATTATTTACCCTCATGAAATATATTTCATGAGTGGCACTGTCGAATACAGGATAATACATACAATAAAATATAATACATACAATAAAATAAGCAAAATATATATAATTATGAAAATATAAATAATTATATATAATTTCGTGTTAAGCATCAACATTAGAGCTCTTGGCTCAAGTAGGTAGATATATAAGCTAAGCGCATATAAGTTGTACTTGTGTACGTGTTACTAAACACAGCCCTTGTTTTCATGGTTTTTTTAGTGTATTCCTCATCAATACTCAGTTATAAATTTTGGCAGTGTTTTTGCAATACATTAATTACAACTAGTTAGTTCAGTTATCAAACAGTATCGTAGCTTCCTTCCCGCCTGTTGAAATATAATATTTAGCGTTTTCTATATGAGAACAATACTAGTCACCTTGACCCTCACGATATAAGCCTACTGTACGAACACAGTTGAAACCAATATGCATGACCTAGCGTAAAACACATACAAGGACAGACTCTCAGAACAGAAAGGGTTTATAGTCCAATGCACAAGAACTGACAGCAGCACACACACACACACACACACACACACACACACACACACACACACACACACACACATACACGTCGATACACGCATAGTCAAAGAGTACTGGCACACAGCCATACATTGAATATGACCGGGTATACAGTGTCATACTGGGTACTCTTATATCGCAATAAAATACACTGGGATGTATACTGTGTGTGTGTATTTGTTTGTATATTGTGTGTGTGTGTGTGCATCTGTGTGTGTGTGTGAGTGTTTTTGTGTGTATCTATGTGTGTGTGTGTGTGCATGTGTTTGTGTGTGTGTGTTTGGTATATGACCCCATGCAGCCTTGCGCAGTGCATTTATTGTCCAAATACAAATATACACACAAGCAGACACACTTACTCACGAGCTATGGTGAAACACGTGTCTGCAGTGCCCCAAGGCCGCTTGGCCAATCCAATAGATTATATGGATTCTGAGCGAGTGTACGCAAGCAGAAAACAGTTTGCAAGAGCGAATAGTGAGTTTTCGCAGACTGTCATACTCAGAGCCGTAGCAACCGCCCCCCCGTACCCCCCGGCCGGGGGGCCCCGAATGTTGAGGGGCCCCGTTGCTTCACGTATGATATTAAAAGTTATGATATTTATTATGTATAGCCTATACCTTTTTGCTCAGATGTTTTCACCTGAGCTTGTATTATGTGATTATGTCTAATAAATACATTAATTATTTGGTACTTTATTTATAATGGGGCCCCAAGCGCTGCCTTCGGGGGGGGGGCCCATAAGTCCTCGCAACGGCTCTGATCATACTGATAAGATTACGTCGCGATTACAAGATTAGTATTTGATCCATTTGAACCCTCATCGACTTTCTAATTTTTCACGTGCCTTTTTGTGGCAGGCTGTTGCCTAAAATATTGCAAAACCTCTCATTTGAGCGGCACGTCTAATAGACCGGTTCCTTGGGAAAACCCAGTGGTTCCCAACCTTTTTCAGCTTGTTACCCAATTAAGCATCCCATATTAAGCATGTTACCCCTTTGTTACTGTACATGTTACTGTAAGCATTCACACACACACGCACGCGTGCACACACAACTATATATAACACGCCATATGAGCAATACAATATCCACACAATGCAAACAATAAACATAATATGCTAAGTTAATATTAATCCCAATACAAGGTACCGCAATGTTTTCTTGAATTTCAGAATTCCTAACATTTTCCTGTCAACCCCACATTACCCCCGAACAATTGCTTAATTACCCCCAGGGGGTAATTTACCCCTAGGTTGGGAACCACTGCTCTAATTGAACGGTACTACGGGGGAAGGTTTGACAAATAGAATGGCATGTCGCTCAAATAGAGGTTTTATGTTATATGCTTCCATCAAAAGAGCGGAATTCGCACACAAACAACACTGAATCGAAGTGACGCTCATTCGCTGCACGATTTACAGACACGATGAGTTCAAGTAAATAATCAACGACATGCTAATATTTAAGGATATCTCATGCAAATCATCCAAATCATTATTCCTAATCATCATGGTCTTCCAAATCCTTTCAATACATTGCCCCCCGTCTGTACAATAAACTTCCCCGTTCAATTACATCTTCCAGCTCCTATAAATCTTTCAGCAGCAAATTATATGAATATCTTTTGGATGTGTACATGAATTCTTGAGCCCACACTGATATTAATCATTATTGTGTCCTATACTAGTTCTTGTGTGACTCTTGTGTGTCATATTTCGCTGTGAGCCCACGTTTTTCACGATGCATTTTCATTTGTGTGTACATTGTGTGTGATTTGTATGTGTAATTTCATCCATGCCAATGCTCTGTTGTATAAAGTGGCAATTAACATTTCTGACATTTCAAATGCGCATTCACCTCGGATGAGTTTAAGTTCAAATCCTGCACATTGAAGAGTAGCGAGGGACCTTGTGGGAAGATCTCCATATCCATACATATATATTTTGTTTACATATACGAACATTACTCATCACGAAACATCTCATACATACGATTAACATTCTTTTGATGTAATTACATCAGACGTTGTTGTTTCTGCGTTTAGCTTGGCTCTAAATTAATAATATTATTAATTACATGAAAATTCAGTAGCATGGGGGAAGAGTGCAAGCGCTATTACCACCCTGCGTTGGCCTCATGTGTACTGGAAGCGCCCAAAAGATGTGGGGGAAAAAAGTTCGAAAAGTAAACGTTGGATAGCAATAAATAATACATCCGATAACACTCCATAATGCCACTCCGCCCACACACTCCTCAATAAATAACAACAATCAACAATAAATATGAATGAACAGGAAAAACATAAATAATTAAGATTAAATATTAATAAGCAATTAAGAATAAATGGACAGACACAAAATACAGCAACAAATCGGCAAGGCAATGTGAAGCAGAGGGGAACCAGGTTATAACGCCTAGGTTATGTTTGGCCCAGATCTCTTCCTCTTTATTTGTTAGATTAGGTAATTTAGGCTAAGTTAGTTAATTATTTATTGTATCCATTGGGGCTGTGGGAAGCGCCAACATTTTAGCACCTTGGCGATAAAGCAGGATGCTCTGTGTGGGTTGCCTCGCTCGCCTTAAAGACTCTCTCCAACGTATTCTATGCCATCGTGCGTTTTGTCTCAAATGCCCACTTTTAGCTCCAGCCCTAGTGTAACCTGAGTGCACCTATGCTGCCTGGCGGATTAGCACGGCACAGAGAGAGTATGATAATTTAGTCTCAAATAGACTTTGTTCCAAATGGGCCCTTATCCGTTAGAAAAGTGAAAGAGAGATGGGACTGAAGCGTAGACGTAATATCCCTCTAGCTGCAAGCAGAAAACTCACCATGGGCAGAACGGTGTCGGAATCGCTGGTCAGCTGATCACAACTGTCCATGAACAGAGGTAGATCTTGCCCATTGTCTCCAGTCGTTCCTGGACCGACCCCGGCGGCAGAAGGCGAGGGCGGAGTCACCTCAATCACGTCGATCACGGTGGTTGGCTGGACGGCAGTAGTGAACGGACGAGGTGAGAGTGTGTTCCGGTCCCGTGCCGCTGTCACGCTCGTCGTGGCATTACCCGACCTGACCCGTGACCCAGGCGACCTGACAAACATCCGGGATGACCGGTCGTCGTCGTCGACCCGCAATCTGTTGACATGACCCAGTATGACTATTGGCATGTTTGGCACAAAAGTCGCAACTCTCTGTGTCTTATTGTCTTTGTGTATTTTAACTCTTTCTCTTTCTCTTATTCTCCACGTTGAAAGTGCGCAGGGGCTGCATGATGCAGTTTATAGCGCTTGCGCTCTTCCTGTGTCACTTTGTTCGTTTTTTTTAAATAATAATAATAATAATAAACTCAGCTGATTAACTTGAAGCAGCAACAGCGTTTATACACCCGATACTGCGATCTTACCGTATGTCCAAGTCAAACTATCTTTCTCTCATTCATTATGTGCTCCAGTGGCAGCCCCAAAGGGAGGAGGGGGCCTGGAGGGTTTAAGCCCCCGAAAATTGTCAAGCTCCCTCTGAGTCCCACCCCTAATCATGACCATACACATTTTGATTGTACATTCTCATGTTTGCAAAGTATCCGCATGTTTTCTTAGCTCCCCCCATGAGGCAACTCTGACGCCGCCTCTGGGTTGCTCATTCAGTGTTCCGTACAAGTGGAATCATTAAATTACCTTACGTACATAGAATAGAAAAATGTTGGATTGACTTAGGTGAAGTTTTTGCTTCAGATAATAATACGATTGAATATAAACAGCTGGTTAAATTCACACACACACACACACACACATATATATACATAAACACACACACACACACACACACACACACACACACCAAGAACAACCAGAAGAAAATCAAAGACAAAAACGTCGTGGAAAGAGTAATGAACATTTCACCGCTGTAGTAGTTTAAAATATCCTTTAATTTTAATAAAAACCAATAATAAAAGAAACTCGACTAAAACGCTCGGCACTGAACAGAATCCCAGTATTTGACTGAGGCAGCCGTGAAGAGAAACTCAGTTCAACAGCGGCGTAATATTTTATCAGAGGATGACAAACGGCTTGTGCGCGTGCCCACTGAGAGATGATTAGGTTGAGTAAACGTCATAATCGGTTAAGAAAAGGAATTGCTCCACGTGCAAACAATATTTATGCACCGCCACGCTTCAGTGTGGAGGCGACTAATGGACGCACTTTTTCCTCGTCACCCTCACGTCAGAAAGATGTGCCAGCAAAGATTCAGTTTTTAAGAGGAGATAATGTGACAGAGCAAGGCAAGTAACACAATCAGGGCATCATTCATCTGAGCAATAATGTAGGTAGATGAAATACCACTGAAAATGTCACTGGCGGATCCAGAGGGGGACTCAGGGGGTTGAAACTTCCCCAGAATATTTCCTTCAACTCCTCATAACCAAGAATTCACTAAGAGAGATCAAACAATATATTTCTGTAGAATTTATTGATATAGGCATTATCGCAAATTATATTCGCACAATATTGTGTGTGTAAATGTGTGTGCATATAATTGAAAATGCCTCAAGTCATGACCTTCACACGTTACCTAGTCACTCATACATAATTTAGCTCTCCCCTGCCAAAATTGCACTCTGGATTGGCTACTAGAAAACATATAATTGCATAATCATCTCCCAGCCAATTTTTCCAACGATAATTATAATTGTGTAAATATGTGTGAATGATCCCATTATCGTATTGATTATTGGTAAATATTGTACTGGGCGACAAATGTGATTACATATAGACGTGGAACGCATCAAACAGAATCTTGACACTGTGGAACTATTCTGTAATTTTCCGATTTCTTATGTGACATAATGTGACAAACCTAATGTGACATAATAGCTAGAAAACACTATTAACCATTGACCATAAAACAATCATTTTCTAAGAACGACCAGATTCAGCATATAATCCAAAAACACTCATTAAGATCATAATATATCATTGAGATCATAAGCATAACACTCATAATTCCTCAGATGACCTCGTTGGATTATTCCGCGGCAACAGACCCGTAATTAAATAAAATTAAATAATTAAATGAAATAATAGTTCTGGGGTAGAGAGACCAGGAGTTGATGAACCTACTAGTGGAGTTTTTACAATGGACAAATATTTGGGGTGATATATAAAGATTATCTTAATCATGTTTTAAAGCTTGATGTCTTCCTTGCACCATTCCGTTTTGCTTGAGAGCAAATTTTAGTCATGTTTATTCTATTTGATCCTTTTCATAATCCATGAGGAGACAACCACGACAGTCTTGCGCGCGAAATGGTCCAGAAAGGCCGAAACGCATTCGCAACAACAACAACAACAACAACATCAAACGCCTCACCTAAAATAACACAATTTGTTAGTTGCAGCCTGCCTTTGCTATCCCGTTATCGCCGGTATCGAATTATAGTGCTTGAAATTGTCTGAATTTCACGTTATAACACAATTTCCACAAACTGGTTTTTTGCAACACAAAATTACAAGCCCCGGATTTATTTGGACTACAAATTGAGTATTACACCTGGTTGCAATCAATCAGATATCGAAAAAATTACATTTCATTGGCCTCCAAATAATAGTACCAAATTAATTTATTTACCTGTACTCGGTGTTAACAGGTTAATCATTTTTCTGGGCGGTTGCACAGTGTCAATAATTGATTATCACACATCTATGGTTGAGTAAATTGATTCTTGAAAAATTAACCGTTAAGTATTCTGCTTGATTCGCCTGATCATAAGTTCATTGAAAAGTTTCACCTTTCAGACGTCGGCACACGGTTATTAACAAACATCTACTCGAACTTTGACTGTTTAACCATGCAACATCAGCGAATTCAATCATGTGTTGAGTTAGTTACTAGTTACTGACTTAATTTGCATCATGTAACTTTTAGGTGAACGAAATCATTTCTGCTGCCTCTTCACCTCACACGCTAATTTAAACATAATCCAATTTTAATAATTCCCACGAATCAGTGGCGGCGCCAGGCGGGGCTTGCAAGAGCTGAAACGTCCCCAAAAGCTATTATATATTGCATAGCTATTGTGTAACAACACACACACATAATCTAATCTTAGACACTGTATCACACATTACACTACAACATATTACGATTCTCTCTAGCACACTAACGAATTCCAAAAACCTCCTCCGAATACCGTTAATACGACAAAGCGTAAACAATAACATCATGTGACATATTGACCAATGCACCTCTCTTTCATATTAACATCTAATAGACCTACAGCTTGGAAAAACATGCATTCAAGAAAGTTGTTGGATTATTATTGTAGTTGAAAAAATTGATTAGAAAGCTAAAATGGAAAGAGCATAATAATGCATCTTAATCATCAACAGACAGAAAGAGAGAAGAGTAATTAATTATAAAATGAAAAAACAGATTGAATATGAAGCATTATGAAACGGAATCAGATATATACGGAGCTAAACCGTATTGATAACGTAACTTTTTCCATATGATTACACTTAATTTAACCTCTTTCTTTGGCACTACCCAAAATTTCCAATCAATTATGTGTTTTCGGCTAGCAATTAACATCGCACATACAAGGCAGCAGTGGCGCATCCAGAATTAAATTTTGGGAGGGACTGAATATTTTTTTGGGGGGGCTGAATTTTGGAGACGATAAGTCATGTACATACATCTCTATGCAACGTCTTTGCGATACTGCTTATATATAGAAATTCTACTGAAATATATTTATTCTTGACCTCTTTTAGTGAATCTCTTGGTATGAGGAGTTGATGGAAAAAAAATTTTTTGGGGGGGGGGGGGGGCTTCAACCCCCCTCTCTGGATCCGCCAGTGCGTGAAACCTAAAACACACGGCGCGGGCACTACGCGCGCGTCTGCCGCTCATCACAGTCCCGTGCTGGCCGTCGTCGGGACAATTTCGTCAGAGACGTCGCCGATGACACTGATGATGATGTTGACGGTGTTGTGAATGTCAATACACCTGCTTTGTGCTCGTATATCGGCGATGTTTTTGATGACTTTAAACACACGCGCGTAACCGCTATTAGCATCACCGTTTCTGCAGAGGGCCGCGCGCCGCGCGAGGTTAAGTGGCGATGCGATTCCGGCGCCGATGTGTCGGTAATTGACGCTGGGATTGCGCAGCAACTTGGAGTGGCCAACAATAGTTTGCGCCCACCGCGGTCACGCTTGCGGGTCGCCAACGGTCAGTTACTGCGGTGTCTGGGCACGTGCGAGGCAGTCTTGCGACTCGGTGATGCCTCCTGCCGCTCCACTCTGTACGTGGTGCCGTCAGTGCGCTGTGCTCTGCTCTGCTGGCGAGACGCAGTGGAGCTGCGTCTACTGCACCGCGCATTCCCTCGGCAGATGTCTCGCGAACAGCACCTGCAGCAGGTGACCGCTGGACCGGCAGCCACACCTCAGCAATGCCCGCGCTGGACCAACACAGCTCAGCCAACAGCGGCGGATCGTCGTTCGCATAGCGAGCAGCTTATAGCGGCCTTCCCTCGTGTGTTCTCCACGGACGGTCCTCTCCGGGAGATGAAAGGCGGGGCAATGCGGATCGATCTGCGCGATGAAGCGGTGCCGTACAACGTGACGGCTCCCCGCTCCGTGCCGTTCTGTCATCGCGCCCAGGCACAACAGCAGCTGGAGCTGCTTCAGCAGCAGGGCGTCATCGAGCCGGTCTCCCACCCGACAGACTGGTGCTCACCGATCGTCGTTGTCGGCAAGCGCAAGGCAGATGGCACGCCAAACGGCTGCCGACTCACGGTGGACTTCACACGCCTCAACCGCTTCGTTCGCCGGCCTACGCATCCGGTTCGCTCGCCTGTGGAGGCTGTCAGCAGTATGGGCCTCGGCAATCGGTGGTTCACCCAGGTGGACGCATTGCAAGGGTACTTTCAGGTGCCCTTGCGGCGCGAGCACCGAGACCTCACCACCTTCATCACCCCGTGGGGCCGATTCAGGTTCTGTCGCGCGCCTATGGGCCTGGTCTCCAGCGGCGACGAGTTCAACCGACGCGGCGACGTCGCCTTGTCTGGCCTACCCGACTCCTGCAAGATCGTGGACGACGTGCTGGTGTATACCGCCAGCTACGACGAGCATCTGCAGCGAGTCTGGCAGCTGCTACAACGCTTCGACGACGCCGGCGTTACGTTGAACCTGCAAAAATTTATGTTCGCCGCCACTTCCGCCAATTTCTGTGGATTCCACATCAACGCCTCTGGATTCACCGTCGACCACAAGAAAATTCGAGCCCTCGCAGAATTTCCCGCGCCGACGGACCTTACATCCCTGCGGTCCTTTCTCGGTTTGGCGAACCAGTTCGGTGACTTCTCGGACTCCATCGCCTCCGCTGCTGAGCCCCTGCGCCAGCTGCTCCGCAAAGGCGTCGAGTGGCAGTGGTCGTCACAACACGACGCTGCTTTCACGGCCGTAAAACGCGCGTTGGCCAGCCCTCCTGTGCTTGGTCACTTCGACCCAACGCGGCCCACAATGCTGGAGACGGATGCAGCACGTGAGAAAGGTCTCGGATTCGTTCTTCGCCAGCGGGATGATCAAGGCCGTTGGCAGCTGATCCAGTGTGGGTCGCGATTTGTGTCCGACACCGAAAGCAGGTATGCTGTGTGTGAGTTGGAGATGCTGGCAGTTGTGTGGGCATGTCAGAAATGCCATCAGTATCTGGCTGGCCTCCCCACGTTCAGTGTGGTCACCGATCACAAGCCTCTCGTTCCGATACTGAACGAGAAGGCACTCGGAGACATCTCCAACCCGCGCCTGCAACGTATGCGACAGCGTCTGCTGCACTTGACTTTTGTCGCTAGCTGGAGACCGGGTGCAAAGCACAACATCGCCGACGCTCTGTCGCGCGCACCTTCCCAGCCTGCTGATGCTGACGCTGACGTTGACGAGTGCTCGTCTGGATTCTTCGTCCAGACGCTGGACGCGTTCACAGACGCAGACGACCTGGGTCATCGCACGTCACCGATTGACACCACCCTGGAGGCGGTGCGAGCTGCGTCTCTGGCCGACGATGAGTGTCGCCAATTGATGACGTACGTGCTGGGCGGTTTCCCTCAGCACAAACATCTGCTGCCCGCCAGTCTCCACCCATTCTGGGGCGTGCGCGACCAGCTCACTGCGGACCATGGGCTGATCCTGGTCGGCTGCCGCCTGCTTGTGCCCAGGTGTTTGCGGAAGGACACCCTCCGTCGGCTCCACGACGGTCACCAGGGGCAGGCCAGGACTGTGCAACGCGCACGGCAAACTGTCTTCTGGCCGGGCCTGAACAACGAAATCGCCACTGCCGTAGCATCGTGCCGAAAATGTCTGCAGTACAAAGACAGCCAGCAAAAAGAGCCATACCTGACGGAACCGCACCCGACACGTCCTTTCGAATCGGTGTCCGCGGATTTTTTCCAACACGCAGGGAAGACCTACCTCGTGTGCGCGGACCGGTTCTCCAACTGGCCACTGGTGTTCGACTGTGGCCGTGACACCTCGGCTCACCAGCTGGTGAAGATGCTCCGACATGTGTTCGCCATGACGGGGGTTCCGACCATACTGTCGTCAGACGGCGGCCCACAGTTCACGGCGCGCCACACGGCCGAATTTCTGCGACTTTGGCACATACGCCATCGTGTCTCCAGTCCGCACTTCCCGTCTTCTAATGGGCACGCTGAGTCCGCCGTGAAACGGGTGAAGCGGCTCATTCAGAAGGCGGCGCACGACGGGAACATCGACACAGACGCCTTTGTCGCCGGTCTGTTGGAGCTGTGCAACGCGCCGGGTGCCGATGGTCGCTCCCCCGCGCAGCTTTTGTACGGCCGCCCCGTGTCGTCCGCCGTTCCCGCGCATCCACGCTCGTTTCTGCCGGAGTGGCAGCCGCCCACCGCTGAGTGCGACCGGCGAGCGGCGAGCTTACACAACAAGCAGGTCGCCCAATACAACCGGTCGGCTAAGGTGTTGCCGCCGTTGCGGCCCGGCACTACGGTGGCTCTCCAGGACCCGACATCCGGTCGCTGGGACCGGACTGGCGTGGTCGCCATGACTGGCCGTCGCCGCCAGTACGCTGTGCGCCTGCCTCACGGCGGTCTCTACTGGCGCAACCGTAGACACCTGCGACCAGCAGCCAACACACCCTCGCCCGTGGTACAGCCGCCGCTCGAAGTGCAGCCGCCGCCATCTGTTGGCACGGCGCCGCTAACTTCGCAGGAGACCAGAAGCAGACCCGCATCACCGCCGCCGCCGCCGGGGGAGAATGTGGGCGGTACATCGGAAGCCTCACGAACCCCGCAATTCCGCCGGAGCGCCCGAACACGCAGACCACCGTCGCATCTGAGCGATTACGTCTGCAGAGCCGACAGCGCCCCTTCCACCACTTGAAGGGGAGATGTAGTGTGTGCCTACACCGCCAGAGGGCGCGAGGGTATTAGGCGTGGGTGACGCTAACGGCCGTCAGCCAGTGTGTGTACAGCAGTGGTGGTGTGTGTGTTGTGGCGTTGTATCATTCTATTGTTGTTGTATTGTTATTGTTATTGTTGTGTTGAGTGCTCGGTGAGATAGATCCGTTGCTATAATATATCGTACACTCTGGGTTGCTCATTCAGTGTTCCGTACAAGTGGAATCAATAAATTACCTTACGTACATAGAATAGAAAAATGTAGGATTGACTTAGGTGAAGTTTTTGCTTCGGTTAATAATACGATTGAATATAAACAGC
The DNA here is from genome assembly GCA_916048095.2 of Sacculina carcini. Classification (NCBI taxonomy): domain Eukaryota; kingdom Metazoa; phylum Arthropoda; class Thecostraca; family Sacculinidae; genus Sacculina; species Sacculina carcini. The sequence goes on along the minus strand of OU696579.1, from coordinate 8,054,964 downwards.
TGGTCAAATTCACACACACACACACACACACACACACACACACACACACACACACACACACATATATACATAAACACACACTCACACACACACATACACACAAACAAACACACACACACACACACCAACAACAACCAGAAGAAATTCAAAGACAAAAACGTCGTGGAAAGAGTAATGAACATTTCACCGCTGTAGTAGTTTAAAATATCCTTTAATTTTAATAAAAACCAATAATAAAAGAAACTCGACTAAAACGCTCGGCACTGAACAGAGTCCCAGCATTTGACTGAGGCAGTCGGGAAGAGAAACTCAGCTCAACAGCGGCGTAATATTTTATCAGAGGATGACAAACGGCTTGTGCGCGTGCCCACTGAGAGATGATTAGGTTGAGTAAACGTCATAATCGGTTAAGAAGAGGAATTCCTCCACGTGCAAACAATATTTATGCACCGTCACGCTTCAGTGTGGAGGCGACTAATGGACGCACTTTTTCCTCGTCACCCTCACGTCAGAAAGACGTGCCAGCAAAGATTCAGTTGTTAAGAGGAGATAATGTGACAGAGCAAGGCAAGTAACACAATCAGGAAATCATTCATCTGAGCAATAATGTAGGTAGATGAAATACCCATGAAAATGTCACTGGCGGATCCAGAGGGGGACTCAGGGGGTTGAAACTCCCCCAAAATACTTCCATCAACTCCTCATAACTAAGAGGTTCACTAAAAGAGATCAAACAATATATTTCTGTAGAATTTGTTGATATAGGCATTATCGCAAATTATATTCGCACATTATTGTGTGTGTAAATGTGTGTGCATATAATTGAAAAATGCATCAAGTCATGACCTTCACATGTTACCTAGTCACTCATACATAATTCAGCCCTCCCCTGCCAAAATTGCACTCTGGATTCGCTACTAGAAAACATATAATTGCATAATCATCCCCCAGCCAATTTTTCCAACGATAATTATAATTGTGTAAATATGTGTGAATGCTGCCATTATCGTATTGATTATTGGTAAATATTGTACTGGGCGACAAATGTGATTACATATAGACGTGGAACGCATCAAACAGAATCTTGACACTGTGGAACTATTCTGTAATTTTCCGATTTCTTATGTGACATAATGTGACAAACCTAATGAGACATAATGTGACATAATAGCTAGAAAACACTATTAATCATTGACCATAAAACAATCAGCTTCTAAGAACGACCAGGTTCAGCATATAACCGAAAACACTCATTAAGATCATAATATATCATTGAGATCATAAGCATAACACTCATAATTCCTCAGATGACCTCGTTGGATTATTGCGCGGCAACAGACCTGTAATTTAATAAAAAATAGCTCAGGAGTAGAGAACCTACTAGTGGAGTTTTTACAATCGACAAATATTTGGGGTGATATATAAAGATTATCTTAATCATGTTTTAAAGCTTGATGTCTTTCTTGCACCATTCCGTTTTGCTTGAGAGCACATTTTAATCATGTTCATTCTATTTGATCCTTTTCATAATCCATGAGTAGACAACCACGACAGTCTTGAGCGTGAAATGGTCCAGGAAGGCCGAAACGCATTCGCAACAACATTCAACAACATCAACAACAACAAAATATCACCAGTTGTTATTTGCAGCCTGCCTTTGCTATCCCGTTATCGCTGGTATCGAATTCTAGTGCTTGAAATTGTCTGAATTTCACGATATAACACAATTTCCACAAACTGGTTTTTTGCAACACAAAATTACAAACCCCGAATATATTTTGACTACAAATTGAGTATTACACCTGGTTGCAATCAATCAGATATGGAAAAAATTCATTTCATTGGCCTCCAAATAATAGTACCAAATTAATTTATTTACCTGTCCTCATACAAGAAGAGTCGGTGTTGACAGGTTAATCATTTTTCTGGGCGGTTGCACAGTGTCAATAATTGATTAGCACACATCTATGGTTGAGTAAATTAAATCTTGAAGAAATAAACCGTCAAGTATTCCGCTTGATTCGCTTGATCATAAGTTAATTGAAAAGTTTCACCTTTCAGACGTCGGCACACGGTTATTAACAAACATCTACTCGAACTTTGACTGTTTAATAACGCAACATCAGCGAATTCAATCATGCGTTGAGTTAGTTACTAGTTACTGACTTAATTTGCATCATGTAACTTTTAGGTGAACGAAATTATTTCTGCTGCCTCTTCACCTCACACGCTAATTTAAACAGAATCCAATTTTAATAATTCCCACGAATCAGTGGCGGCGCCAGGCGGGGCTTGCAAGAGCTGAAACGTCCCCAAAAGCTATTGTATAACAACACACACACATAAACTAATCTTAGACACTGTATCACACATTACACTACAACATATTACGATTCTCTCTAGCACACTAACGAATACCAAAAACCTCCTCCGAATACCGTTGATACGACAAAGCGTAAACAATAACATCATGTGACATATTGACCAATGCACCTCTCTTTCATATTAACATCTATATAGACGCACAGCTTGGAAAAACATGCATTCAAGAAAGTTATTGAATTATTATTGTAGTTGATTAAATTGATTAGAAAGCTAAAATGGAAAGATCATAATAATGCATCTTGATCATCAACATACAGATAGAGAAGAGAAAAATTAATTAAAATGGGAGAAAACAGATTGAATATGAAGCATTATGAAACGGAATCAGATATATACGGAGCTAAACCGTGTTGATAACGTAACTTTTTCCATATGATTACACTTAATTTAACCTCTTTCTTTGGCGCTACCCACAATTTCCAATCAATTATGTGTTTTCGGCTAACAATTAACATCGCACATACAAGGCTGCAGTGGCGCATCCAGAATGAAATTTTGGGAGGGACTGAATATATTTTTGGGGGGCTGAATTTTGGAGACGATAAGTCATGTACATACATCTCTATGCAACGTCTTTGCGATACTGCTTATATATAGAAATTCTACTCAAATATATTTATTCTTGACCTCTTTTAGTGAATCTCTTGGTATGAGGAGTTGATGGAGACAGTTTTTAGGGGGGGGCTTCAACCCCCCTCTCTCAATCCGCCAGTGCGTGAAACCTAAAACACACATTTAATCCTACAGCATACAGCCTTGATGCGCTCGGGGTATAAATAGGACCCGGCATAAATTATTCCGCCATAAATTACTTTTGAAAGACAAACATTGACTCAATTTCCTCGACTCGCACGTGGACGATTGCTAATTCAACTGGATCTATAAATCAATAATCGATGAAGGCGGGTAAACTTGAAATTATTCACCTTGCCGACTTCAATTGAGACAACTGAGCGATCGCTCCTGGCCTGACGCCAAAATCGCCGCGTAACGGCGTGGGAATGTCACACAAAGGAAGAGGCCATACAAGAAGGAAAAGGTGGTTACAAGAAAGAAAAAAGGAAAAAGTGGTTATATAAAGATACACACGGAAATTATACATCTGTACACACATATCCACACATATACACATACATACACACACATATACACATACAGATGTACAGATGTACACATACATGTACATATGAAAACAAATACACAAAATAGCAAGACAAACTCGACCAGTTGCATCACCTCTCGCGCTGCGTTTCAGTAGATGCATTGCATCTTCTGAAAGTTGACGAATATTGACGTTGAAGTAAAAAAAATTCAATTTATCGTGTTCTGTATATTAGATCAAAATTTGATTGTGGATTTAATCAGAGCTGTGCCACACGTAAATGTCAAAATAGCTTGTAGAAGAAAAACACAATGTGTATATGTTTGTGTAAATGTTTGTATATGTGTGTGTATATGTGTGTGTATATGTGTGTGTATATGTATGTATATATGTGTGCATATGTGTGTATATGTATGTATGTGTGTGTATGTGTGTGTATATGTATGTATGTGTATGTATGTGTGTGTATATGTATGTATGTGTATGTATGTGTGTGTATATGTATGTATATGTATGTACAGATGTATGTATGTGTATATGTGTGTATGTATGTGTATATGTGTCTATATGTGTGGATATGTATGTATATGTGTGTACAGATGTATAATTTTTGTATGCATCTTTATATAACCACTTTTTCCTTTTTGTCCCTTTTTTGTATGCAGTAAAATTGCAAACGAATGCGCATATTCGGCAATTGCAATAAAACATTGATTGATTGATTGATTACAATAACCACCGGCGTATATTCTGGAAGTATGAGGGATATATACCCCCACATAATGAATGTGGGTTATGATTATGCAATTATACCC